>JBAMNC010000719.1:600000-998167 GCA_037902135.1 Cetoscarus ocellatus
GTCTCTGTTTTGAGGAGAGGATCAGCAGGGTCAGCTTTGTATGGAGGAAACAGAAGAATATACATGAGTCATTTTGCCAGAAATGACAAACTGTTGTCAGGGTCGGCGCCAAGAAGATTCTTCTTGAACCAGAGAAAAGAATAACCTTTGTTTATGAGAATAGCTTACAGATACTGGATTGAAACCTTTTGTGTGTTTTTTTTGTTCAGTTGTTCAAGTTTTTTATCCATTTTATGTTATGTAACCTTTTACATTAGGTTATGTGCAGGTCATTTTTGGTCCAGGAACAATTTTCGGCCTGGTGTCCATTTGCCTCAGAGCAAATGGTGGTTGTATGTAGGAAACACTTCTTGAGAGCAAACATAATTCAGTCGATTTCTACAAACAGACATTTTCATGTGAGTCAGCTCATAATTTGCTCTGAGATGTTGTGGATCATCTATAACTCAGTTTGCTCTTTTCAAGGCACAGTCAGGTTTAGATATGACAGCATACAGAAAAGAAAGTTAAAGGTGGAAGTCCTTCATGAACAGGGCTGGGATAATATGCCTTGTCTGATTTGTCTTTAAAGTATTGCACTTTTTTAATGATCATAATTTGATTAAAATTATTTCTTTGATTTGTCTTTTTTTAATTACGCAATAGGAAAGTATAAAGGGAATATTTCCAAAAACAATGCACATTAGTTGTCAGCCAGTCAGTTTTATCAACCTCACATAAATTAACTTCCTCTGTGATTGTCCCACCAGCATTTCTCTCTTTTAACATGGGCAACAAGTCCCACTCTATCTGGTATATCATTGGTCGTCTTAATTAGTGATATTCTCAAAACCTATATAGGCTGAAATATGTTGTTGTTAGTGCATAAAATAGCCAAACAAACTCCAAACAAAACTTCTAACACTAACGAAAAAGATGCTGATTGTAGTGACTTGGTAACCTGGCACACCAAATGGACCATTCAATATATTTCACCTGTCCATCTTCACAGAGAAAGTGTTAGGGAATTGGTCAAATCTTTCAAAAGCATATCCGGCAAGTGACTGGACAATCATGACTATATGAGCAGTCACTTCCTGCATCGTCTTACTCGTAGCTCATTCCTTTACCTACTCTAAAGGACTCTGCTTGGGCTGTCCGGCTTTGGGCTTCTTATAGTCGATATAGACTGGAGCTTGGCATGACGGATCTGCCTGATAACAGACCTGGAATCAGCCAGGTCCATCTGCTGTTCAAGGTTAGTGACTTAGCTCATCAGCTGACTCGCTACTAACCCAACTTGCCTTATAAAGCAAGAGATATACTTGCTTTTGACTATGCAGACTCATGATGGCCACCCTGTGTCCTTTCCTCTGATTCAGCACATCGGTTCTAAACGTCATCCAGCATTAACACGATGCAGACTCTTGCTGCAGTCTTAACATGACTGGTATGATTACTGTAGAGGCAGAGAAGAAATGATGAATGGATCACAGCAGCAGAGACGACAACTCCAGAAAGTTTTTAAGACAAACTGATAAAATCAAGTCCACGACTGGCAACAACTAAATTATGTGTGTGACTGCACAGACACAAACATGACTTTTAATCTGGCTGATGACAGATGATTTCACATGTAGAAGTCGTGAAACAAGGGAGTACATTTGATGTGTTAATTCAACCAGTGACTGTATGAATTGGTGAGTTTGAGTTGACACAGTTGACTTTGTTCCGGGGTGTTGTTGAGTCAGCTTTGCTTCTTCTCACAGTATGAACTTTTTGCATCATTGCTTTGAAGAGCTTTGGCGTTGCTGTCATTGAAGTAGTTCTTAGAGAGGGCAAATATCTGGGCTCCAACCAGCATGTAACAAAACCTGGTTAGGTTTGTAATTAATAGAGCTATATTCTTCTTTCGCTCAGACCCGGGAGGCAGTTTGGCTGGTTTATCAGCGGGGTTAGCTTAGCATTTGCTTTGTTGGCCTCAGCTTTTTGCTGGGTGGTTCGAGGTGAGGTGTTCCTTTTTACTCTCCTGTATCTCCTAACAAACCCAAAGTCATGTCCACAAAACTACTGAAGTACTTAAATTTTTTCAAAGCTGCTACTCTTGCATTTTTACTAAAGCAACAATTTTTCTGAGCAACCTTTACTTGTGTTGGGAGCATCTAGAAGCTGTGGGCCTCATGAAAGATATATATGATGGCCCCCACCACAACCAAAACTAGTTTCTTAACAACACCTCCATGATGAAAAACGTAATGAGTTTAATTAAATAAGTGTAATTTTGTGTAAAAAGGTCACTTCATGGGGGCTCCATAGCTAGAAGTTATACCCACTTACCTAATGGACTGAATCTGTTGTCATCAATGGAGTTGTCATAGGTCTAGGTATGGCCAGAGGCCTGTTACCCTTGAGCCATTGCTTCAATTACTGATGAATAAAACTGTAATGTGAGCACTTGTCTGGCCTTTGGGCCTTTAAAGCATCTAACAGAATTTCTTTTTAACCTTTTAGCCATAATTGACTTGAATGATAAAACAAAAGCAAAAGAACATAGAAATTGGTACTTTTACCTGCATGGTGTGAGGAATGTCTTTGTTGATGTAGATAGATTTAAAATTTCTGGAAAAAAAATTCTACTGTTTTTATATTTTAAGGGCCCATGTCATTGATGAGCCTTTAGAATTGTCCTACCTCTCTTACATAACTCCTGATTGGAGCAGGAAGACATATACTTTTACTCAAGATCAGTACAGATTGTGTACTTTGTAAACCTTTTTGCAGGATGCACTAGATTAATCCTTTAATGGTTTAAAAAAAAAAAAAGGACGAGGGAGACAGCCTTTAATGTGCTACGCTGATGTAATTGGTCTTAAAATAAATCCTCAAAGAATGTATCCCCTTAACTTGGACATACCATTACTGTACATAATTTATCCCCTATTGTGGTGCTGCAGGCAGCTGCTCCCTCTCGACAAAGGCCGTACTGATTTCTATTTACTGTAAGTACACTGTTAACAAGCACCTCATATAACCTCGCATCAAAAAATGATGAATTATCCCTTTAATGCAAGCAGTAATTAACATGCTACTTTTAATGTGGTGAAAGGAAATGAACTGATCCAGCTTATTGTAAGTGTGTTCAAGGGAGTCCTTATCTCTGAATTGAGTGGTAAGCAAATTCATAAAGCTACAAGAGGGAAATAATTAAAGCCTAAAAGCTTTTTATCTTCCTCAAGAATGGGACCATTGATTTTTTTTCCTCTTTTTTTTTTTTTTTTTTAGCTCAGCCTCTTCTCGCTTGTGCTCCTCTATGATCAGAGGAGTCTTTGTTTGGCAGAAAAAAATAAAGAGAAGAGAGGACCAAAGATGTGGGGAAGAGACAGGCAGGCTCATTACCGCCAGAAGCAAAAAGTTCTGCGAACAAAAGTCACGTGACCTGTGTGGGCACACGTCTTATATTTTCTAGTGAGCGAAGACTCTTTGATTTGCTCTCACTTTCATATCATAATGAGCCTTTCGGTCCCTCCTGCTCCGACATGAAGTGTGCTTGGCGGATCCTCTTCTCTCCCGTTGCCTGTACGGTGTTGACTGGTGGTCCCTGTGACCCGCCTCTGCTCGGCGCTTATTTGAAGGATCATTCCCTCACTCTGCCTGGCGATTGCTGCTGCTACTGCTGCGCCGCGTATTAATGAGCTGGTCCTCAGTCTTTTCAGCTCCCTGGATTCATCCATCAGCATAAATCTACTCCAACAAGAGTGAGGAGTTTCAGTAACATGAAGGTGCTCATAGATCACACACTTCAATAGCCCCTTGGTACAAACATGAAAGATTCATTCATAATGCTCTTTCTTGGGAGGGTAGGACATTGCATCAAGCACTCCAGATAGTTACCACTGCAATATTAAACCTATATGATTAGATTAACAGTCATATTTAATCTTTAAATACTTTCTGAAATTAATTCATGAGTGTATTCCCCCTGTAAACAAGCAAGTGTCCATGCTGGTACTCAGGCAGTGAACCAGAATTTTTTTTATATTGGAGCCATAGCAGAGTTAGGCTGAGGACTGGGGGTTGCTAAAAAACCCAATTAATATTCACAATATTGTCCTTTCATATACCACACCAAAAACATTAATGAAGAAAAAACAAACAATTTGCACTTTTTCCCCTTAGGATTTTGGTTCCTGAAGTGTGAGGGGGCTCACTTGGGTTTGCAAAACATTTATATGGGAGTCTTGAATACCTTCCAAAAAGGCTAATGAAAAGAATTGCTTATCATTTTGAATGGTAGACTTTACTGTAAAAATATTTGTGGAAGAAGGCAAACAGTAAATTACTATATACATTCGGTGACCACTTCTACCCGTTATGAAAATTATCTGCTTTAAGCAGTTGGAAATTCAGGGATCCACCCGACATGGCACTGTTATGGCCCTTTTCCACCAGCCCGCCTTGGCCCTACTCTACTCTACTCTACTCGGCTCTACCTGGTTTGCGTTGCGTTTCCACCGGCACAGTACCTCCTAAAACAAACCAATTTTTAGTACCTACTCTGCTCTGGTTCTAAGCGAGCTGAGTCGATACCAAAAGGTGATGTCGACCAACGCGCGACGTCCAAAACAGGACTGCAGTACATACGCTTTGTTACTTTATGGCAATAACTCGCTGCCATCACAATGTTAAACACAGGACTTTATCATTACAAGCTAGCTAGCGGTAGCTTCCATTAGCTTACCCTCATACGTCTATCTTTGCAGCCCGATTGCTCTCGTCCTCGGCTTCAAACTGTTGTATAGCTCCCAAAACTCTCCTGTACTTCTCAAGGGTATTTCTTCTCGCCACCTGCAGCCTTCTTCTGCTTTCCTCTTTCATTTAGTTTGTAACAAAAAGCCACAGACCGAGCATCAAGTATACTATTGCCTCCAAGTCCTCCATTGTTTAGATTGTTGTGTCGCGCTCAAGATGACATGAACGCAGTGTCGCCCAGCTGTTTCACGGTGACCCCGCCTCCGCTGGGTAAAGAACCGGGCTGGTGGAAAGGCAGCATAATGCGAGTAAAGTAGAGCCAGGTAGAGTCGGGGAAAGCCGAGCCGAGTAGAGTAGGGCTAATGGAAAAGGGCCATTATTTGGTGTCCTGGTGTATAAAAGTTGCAACAACAATTATTGTTTTACTATCCTATAGAATATCTTTAAAATTACTGACTCTTTACAACCAGTTTAGCTAGGAGTCTGTAGTAAAAGTTAAACTTTTCAAGATAAGATTTGAAAGAGCTACAAAGTTCCAACAATCTAAGAACAAAAAGTAATGAAATCAGTGTTAGGTTGATCGTTTCGTTTTCTCACAGTGATTCTTGGCATCAACTCCTTTACCATTGGAAAGCCTGTTTATTTCCCTTTAAAATTGTGCCATATTTGTAAGGAACATGTATTTGTTGGATGAGCTAAGTAAGTGGTTTGCCTCCATGGAAAACTTGCCAAATCTTCGCTGCTTTTTTTGCTTTTGCTATTGACTTTTGTTTTGAGCTTCTGGTACCCCCATGTGCTGATAATCAGGTGACAATCAAGGCGTTGTTCAGCATGGGTCCTGCTACAGTGGTCTGTTGTCTGCACCAAGGATCGGCATGCATGTTTGCCTGGCCTGGATAGGGCTCATGGGATAGGGCAACTTAAAGATGTTGTGTAACCTAGCAACAGTAACCTTTGAGGGCATGGCTTGATGAAATATCACTTCCACGAAAGCCCCATCCTTTTTGTGGATCAATTGCATAATAATTGTAAAAATGTGCATGTCTCAGACATTTTTCCATGCTAATGAACAACATTGATCAGTGCATTTGTGCATTTTTGTGTTTTCATGTGGACAAAGTTTTTGAAAACCTTTCATGTGGTCGAGATTTTTCCCCGTAATAGAGGAGGAGAACTGCTGTTTTGAAAAATACCCTCCTTTGGGTTGACAAAGCCTCATACAAATACATCAATTCCAAACAAGTTGCATCATATAGACCCCAAGGTCAAATGAAAAAGACAATAATACAGTAATGATTAAAGCAAACAAAATTATACCAAACAGATTGCAGCAACTGGGATAATGATAAGCTAAGTTATGGCATTATTGGGTTTGGCACTAATATGTAGTGATACTCCTGATTCACAAATAATGGTTGACAAGTTGATTGATGTAAATGGGTTAAATATAAAGTGGGTTTTATTATAGTTGTATCATTTTCAATCGTCTTGAGGTTGCTTTAATAGCTGCCAGTTGATGATCACTAATCCAGGGGAACATTTAGGGCCGGATCTACTAAAGGTTTACATGTATAAAAACCTGTGCAAACCTGATAGCGCATGCAAAGCTGATCTACTAACAGGGTGCACTGAGGATTGCGTCTGTCAAATGAGCAAATTAGCACGTGCAATCCATTTAGTGTGTTTGCCTTCATGAATATGGAGAATACATGCAGATGATCAGAACGCGCAAAATACTGGGAGGAGGAGATGCAAATGTAATCATTTAGCACCCAAAATGTGATTTATCAAACCCGCAACTGATTGCGCGTGGTGTTTTTGCATCTAAATTTAGCACGTTTGAAATGCAGGTGCAAAAAAGCACAGCATTATGCACAGAGGGTTGTGGTCATTGTGGCGAGAAACAGGGATCGCATTAATGGAATATTTTCCGTCATTGACTAAATTTTTTGATGAATGACAGAAAGAGTCAAAGGCTGTCTGTCATTATGATGGACTGGAAAAAGAGGGACGATCCAGTGTGCCATCATACTCATGCAGACACACGTGTAATGTAAACCTTCTCTGTTTTGCGCCCTATATCGCGGAGGAGGTCATTTAGCCTATGTAAAAACCCCTTCATAACCACACTTAATCTATGTTCACTCAGAGCTGACTGCATCACACTCTCCACAGACTGACAGCGAGTAAAGGAGCTGTCTGTGTGTGGAGAGTGTGACGCTGTCAGTGTGTGAAAAAGGCAAGAGTACCCGCGCCGTCTGTGTGTGCGTAACTGTAAGACTGCTCTTCACATGAAACTGTATTGATGATGAAGCTGTGTAACTATGTGAATGTTGTCATTTAGATTATGTTTGATTGGAATCAGAAAAGGAAAATTAAAAATGACGGATACAAATTATGGCATGAGGGAAAAGTGACGACCTTGTCCGTTATCGCAAGTGTGCTCATTTGCCTCCAACTCCATGGCTTCAAACTTCAGTTTTAATTTGCAGCCACTCTGCTCTCCCAAACTCTCCATGGCGACAGCCGGTAGCACACGCAAAATCCTCATTGAAAGGGGGCGGTCCACACCACTTTTGCGCCTGTTATCATTTTGCATGCAGTCTTATTAGATCACCTGCAACACGCCCACTAATTGCAGCTGCAATTTTTTAGTTTGCACATGCAATTAGCACCCGTTATTTTGGATCTTAGTAGATCAGACCCTTAGTCTCTCTGCTGTTGCTGACTGGATGCTGTGACCCCTCTGATTCCTGTGATTGCATTACAAACCTCTCCAAAACACGTCAGATGTGTTTGAATGATAAAAAGCTCCAAGATTCTGTGAGTTGGATCACTCTGCAGGGGTCTTACTAACAAGATACATACTGCTGTTGATTGACCAAAAAGTAATAACACTATTGGTTGGTGTACCTCATGCACATGTCTCATATAATGGGTTTTGAAACAAGAAAAGTTTTTTCAGAGCTGATAGATTAACATGTACGTGTTTTCAGGGGATGCTCCCTCAGCACCCCTGCTTTACTTGGTCATTCTCTGGATGTTAATTTAGTAAAACTTGGATGTGCATGTAAAAAAAGTTCTCATATTCTGTACACAAAACAAAAGTAGAGCTGTGTTTATATGTTGGTTATTTAAATGTGTTAACTACCTCTAGTGATGCAGAGGGGCTTAAGAGGAGAAATTCATTTTAAAGTGCTGTAGCCACCCCTAACCCTGTGTAGGGCTGTCCTTGATGTAAATGCTTCTTGGTTCATTTGACCACCCCCCAAATCATCTTAATATGAGCTCAATCTGTTAATTACAGCTGCTATTTGATTTCTGATCTCTGTGCAGATCACATTTTAGAGTCCACTGTAGAGGCTTTGTTCTTTCTAACTGACCACCCATATCCAATTAGACACTGCATCTGACAAAAATGGAAGAACTTTTGCCACTTTCCATCCTCAGATGCTTTAAACTCTGAGCCTTAGTCATGCTCTGCTGACAGCTGATTAATGCACCCTGTGTGCCTGGTCCAGGGATCGAGGGTCTCCTTTACTGCAGTAAGGATGACAGGCATGGTGTTGTCAAGAGGAAAAGTCGTAGTTGTGACTCATAACAAACCTCAAACATGTTCTTTTGTTTTACATTGGTTCTTCCCTCGAGCCAAAATCACCACAAACAATACGAACAAATGTGTTTGGAGATTTTGATGACCATTTTTTCTCTTTTGTTTCTCTCTTGCTGTTATGCTGTTTCCCCCTAAAATATTTGTTTGTTCAGGATCAACACAAAGCCCGGGGTAAAGCCCTGGTTCTGTGATCAGTGTGCAGCACCGTGTTTCTTCAGCTGTGACATGATGGAGTCTGCAGCTCTGAGTTCACTGTGTGCTGTGTCTGAAATCACTCGCTGTTTCCCTCATTCATCATTTCCAACACAACAAACACTCGGTAGGTGATCTGATAGATAGCATTGCATTTTGGTAATCCCCTTCAGCAAAGTCTTGCTCAAAATAAATCTCATATCAGTGCAGGGTGTGTTAAGAGGAGTCAAAGTATATGAAATGTTTAAAAATCTTATTAGTTTTTATTTTGTTTTGCTAGTGCCAGTGTATTTCAATTGAATTAATTAACCTTCGTATTTATGCGGGCTGAAACATTTGATCAGTTAGTGAGTAGATTGCATTACATTTTGCATTATTAGAGACCCCAGGGGGATGAACCATGCCTTCTGTTATCAAGGACTTTAACTTTCCTCTACAAGCTAGTTGTCATTAGGGCTATTGTGTCTATTTTCATAGCAACTGAGTAAGTTGCTATTAAACTTCATACATGCTTATGTTCCCTAGAGAATAGACTTTGTTGACAAGGAGGGCTGAAAGATATCAGAAAAAATGGTAATGGATTTTTTTCTCCCTTTTGCATTCCTATCATGTAAATAAGTTAACTACATGACATAAATGCAGTTTTAAGTTTTGTGTTTACTCATAATTTTCTGTGAAATCATATTTTGTAGTCATTTGTGACACTCTCTCCTTTTCCTATTTCACACCTAATGTGGTGCTATGACAGTCACACACACACACTGAGTGGGAGGAGAAAAAGTGTCAAGAGAGAAAAGGTGTAGCGATATGTTGTAGGTTAAATGGATAGTTCTGTATTTTTGAAATGGGGTTGTGGTTCATGTCAATAGTACAGTTGTGTTCAAAATAATAGCAGTCCCACATCACTGGCAAGATAAGTCACTGTTTTTGTTAGAATTTCAACTTCTACACTGCAAGTAATTTTCTATAAGGTTTAGTAAAGGTATAGAAAACCAACAGACCCAACAGGCATGACGTGCATGCTGCTGATTCTGTGAAACTGAATCATTAACTGAAAGGGGCGTGTTCAAAAAAATAGCAGTGCTGAGTTCAATTAGTGAGGTAATTGATTGTGTCAAAAAAATAGGTGTTAAACAGGTGGCCTTTATTTAAGGATCAAGGCAACTGACACTGCATATGCTGGCTGTGCATTTGTCCTTGACAAACAGAGTAAAATGGGTCGTTCAAGACATTGTTCAGAAGAAGAGCGTTCCTTGATTAAGAAGTTAATAAAAGGGGGGAAAACCTATAAAGAAGTTCAGAAAATGATAGGCTGTTCAGCTAAAATGATATCAAATGCTTTAAAGTGGCAGCCAAAACCAGAAAGGCAAAGAAGACAAAGAAAAACGACTATTCGAATGGATCGGAGAATAACCAAAATGGCAAAGACTCAGCCAATGATCAGCTCCAGGAGGATCAGAGAAGATCTAAGGTTGCCTGTGAGTACTGTAACAATCAGACCACGACTATGTGAAGCCAAGCTACCAGCAAGAAGCCCCCGCAAAGTGCCATTGTTAAAAAAAAGACATGTGCAGAAGCGGTTACAATTTGCCAAAGAACACATTGACTGGCGTAATATTTTGTGGACTGATGAGAGTAAGATTGTTCTTTTTGGGTCTAAGGGCCACAGACAGTTTGTCAGACGACCTGAAAACACTGAATTCAAGCCACAGTACACAGTGAAGACAGTGAAGCATGGTGGTGCAAGGATCATGATATGGGGATGTTTCTCGTACTATGGTGTTGGTCCTATTTATCAGGGATCATGGATCAGTTTGAGTACATCACAATACTGGAGAAGTCACGTTGCCATATGCTGAAGAGGAAATGCCCTTGAAATGGGTGTTTCAACAAGACAATGACCCCAAACACACCAGCAAGCGAGCAAAATCATGGTTCCAGACAAACAAAGTTCAAGTAATGGAGTGGCCAGCACAATCCCCGGACCTTAACCCCATAGAAAACTTGTGGGCTGACATAAAAAATGCAGTTCATGAGGGCAAAACCAAGAAATGCAGAGCAATTGTGGATCGTAGAACAATTGTCCTGGGCTTCAATACCTGGTGACCGGTGCCAGAAGTTGGTAGGCTCCATGCACCACAGATGTGAAGCAGTTATCAGAAACCATAGTTATGCAACTAAATATTAGTTTATGATTCTCAGGAAAGTTGAATCATCAAGCAATTCTTAGTTTGTACTCTATGTTTTTGAGTTTGTAAATAAAGATGTCAACACTGCTATTTTTTTTAACATTGTATTTCTTGACTTTCTGTAAAATATTATCAAATTCAATTACTTTTTCTAATTTTCGTGCTTTGAAATAGAAGTTGCAGTGTCCCCAATGCATTTGTGTGCATTAAAATAAAATTAATTTGAAGAATTTTGAGGTTTACTCACCTCTTTAAACACACTGCTATTATTATGAACATAACTGTACATACATCAGCCACAGTAATTTTAATCAGCTGTACGAAGAGAACCGGCACAAAGTAAGGCTGCATTGCTGCAGATGGGGCCAAGAGCTTTGCATAAATTACCAATCTTTATTTAAAAACAAAATAAAGTAATAGTGTCGGGTGATTGTAAACTATGCCAGACACATTTACAATGATTTACTCTTATGCTATCAAGTCCCTTTTTTTCTGTTCTATTTCATTCTGGGTCTAAGAACCTACAATCTATGCAACGTACCAAAAGAGGATAAAGACAATGGGGGTTGCTATTGCATATGAACTCCAGTTTAAGTTACTGGGCTCTAATTTCGTAGACCAGGCACAGGCGCGGCGCACCTGCCCTGCGCCACGCCAATGGGGTGTGTCCAGGGCATTTTGCAAGTTTCGTTCACGGCGCAGTCTGGTGCAGAGAGGCCCACCCACGCCTCCGTCTCTCCCACCGGCGCAAATGGCAGAGAGGGAGGAGAGTAGGGTTTAACACAGCTGAGTGTGATCTTCACCAATTAAATGAACGCCTCTCCTCGCCTTTAAATGCGCCGCAGGTGAGGCGCAGTGACAATTTCACCTCGGTGGAGAAGAAGGTTAGAGCCGCTGTCACTTTTGTAGCAGCTGGGAGAGCAGCAGGGGCCACCGGGCTGCGCACAGGAGGCCACGATGCGCGTCACCGTGTGGACCACCTCAGATGTAATCTGTTCCTGTGTCATAAATAGGAGTACAAAATTAAGTGATAAGTACATTTAAACACAGCAGCAGGTTAATCCATTCATCATGCTTGTGATCCATTTGCATTTCTGTTCTGTCATCGCCAAATAGCAGAACCTTTGGTGAAAATATATCTCCTCCTCATCCTCCTTGCAATGATGTACTCCATCTTTTTAGATCACTTTATGAATAAAGATTAAAAGAGGGAAATATGGGCAATCACAGGTAAATCCTTAAGACACAGAGTGACTTACATTTATTCAGCGAGCGTCTCTCTCTTTTTTCTTTTCTATTTAATTTCATGAGATGACAGATGCCGGATACTCTGTATCGGATGATGCGGCTGTTTGTGGTTGGCTGAGAGATGTGAACTTGTTAGTTATGACAAACGTCTCTGATCTGACATCAGATGTGACGGGATAATTAATATAGATACAAATGTATGTGCTGGTTCAGACAGTTACATTAAATAGTGGTTGCTGTGATTGTTTATCGCATTGAAATATGCCTGACACTGTGGACACCTGCCAGTGAGGTTTTGGTGACGTGTGCGCACTGTGCACCTGTCAGCCAAATTACCGCTGCCCTGGGTGCGCCTCGTCTGTGCCGAGAATAGACCAGGTTGGAGCTGGCGGGCTTTCAGCGCACCTTCCGCGCAGTTTTTTGGCACCAAATTGTCACTGCGCCAAGCTGAATCTGTCGACACCTCCCCCTGGTGCGCCGTCACACCCATCTCGGCGCAGCAGGTCTACCAAATTGCCAAATTGGCTGCGCACGGCGGTGCGCTGGACGAAATTACCACTGCCACCCTGCGCCACCCTGAGTTGCGCCAGGAAATTAGAGCCCACTGTGTTGAACTATCTGTGACTGTCACACACACACTAGCATGCGCCTACAGCTGTAAAATATATCATAGTGACACATCTGTGCCATTAATGGACCCAAGATTTGATCAGAGCATTAAGAAGCAGCAGGTCAAGGTTCAGTTAATATCAGGAAAACACTTACTGAAGATCCGCCATGTAAAACTGGGCTCCTGCCTCAAGCATCACACTGATGTGTGTGACTGGAGCAGTGTAGCCTGTGTCCTGAATTTGTTCACAGGAGATAAACAGACTCGAATTACTTTACTTTTTAAATACTGAATGTGAGCAGCCAGACTTTCTTTCATTTTTACTCAAAATAATAATACAAGCTATTTTGGTTTCCATCAAACAACGCAAAAAGTGTCAGTGTGATGTCCATCCCATGCCCTGTGATGTGACTGTTGCATATGCTCATATCACAAGAATGTCAGAAAAAGAATAGATCATTCTTCCTTTGTCCCCAGAGGATTAACAATGCCTTTTATATCCAGGGACTTCTGCTTTACCATTGCAGACTAGCAGTAATTAAAGGCTGTCTTGTCTAATTTCATAGATACAGAATGAATAAAGTCCACGCATGACAATGATTCTCAGAGGGAGACTCGTTCTAACAAGGGCGATCAAATGACAGAGTACTTACTGCTGCATTTTGGGTTCATACTGTTGTCTTTTAAAAGCTATTAAGTGATTTTCAATGACATGTATTGATATTCTCCTGAGGATGAATTTTACGAACAAGGGTGATCATATGACAAATATTTGTTTCTGGATTTTAGGATTAAACTGATCTAGTTTACAGCAACAAAGACATTTTTATTGCATTTTATCTCCAGTCCTTTTAGGATGATTTTTTGCATACAACAGTGATCATACTATGAAGTACTCACTGCTTTACCGCTGCTTATAGAATATCTTTGTGTTTTTTAAACATACATTACAGCTGAGAAAACTGTCTTAAACTTGTATGTAGTGGATCCCCAAATTTTGTTTCATGCTCACTTAAATGGGTCACCTACTTTATTCAGTTTAGTGCTGTGAATGCATGGCATGCAGATCCTGCACTTATGCTTTGTTTCAGATGAGTGAATTGCCAAGACATTGTGTGTATGTTGATGGTGCCCAGAGGATGAACCAAACATGGACAATTACATTTTTTTCAACAGACATTAACCAAGGTCATAGTGCTGTCTTTCTTTTTAAAACATTTAGACAAAAAAAAGCAAATTACAGACACTGATGATTTCTTGATGATGACCCTTACCTCTTTGCTAATCCTCTGCATTTCCATGCACAGCTCCCTGCATGTCAAAAATGCAGTCTCTTCGAAACTTTGTTTAACGACTCCTTGGAAAAGTAATCAAATTCCCAGCAGCCCCCTGTGATGTACTTAATGTTTACTGCTAATTAGCTAAGATGCATGATGGCATGCTGATGTTAGCATTTAGCTCACAGCACCCCTGTGTTAGAGAGCAGAGCTTTTCCTCTTGTCTTGTTGACCTGAAGGATGTGGCACTATCCCAGGCTGTACTCTTGTTTTCTCATTCACTACTCCCCTGCTGCATTCATTCAGATTTTGGACACTGACTTATCATCACTGGTGGCATCCTGATGCATCACTGATGACATCTTGATGTATTGTGTAACACAAACAACAACATTGGCTAACAGTTACTTCCAAACTAAGGATGACATCGGTTTCTAAATGAATGCATTACACAGTGTTCATAATGACTGCCAAGTGAGAATAATTTATTGTTAATTTTTGATTAGAATAGGGATAGATATCCTCCATATCATTCTTGCCATGTATTTAAAAACATAAATTATAATGTTCTGCAAGGTACCCCCAAAAAACCAGATCCAAAGTGTTCGAACATTAAGCTGACATTACATTACATAAAGGCAGAAACATGTTGTCTGTTCTGATATCCAAAGGTTGAAACATGAAAACCCATGAGAGGGAAGGCCAGTAATTTGTTGATTTGTTGAACCATTAACCTGCAAGTGACATTCAGCTGCAATATTAAAATGTGATGAAGAAAAAAAGTCATTCTTGTGATGTATTTAACAAATAAATATGTTCACGTTTTCATCTTGTGATTAAAGATCACATGATTTACATCATTCCTGCCTTTTCCACAGTGGCTTACGCTGCAGTTTCACCAGTCAAACTTAGACCAGCCTCAGAAAAGAACATTTTTTAAATGTTTGGATTTACTTCAGCATTAAACAACAACCTACTAGCTTTGAGGTAAAGATAGGGAGCATCACTGACCTTGCCTTCATTTTTTTAATGAATAAATATGGATTGTAATGTTTTTAATAATTAAGATTTTTTTTTTCTTATGTATACAGTCTTTATCAGACTTTTTATTACAAACCTGTGAGGTGTGAAAGGGAGCAGAAACGGGTCAGGATGAGGAAAAATAACAACTTTAGCAGAGACTGAACCAGTGTTTGATAACAAGATGAGGAGATGGACGAACCAGCATGTTTTCTCCTTCATGTTAAGACACAAACACAGTATTGACCCCACGAAACAATAAGTAAGTTGAAAAGGAAGAAAATTAAAATGATGTGAATATAAGTTTTTAGACTCTTAAGAAACCTACTGCTTTACACTGAAAATAATTACAGGAGGAGAAAATAATTTCCTTTGGTGACGCAGTTCAGGAAAAAACAACAACGTAGTGTAAAACATTAAAAATGAAGAACTACCTTATGTAACAGACATTAACAGCCTAAGTTAAATGTCAAAATAGAACTAACCCACAAATTGCTCTTTAAAACAAATTTCTTTGTGGTATGATGATGGACTGATAAGATTGTGTAAGGTTTGGGTCAAAGGTCATGAAGCTCTGTGAAAGTAATGTGACAAGAATGACTTTGGGAGTTTCAGCATATTTTGCACAATTGTCCGCTCTGACCAGTAACATTTTTGGAAGTCATAGAGCCATAGTTTTCAGTCTATTTTTTGCTCAACGCACAACAACGACCGAGCCGGAATATTAGGGCATGCCAGATCCATACCTCTGCAAAATAGCCTCTTTATCATGAGCTACAGTGTCTGATTTTCTGCACAAGCTAATGTTTTATCTACACACACTATATAAATTAACAAACTGCATTACTCCTGAAATATTTTGAATTATATATATATAGGTTTCTGAGCAAAAAATTGTTTCTGTCTCTTGATGTCACATTTAAACACATCACAATAATATATTATTAATTTTTCCTCGCCAGCCTTGAAGTATTTTTATTTTTTATTTTTGCAAACTTGACTCTGAGTCGCACTGATCACCCCAAAATATTTAGGGGCCGTCCACATGAAGATGAGTTTAGGTGTACCTGCAAACATTTTTTAGGGTTAAGGCATTTCATCCACACAGATCAGAGTTTTTTGGTGGTCAAAAATGTTTATTTTTGAAGACAGGTTCCAGAGTGAATAAATCTCTAAATGCTGTCCTTGCACTTCCATGTGTACAACAAATACACACATTTTCAGACACAATGATCACTAGCTTCCCTTCCTTCACCCACACACCCAACACAGCTCTGTGTGGATGGCTGTTCATCATGAGTCTTGGATCCACATTCAAGATTTCCTACTGCTAAACAGAGGTTGTTTCTTGCCGCCATGATGGAGGGATTCATGATTAGCTATATGGATTCATGTTGGGTGTTGGATGTATGTATACATAGATGTATATGTGTATTTATATATGCATTTATGTGTATCCATAAAATGAAGAGTTTGCCTTCAGCCTGCTCTATTGTAAAGTGTCTTGAGATAACACTTGTTATGATTTGGCGCTATATAAATAAAGATTGATTGTTTGATTGATATCTTAAACTGCATGCGTTAACTCTGACAACAATAGAAACAATGTCAGTGTTAACAGTCTTTGTTTACATCTTACATGAGGTCTCCCATGCTCCTTGTCTTTTTCTCTGGCTTTGGTGTATGTCTGCAGCAGCATTACAGCGCCACTTACAGGCCTGGCATATTTATTACAGCGTTGCAGTGTTTTCATGTGGACAGACACATTTCTTGAAACAGTGCTGTTTCCAGAAACATTACGTCCTGTGTGGACAGGGCCGTAATGATGACATCGCTAAACAGAGAAATGTAGAATGAAACCTAAATACTTTACACCATCCAAAAGGAGATTTAAGTAACAGAAATATTTTTGACCTTGTATGCTTTTAGTGCTGTAATTTGTTATCATTACAGTACATTTCCAGGACCAGTGTAACTATGCTGTACTCAAACTTGTGTGGTTAGTATGATTTGTCTAACAGCAATAACAATATTTTCTTGTTACTCTATGTATTGTTATTTTGTATCTTTTTTGTAATTTCAGCATTAGTTATTCAAACCATAAAAGACTTGACTGGCAGATGCTACTCAGACTTGATACTTGACTTGGACTTGCAATAAGTGACTTGTGACTTCTGAGATCAAGTTACTGTTTATAATAGGTGTTGTTCATGGAATCTACCCATTGTAATATAATAATCTGGCTGTAACATTATTATCTTTATCCTTAACATTATTCAAACAATTTGCATGGATTATACTTACTTCCCACAGATATCTGTCTTTCGACTTAACTGCTAGGCCTCACTGAAGTAGTGCAAAGATTAAATGAGAAGTTAGAAGTCGAGGCTGTGTGTAATTTCTGCTTTAAAGATAACCTCTGCTGCTCAGTGATGTGAGCAGCAGAAACAAATCAAAGTGGACGCCCTCCACAGTGTATCCCCTTCATTTCCCTCTGGGCAAACCAAACAAGCAATTTGCACCAGAAAGACAGGAAGAGCTTTGAACAAGAAACTTATGCTAGAAAAAAAGCAGCATTACAATCGCCTTGAGCGAACTATTTGAAGAGTAGTTTGAGCAGTTAGTATTCCGAGTACGAGGGAGGTAGCATGTTTATTGATAGTTGTTTTCTGAATTATTGCTTCATTTCATAAACAGTAATTGATAGTAGTTTGTTGAAGGCAGAAAATGTAAGTTAGACCTTGAAACGAGCTGACAAACAGCCTCTGCCAGCCCAGAATGCAGTCTGGATGAGCACCCCATCTTGTTTACTTGCCCAGGACTAATCAGTAACCCCTGTAGCTATTTTCTTCTCATATTATGCTACCAGAAAGCAGAACTAGAGCAAGAGAGCACAGAGAATCTTAAATTTTATGATTTTGAAGCTATGAACTTTTGCTTTGAGTCACAAGTGGGAGTAAGAATGTAAAGAAAAGCTTTTAGATGAAGTCTTTTACCTTCTGTGGCTGTACAGGCTGAACAATAGCGCAGCAGCAGACTGTCACG
The DNA here is from genome assembly GCA_037902135.1 of Cetoscarus ocellatus. Taxonomy (NCBI): domain Eukaryota; kingdom Metazoa; phylum Chordata; class Actinopteri; order Labriformes; family Labridae; genus Cetoscarus; species Cetoscarus ocellatus. Next base: position 617,923 of record JBAMNC010000719.1, read on the forward strand.
GCCTATTGACGCAACTTTGATAGGGAAAGGAAGTTAATTTTGCTCTTTTTTCCTCCTGTATGGTGAGGGACATGGTGAACATCCAGACTCAACATCATATTTTAATAGAAGATTCAAACTTGAACCTGTTTACTGTGTTAAACTGTCAGCAAGTTTCCATACAACATGTGTTAAGAAAAACAAGAGGTGATTATGTAAGAATAAGCTCATAATCCAATTGTTGGGTACTTAGTGTCTTTACTTGCTGTCATTAGCTGTGCAGGGGAACATGTTTGCTGATGTAGAAATTGTGTTATGCAGGTGTAAAGCTGAAAAGGATGTGATGAGATTTTTGGATCAGCTAGTGCAAATATTGGCTGTGATGCCTGCCTGATTTATAAAACTGTCACCAACCCCTCAGCCACCTCCATTACAGCACCTGACGTCATGTTGAGAAACACATTCACAAGTGTTGGTGTGAAATTCAACACAGTTACAGTGCAATAGAATACAATTTGTTTTATGGAGCACGCAAGGCTTCAAGGCTGGTATGATGAATGTTTTTGTAAATGGATGAGAGCTTCATGATGCATGTGTTGGTGGATAAATGAGGACAATTGTCATGTCTGCTCTCAGCATGTTCTTCTGATCTAATATAGGTCGTGCAAGAGGTTCCTGTGTTTGGTCAAAAGTTGACAGAATTGTAAATACTTTTCTAAAACTTATGTCTTTAAATGATACGGTGATGGCATGACATGATGTTATGGGTACATGTTTTATCATGTACTGGTGTGCTGATGCCTGCTGCTGAAAAACAATTTTCACACGGGATAATAATAAACTTGAAGTTGAAGCTGGGTGGGCCGAATGACTGGGGAATAAAAGGCTTTTTCTTGCTTGTTAGTTCAGATTGTATATGAATGCTGGATTATATATATAACGATCAGGTGGGCCGTAAGAGGGGAAAAAGATTCTAAGGGCACATGACTGACAGGGGATACTAAAATATAATACAATCAGTATTTTTTGTATTTCTTGAACTTTTTGCCTTAGGCCTTTACAGATCACTTTTCCAGGCGTATACAAAATATATTCATTTTTTTTAGTTTTTAATTGCAATCAGGTAATATTCAGGCATCTTTTGCATGGGTTAGCTCTTTTAAAATAATGTTCATAATAAAAGGATCCCTTTCGAACATTCATTTGGGACAATAGTTTTGCTTATGCATTTTGCTTTACATGTTGAAATGTTGGGGTGTGTGTGTATATATATATATATTTATATATATATGTATATATATGTATATATGTATATATATTTATATATATATATATATATATATATATATATATATATATATATATATATATATATATATATATATATATATATATATATATATATAATATAAGGATTAGCTTTCTGTGGTCCATGTTCAGTGTGGTACACACCACGATACCAAACAGCACAGTGACTACTTTTCAGGCTTTAAACAGGCAAACTGACTGATTACAAGCTTGAAGACAAGTGTGATGCTAATTACAGGACACACCTTAGTTTAACATGTCCCTATGGGCAAATCCTTTTCAATCTTTTGTAGGGGTACCATCATTTTTGTCCAGGCCAGTTTCATTATTTTTCAATTCAAAAGCAATGTCTGATTTTTATTAGTAAATTTTTAATACATATTTATTTATCATTACTTTTGCCAGTTTCAACTTATTTCAGTAACCAATGTGGGTTTTTCTTTCTTTAATGGAAGGGTATCAACAATTTTGTCCACGTGTGTGTGTGTATATATTATATGTATATATATATATAAACATACACACATAGTTACTGGTTATTTGTGATTTCATTTATCTGTAGTGTTATTATTATTTTAATTTTCACTCTTACTACTGCACTATGGTAACAACAGAAGGATTAAACACAGTATTTATTATCCATGAACAAATAATACTAGACCCAGTTTCAGACAAAAAAACAAAAAAACAGTTTAGAAAGACATTTAATATCCCAGCCCTAATATACCTATAATAAATGTACATTGCAGAGCATTTTACACCCGCTAGGAGGTAGGTGTAAAATTTAAGTTATGACCTAAGCCTTTGTTTGATCTGTCTTAGCTGGTGCAATACCTCAAATGGAATTTAAGACTAAACTCTGATGTAAGTTAGCACTAACAGTATGATTGAACTCAAGCAGAGCTGGTGCAACCCATAGCATGGTAGAAAACAGACTTTCTTTGCTCCGGGCCTACTTTTGTTTATTCTAGTTTTATTTTTAAATTCTGTCTAACACCTGAAACACAGTTCCCCCCTTGATTATGCTACCTTTGTATTAGCAGTTATATGAGGGCATATACACTGGCTTGTTAAACTTGAGCACATGGTTATATTTTGCAGAGCAGCAGATAGATCATGCAGATCTGACAGAGAGGTGCCTCATGTGAAGGACAGCGACTCCTTTACCACTTTCATCATGGCAAAAGTCAGACAATTTAGGGTCAGATTCATGATCATGTGCCTCTCATTGTTTTTATGCCCAATATTTGCTTAAAGAATCATGTCTTGGAAGGCCTGTATTTATTACTGAATATTTCTGTTTGGTTTGCATGTCTTCAAACTGTTAAAAAAAACACAAGGCTATACCTCGTCGACATAAACTGACCAAATGACACCAGTCTTCGGGTACACAGCCTTAAATAGTCAGGGAATAGTAGAGCTGAAAAAGGACATCCCTGCTTATCTTCTTCAATACAAGGCTCACAACTTATCAATCAGCCCTCGTAGTACTTTATTAATCCCTTTGGAAAAACTTCCTCAGAGACATTGGATATATCAGCATATTGGCCCATGGAAAAACAAATATTATGCATCATTATTATTGACATTTTAGCCATGATAAAAAAGAGGCTGTAAGCTGTAATGAAGAATCTGAGTATGACAGTATGTGCACCCTTAACTTTATTTCACAGTACTTTGTCTGAAAGCAGATAACATAGTATTAATAAGAAAACAAATCAAATAAAAAAACACATCATTGTGCTCTTGTTTATTTTGATGCACTTAAACAACAACTGTTGATCTCTCTAAAGGTTTTATCAACACTTTAAACTCTTATTAGACATAGAAGTGCTACAATATGCAGTATAAAAAACATGTTGCTAAATCGCTAAATGAACTAAAAACCTGACAGCTCTCAGAGGATCCTGAAATGCTTGTTTATAAAAAGAACAACAAATGGAGACTCATCATCAGTATCAACATGAAAATCAAAGAAAAAAAAGAAATTTACACTTGTACATGTATCCCAAAATCTTAAGGCGGTTGATATATTAAGTCAGACAACCAAGTTAACACTTTGTTAATGCTTACATAACACATTCACATCAGGCTCATGATTGCTTCATTTCACATTAATGAATAATAGTGGCATGATGACACATTTGTATGAAATGAAAGCAGAGTTATGACACAGCAAAAAAACAACCAAATGGGCTATCTGATGCCTGCAGATACACTTCCATATTAAATGTCTAATGAAACAAAAATTATTTGATGAAGAAAACATTGCCAGATTATTTCATTACCCCCGGTAAACTCTGCTACCAGATTATAGACTCCAGACTTCTAAAAGACGTACATGTGTTTTTGCCATGATTTCATGTTTTCCACCTTAAATACTTTACAGTTTTACATATTACAAAGGATCAACAAAGATATCACTTCATGAGTGAGGAGATTATGTATGATGTATATCATGCAGCAAGAAAAGAGCAAAAACGGGTTTTCATATTATTTATCTTCCAATATCTGCATATATTTGTGTTATGTTTGAAGTAATCTACAAAATCTCATTAAAGACATAGGAGACAATGGCTGTCATGTTAATTTAATTTAGTTTTTTGCAAAATACTTGAATCTGTATAACAAAATACTACAGAATATAGTTGTAAAGAACAATTCTGTTTAAATAAAAAGGCAAAAATTTCACATTTCATTCTCATACAAATTAACTTAATGTAATGAGAAAATGAAATGTGGAGGTTTGAGGTATCAAACTTAAACTAAGATTGTTGAAAGCATCAAATCAAGTATCCATAAAAACATGGAAAAACCATCAGTTTGAATCGGTTTGAATTGTTTGACATTGAATGACAAGTGTTTCCTCAGAAATGTGTCATGTAATAGAGTAAATGGACAAAAGAGAGAAAAGAGTTGGGAAACTTGGATTTTTAATAAAGATGCATCATGTGGAATAAAGATACATGTTTAACTTGATTATTGTTGTCGTGGGGCACAGGGACATGCAGCCATGTATTTTAAATTACTCCATCCCATGTAATGAGAACATCTGTTAATTTTTGAAGATTTGGAATTGATCATTGCATCATCTCTGATCAACGTGTGTTTTCCTATGATGAGGACTGTCTTTCAGCTTTATTGTCAGGATCTCTAGGACTTCCAGATCTTGAGAAAACAATCAATAATTACTCACCCTGGTGGGAAAATGAAGTACAAAAACAAAACAAAACAAAAAAAAACACAAGAAGACTGAATGTTTGCTTAAGGATTCTAGTTTTCCGCTGTGGAAAGGAAAGGTAAGCAGTAAATGAACCTTTAAACCATTATTGCCTGATATTAATCAATGTAACTAAATGATTTATAAAAGAACATTATATATGGTGTTTTTATTGCATCATAGTAAATTCCTTTTCAAAATTAATAGTTCTTTCTTTTCTTAAAACTATGATTATAGTTCTGACTCCTAATTTTAATTAAAGTTTTTGTCTCAACATTTTTTTTTTGTCTTATGAGTGCTTAACTCTTTTTGTACTTCATATTGACTTCCAAAGACAGAATATGTGTTGAAAAGAAGTGGATACATGTAAACTTGATTAACTTCATTGTGAATAAGGACAAAATGGGGATGAAAATTGAATAAAACTTTGCAAAATGAGAATGGCCTACAAAATTGCATGAACATATCTTTGTTTTCTTTGTTTTCATTTTTTTTTTTTTTTTTTTTCATGACAATCATACTCCCAAAAAGCTGGCATTTTGGCCAAACATGAAAACACATACATCATATAAATAAATAAAAAAAAAAACACAATAAAACAAAATGCATGTCACTCTATATTTGAAGAAGAGGAAAAAGGTAGGAAAACTTAATGTAATAAACTTTTGTTGCTATTCATAAATATGCAATGAGTCATCATGAGCCCATATGTAACTGTTATGTAAACACCCTATAAAGAAAAAGTGTCAAGTTATAAATATACTCTCAAAAAAAAAAAAAAGATAATGTACAAATTCACAGCCAGTAAGTCGGAGGATTCAGTTTCACATTCTCAAATGTTACTCTAGCATGTTGATATTTGTCTGGTATGTAGCTTTCATAATATACAAAAAGATTAAACAGCCTAGCAGTTAAAAAAGAAATCAGATGAAACCTCTAGCAAGCAGCAAGGCCCATCTGAAACCATCTTCCTGCATTTATCAATTCAGACATTATAATATAATACACTGGAAGAAATACAGAAGCAAAGGAGGAGAAGAACAGCCGTATAAATCTTGAAATAAATCTTGAAATAAATAGATCCTTCCATGAAAGCTGCCGTGGACAGATCAGAATATGTATCTGTTACATTCATCCATCGGGCCCTCCTGTGAAGAGGAACAGCTGTCTCTATCTAAACAACAGATGATAAAGTACAGCCGACTGCCTCTTTAAATGTTAGTGATGAATGGTAGAGTTACAATACTGTGTCTGCTCTGTGGATGTTGTATTTCCTCTGTGTTTTTACCTTCAAAGGAGTGACTGATACAATAATAAAAAAAAGGAAAAATGGTCGACCAGACCTACAGCTGGATGTTCATACAAATCTCAGACACTGCAGAAATTTTGTAAACATTTTATCTTTTTCTACTTTGGTGCTAAAAATGCGAACCATGCTTCACTGAGGCCTTCATTACAGCATGTGATACTGCATTGAACCTGCACGAAGTCTGCGAGATTCCATCTAAGGAATACTGCGTATGTATGAAATTTATTAATGCATGAAAAAGCTTAGAAAAGAGTAAAAAAAACAGGCAGTGGAGGTAAAAATGACAAACAAGCTAAAACAGTGGTTCTCAATTGGTTCAGGACCCAAAATCTCCTTGTCTTGAGGAATTGCAACCCAAATATTTAAAATTTTCAAGGTGCCATATTAACCACCCCACCCCCTAGATAGGAGGGCTTGCATGGGCCGGGTGTTTGCTTAGTCCACTGCCATCCCCAGTGGAAGGAATTTATCTATACATGTTGGTGCAGCCTCAGTAAACATTAGAACACCAGTGGAAAGCTGAAGCTACACCCTCCTTTTGAGAGGGATGTCAAGTCAAGTCAAGTCAAGTCAAACTTTATTTATAGAGGGAAGGCGCAGCCTCTGAAAAGAGCTAAATCAGAGGCTATAGAGTGGTGCCAGGATGACAATTTTTTTTATCGGCTAACCTGAAATTTAGAATAGCGCTGGTTCCCTTGATGAGAGCCGCTAGGCTTCTTCAGTGGTTTTTTTTTGTTGTTTTTTTTGTTTTTTTTGGTTCTTGCACACAGTCTGTGGCAGAAAAGTGTATTGTAAGCACATTTAGGCTTCCCTACAACCTTCATTTTAAATTTGCAATAATGCTTTAAAATTCACATGTGACACAACTCCAGATACCTTTCATGTTGTGGAACAATAGTTTTAAAGAACTCTTGCGTGTGTTCACATGGGACTTAATTGCAGGCATTGTCCAAAGTACTACCAATTCAAAGATCCAAAGACTTTGAGTCAAGGGAAACCAGTAGTGCTAAAATGCTAACTCATCTCTTCATTTTAAGAATCATAACAAAGGACATCTGCTTAGGACTCCCACACTCTTTGTCATATGCTGTATTTATGTTGGTACCCATAGCAGGTTTTTTTTTGGCCCAAATATCACACAAAAGAATGACAGATTATTATTGTCATCTAAACATTGTCACTGTCTGGCAGAAACCCCCTATCTTCAAAACTATTACTTTTCCGGAAAAAAAATACACATTTTTTTTCCAAATAAATAGTGTATTGCCAAATGGTTTCTATATTTATAGTTTGACAATGTAGCATTTTATTTGAGTTAAAAAAAATCCTCACCATTACCTAGCTATTAAGTAGCCTACTAAATTGTGGCTTACTGGCTGGCTATTAGTCATTATGGCAAAGTTGTTCATATTCTACATGACCGTCATGTACAGTATAACTAATCAACTGTAAACCAAGAGCTATTGCTTAACATCATAAATTAGTGTGCATTAACAGTAAGGTAGGAAGATGTTATACACTGATGATGATATAGCAAGGTAATATCAGGTAGTAGCAACACGTGAATAGTTGTTCCTCCTGCATAAATTTCAATCAAAATGAAAACAAAATCACACATTTTAAGTCTAATAAAGATCTAAATTACTCCAAAAGTAATTAATTACTTCCCTCTGTTACCCAGAATTTGATTCACAATCCAAAGCATGACTAATCTTCTCATAATTGCACACTTATGCAAATTATACAAGTACAGAGGAAAATTATTAATAAATCAAAATTCAGAGTTAATTTTTGAAAATTATTATCAGAGCCGGGACACCATTGTGGGCTTTTATTAATGAGTTAATTATTAAATACATTGCTTGTGTTACCTCATTTTAGTATTAGAGTGGAAGAAAGAAATTTCATTAGGGGAAAAATACAGCAAATTTAAAAATATATTAATAAATAAGGTATCAACAACTTTGCTTTAGACTGAGGAACATATTCTAAGTAAGAGGGACTTAACTACTTACATACTATTACATTACTAAGGTGATCTGTTTCATAAGAATAGACTTGGGCTGCTCAGATATGACATAAATATGTAATTATTTTGACTGATATTGGGATGACAAAAATTTAGCACAATCCCTCATTGATTTTAAAATGGCTTCATTGCATGTATTTACTGACTAAATGAATCGTAGTACCTGGAGAAGAAGCTGTGTAACAAATTCTGCAAGTTACTGAGAATAGTCCGTCCAAAAACTGTTTCAATATATATATATATATATATATATATATATATATATATATATATATATATATATATATATATATATATATATATATATATATATATATATATATATATAAGCACAACATTGCATGTGGTACTGTAATTGTCTCACGTTGATTATCCTATATTTGTAATCATGGGAAGCTAAAATTATGTTTTATTAAAAATCTATCACCTAGCAGTAGAAAAGACAATTTTTGTTAAGCAACAAAGTTATTTTTTCACGTTTCCCTACTACCTTCATAGGCAATACAAAGGAAAGGTACCTACAATCATAATTAATGTTCAACAACCTCCCAACTCGCTATTAATAAGACTTAATTAGGGGCCTAAGGGAAAACTTGTAGCTCATGGCTTTTTGCTACTCTGCCTGCTAATGGAGAGTAAAGTGCATATAAGCTCCTAATAATATGTACAAAGCAGCCTGTATGCTTCTTTTTAGCATGCTAATAAGCAACCAGTTGATAGTAGGAACTGTCCTAACATGATGTTTTAATAGTTTAATACTAAAAAAAGCATTCACAAAGGTTTAGGGTGACAAAACCACGATTAATAGAAAGGAAAGTAACTCATGAAATATGAAGGTTTAATGTTTATGCCTGACAGCAATATTTACCATTCAGTGCTTAGTAAAACTATATGGATGTATGTCCACTTAAGAGTCCCATACATAACAAACGTTTTTTGCCACAATCTTCTTTTCTGGACACACTTTTCCAACCCACTAAACACTGCCTCTCAACTCACTTTCATGTCCTGGCTCACCACTTGAGAACCACTGATCTAAAAGGTTTAAAGTAGGTACAAGTTACTCTAAATGTGTAGCGCTCGCCTTGATAAAACCTGAATCACTTACTGATACTTTTCCATTTACACAGCAAACATAGCAAATATAGAAACCTATATCTGTACATAGTTTTGCTGAATTAAATATAAGCAGGAAGGAAAGAAACTGAAGTTCTCTTTCATTGAAGCATCCTCAGAAAGAAAGAGTGAGGTTTCTGTAGACATAACTTCATATAGTAGTTTCATATTACACAACAGCAAATCCACTGTCACAGGACTTGGCCATGCGATACCCAAAAACCTATAATCCATTGTAACATATATATTATTAATTTGCAATATATTTTCTTTTTAATAGATAAAAGTTTCCAGATGAATGCTTTACAGAATATGAGAAATTGAAAGAACCTTTGCCCCATTTTCCCTAAAGTCAAAAGAGAATGTGATTAGCGAATAGTTGGTTATAACATGGAAGAATCCATTGATGAGGTTTTGTGTCATGTCTGCAACATGTGGTCCATTTTAAAAACACCTAAAGAGGTTATGATTTATGTTGGGCTGATACACCCTTCCAGTAGTCTAAAATATCATGCAGGTCCTCATCCTTTGCAAACTGGACTTTCTTGCGCAATGCATGGCCGGCCGCCATGTACTCGTCGTCTTTGTGCCGCTTCCGGTGGAGTTTGAATTTCTCCCAGATGCTGTGTGAAGGTTTGCAATAATATTCAGGACTGGAGGAGTAGCTTAGATTATGGTACTGAGAAGACAGCTGGGAGTACGCTAAGTCTCTGGAGCGGGAGTGAGTAAGAGGCTCCAGCATGGAGGACTTGTGGCCGTCAGGTCCCTCCAGCTCCTCTATCTGAGCGTCAGGATACGAGTGCCTGTGGTCGCTGTACTGGCGAATCTTGTCCGCCTCGGCCCTCAGGATGGCTGCGGCAGGTGTTACAGTGAGGATGGTCTCTCCTGTTGGGGAGGTTTTCTCTATGTACTTAGACTCAGAGCGATAAGGCCTGGGGCTTCGCATTGGCCCGCCTGTGGCAGTGCTGGGTCTCTTTGGAGAGGCATCAGAGGTGCGATGCCTCTGCAGGGAGTGGTGGTAGCTGTCCTTGTATCCCGGGGATAGAAGGCCAGATTTACTCTGTGGGTGCTCTGATATAAGCACAAGCTGAGGCTCTGTGGTGGAGACTGCACCAGATTTGACCCCTTGGAAAGAGGTGGACTCAGACTTAAGAGCATCTATACAGTTATTGATGATCTGATTGACTTTGTCAACCTCCTTTGCGATGGTGGAAATCTCTGCCACCGACCCCTGGCTATTCCCTGGCATACCCATGTCGCATTCCCGGCGTTCATGGTGGTCCATACTCCTCACCTCCATATAATTCCCCTTCATCATTTTAGGGGTATCACTCATCTCCTGAAATTTGTACTGCTCCATCTCAGAAGCAGTGGGTATATACGGCATACGAGCCATACTCTCCCCAGCTAGCAACTGCTTCTGAGACATTCGAGATATAGTTCCTCCTTCCAGTTCTTGCCCATATTTAAGCTCCATTATATTTTTCTTCAGGCTACCTGATTTTTTGTGCTTTTCATCTTGCTGGCGCTTCCTTCGCAAGCAATAATAGACCACGCCAAGGAAAATGACCATGCTAAAGAGGCAGCCCAAAATGGTCATGATGTAGTGAGTTGCGGTGGCATTGCTCACTACTCTCTCTTTTCCATTCTTAGGGCCGGTTGTGACTGTCAGACAAGTGTGGTTGTGACGGAGAGAGTTACGTATGGAAGCGACGCAGTATGTGTAGTCAGTGTTGGGTTTTAGGTTCTTTAGTTCAATGTCCTCCTTCAAATCTTTCAGGTTTTGGATATAAGTGAAAAAGCTGTTGTTATACAAAACCAGGATGTACATCTTCTTGAAGGGGTAAGGAATTTGAACTGTGAGGATGGCACCTGTATTAGATATCTGCTTCACCTTCATCACAGGATTCACCTCCTCCTCATTACTGTAGGTCGTACTAATGGTAATGTCTTCTGGTTCCGTGCCTGAGGGACAGTCCTCCAGCCCACAAAGAGTTGTATCTGGAGGGGGTGTTGTTGGCTCAGGAGGCAGGGGAATAAATGGCGTCACATAATCATCCGTACACACAGTGGTGAGCATGTGGAGTGCATTCCGATAAGTTGGATTGTTTGGATTCTGGCTGAGCAAACTATAACCAGAGACACCAGGTGGAGAGTCACAGACCATGCGCTCATTCGTCCTGTTTGGGAAAACTGAGAGCCATTTGACAAAACCAAATAACTCACATGAGCAGTTGAATGGGTTGGTGTACAACTCACAGGTGGTGAGTTTGTTTAAGCTAGTAAACGTGGACCCGTCTAACTGCTGGATTCGGTTCATGGAGAGATCAATGTTCTCAATGTTTGGGCATTCCCAAAAGGCATTGGGTGTCACAGTCTCAATCAGGTTAGCCTGGAGGTAGAGATACTGCAGCTTTCCTAAACCCCTGAGGATCCCCTCTGTCAGGTTCCGCAACTTGTTGAAACCCATTTGGAGGACTTGTAGATTAAACTGAGCAGAAAAGGCCCCATCCTCAATGTAGGAGATTTCATTCTTGGTCAGATTTAGGTAGGTCAGGTTGGCAAAGCGACTAAGGGCAGAATAATGGATGCTTTTGATTTTATTCTCATTCAGACGAAGGTCCACAATGGTGCTATTGATATGCTGAGGGATGGCCTCATAGGGTGGTTGGTTTTGGCTACAAATCGCGAGCCAGACAAAGCCCTTTTCGCCCTCGATGAGCCAGCAGTCTCCTCTGACTCTGCCAATATGAGTCAAACATATAATGGCTACAGACCAATACAAGGCACTCATCACCATGCCTGAGCTGCAGGCCATTGGTGCTTCTCTGAGAGTCATATGCAGGGCCAAAAAATGGGTGGAAGGTGACTCCGTTGTGGTTTCAGGATAAATCAGCTTGATGTTCGACTGCTCTCCTGGCCAGAAACAATCCTTTTATGTGTCTCCTCCTCATTGATGGATGGCGTTATCCTCAATTACCAATAAGAGAAATGTTGCGTATCTGCCTTTCCTCTCACTTTCTTTCATTGAGGTCTATCTTCAGTTAACTTGTGGCAATGTTTAGAAGAGCTTTTGCCTCAGTTTGGCTTGTGCTTCTCTCTGTAAAGGTTACCATCATTAAACAGTCTCATTTTTGTAACTGTCTTCCTTCTTGCATGGTCTCCCTGCTGCTGGGCTGAGGAATGAACCTGCAACAGAGAAAAACAGAAAGTTGACATTAATTCAATTTATCAGAATAAATAATGCACATATAGCTTACACTGACACTGAAATGTTGCACTTCATGTTTACTGCTTTCGCTCCCTGTTCATGCCACACTAATTATTTTGTACACAATCTAAAAGTTGTTTCAGTCCCTGTGGCAGACTGCAATTTAAGGAAACTGTTGGCCAATTACCACCTGACAGGTCAGGGAAAACAGGGTCCCTGTTTTCACACCATTAACCTGAGGACTGTCAGACGCTGGTGAGAAAGAGAGAGCCATGGTAAGAAGCTGCACTGAATCAATTATACAACACCACATGTAATGACACTCTGGATCATTGTATGTTGGATTATCCTTAACAGATCTTCATGCATACCTTCATATCTCTGTGTGCTGATTTTGCAAGAGAAACTGAGGAAATTGAGGAGGAGCTGTGATTACTGGATGTCCTATATTAAATTGAAATCTTTTGTTAAGTGAGCAAGCTGCAGTTGTAAAAATGGGGGCAACAATGCTTTGCTTTTTAATCTGCAATGCAGCTGAAAAATATCCTCTCAGTTGTTTTTTGTTAATCTTGTATCTAAATGAAGAAATACAATGTTTTAACAAGGAATTGGATTGCTACTGGATGCTCTGGTTTTTGGTGTTGTGTAGTCCCAAATATAATATTGGATGGTTTAGCTTTCTAATTAGTTTAGTTTAGTTTTTAATATATTAAGTTCTTGACTGCATAGCTCAGCTTAACTCTACCATTGTCTTTTAGCTGAAAATTTTAGATGCCTAACATGTTTCTTTGTACTTTGGACCTCTGAAGCACCTTGTTTTCAAAAGATATTTTCACAATTTTGAAGATGATTCTCACATCCACAGAGAGTTTATTGATCTGGAAGTTTGGAGTTTAACGTATGTTTTTCACACTTGGCAACACTCATTTCTTGTCATGTTCCTCCATTTCTCCTAACTGTAAACACAAAAGCAACCTGTCTAACTACCTCCACAAAATTTTCTTTTTTTTTTTTTTTTCCGGGGGGCAATACAAAACAATGGTATCATAACAGTTAAGTATGTTTGCAGAATCAAACTCTTTTTTTCACATTGCATTGCACAGCAGCTTGGAGAGTGCTGGCCTTTATTTTGATATTTTAAAGATGCCCAATGCTAGCACCAAGCCAGACCCAGAGCACAAAGAGGATGGGTATGTACCTTGATTATTCGTAGGTGTGCACTAGTCGTAACAAAAAACAAAGAAGTCAGAGAATCAGCTCTGACTTCTTTGAATGAGTGCATGCTTGCAGGCTGGTGCTTTGTTATTTAAATGCCATTTTGCAGTTATTGGTTCAAATTACGGATATGGATCATCCATTTTATTCCTTTTCTTTCATTGTACCACTAAACACAAAGAACAGAACAGAGTACCACAACATTTCAGATTTTTGGCAAACTATTTCATGAACCAACTCTCTTGGTCATCTTGCATTGAACTAAAAAAATGTACTCAGTTTCCACACAAAGTTTCCAAACCACACAACTCACAGAGTTTTGTGGTTATTTTCTTTTGTAATAGTTATTTTCTTTATTTTCTTTTGTAATAGTTCAGGATGCATACAAACATGATCTCACTACCCTGAAAGGAACTCTCATGCACATACAGTGAAAGTGTAAATACTCCTGTACAGACCTTGATATCACTGTTTTTTCTTGATGAAGCGTCTTCACGTCATTGAGCTACACAAACGTGATTTAAACAGTTTTCACTTGTATTTAATCCAATGATATTTTATAAAAGCTACTTGACTGGTATTTCTTGATACAAACAAAGCACTTAAGTAAAAGATTAGACTTAAAGGGAAAAAGATTGAAACAACTTCATATACTGTATTTCAGTGACACACTTGCCAGGCTCTGTTGTTCTACCTCACTAGGTTTTTGAATAAATGTCTTATTATATCTTAATTCATCTGAAACTAGAAAGCACTCGGAGAGTGCAGACCTCCGCCAAACGCCACAGTTCCCCCTATTTGTCATTTGCACCATAAATATTAGTCCCACATTTATTTTGACTACATTTTTAGATTCCTTGACCATGAAAACATACCATTGGCAACTGAATTCATTATGATATCAACATTAGTTCAGCAGTTATTCGAGAAAATCGCATTTTCCGTAATGGCTGTTTTCTTCTGGATCTAGTTCCACAGCTTTTGAAGATACCTCAAATCCGTTGGCATATTCCAGATTCCACAGTTTCTTGGCTATGTAATGGTGTTTGTTGTGTGTTTATAGCTTCATTTGTTCTCTTCCTATGATGAAAATCCCAAAGGTCCCCTATTTTTTCATATTCTGGATCATAGTATCTGGAATTATTCCTTTATCCGGATCAGTCTTTGATATACTGTAGAGCATGTTAGAAACTTGTCCTGTATTTTTTTCCCAAGTGCCCTGACCATTATTTGTGGAGTTATATGCAGAAATGTCGAAAATGGCCCTATCTCCCAATGTTAAAAAATCCTTTAAAAAATTCCTGGATCCAGACGGAGATCCGGATCGCTTCCAAAATCGAATCATTTGTTCCTTATCCCAATCAAGACATTCCCTGAAAATTTCATCAATATCCGTCCATAACTTTTTGAGAAATGTTGCTAACTAACTAATAGACAGACAGACAAACAAACCCTCCAAAAAACATAACCTCCTTGGCGGAGGTAATAAAATATGTGAAATGCTTCTGTTGAAGAGCAGATTTGAGGATTTTTCTTCATCTGAAGTGCATACCTTTCAGTTTACAGCCTGATGTATGTATATCTCTGATGAGATGGTTGTCTGACTGAGCAATATCATCAATTATTCTTTTTGTTGTGTATTTTCTCTTCTGATTGTTGTCATGTTATTTATTAGATGTCTTCAGTCAGCCAGTTAGGTGGGTCAAGCAGCATTACATCCAATTTAAAACTATTTGTGTAATTTTGTAGATACTAAAAGAGCATTTTTCTATATTATTAGGGAAGAACAAACATAAGCTGCCACCTTCTGAGCATCTAACGTACAGTATATCCATGTGAGAATACAGGTGTTAACAGCTCGGCAATTTTAAAAAAAAATGAATAATCTGCCCAAAGGATACACTATGTGATTCCAAGCCAATGATGCATCAGTCATGGAGAAATTTCCACTCAAACTGTGAAACTCAATTGTTTGCAACACACAGCCAACACGCACTATTTATTTACTCATACTGTTGATGATCATAAACCACCTGAGCGGTTATATAAATCGGTATGACACATCAATGCAAAATACACAAAGTTTCCTTTTGTCATCCAGTCAAGTCACAGCAGGCAGCTTAACCATAAGTCACAGAGATATCTCAAAAAGAAAATAATATGGCAGGATCAGCACATAGTTGCTCCCACTGTGTGAGTTAATGCAGTCGTACGGCCACAAATGGGTCAGAAATCCATCCGGAAGCCATTTTGGGTCAAAATCATGTCATTGAAATTGCACAGTGTATGGCTTAAGAATTTTTTAAGCTCATGTAGGACAGTTTTTCAGGAGAATTTCAGCGAGATAATTGAATGAGGCCCACTGTCAACTTAGGGTATATAATATCTGTTAAATTCAACAAAAATCAGCTGTCCTAACTGCAGAAGTAGAGATGAATGCAAACAGATTTGACCACACATTAAGAATGCATTAATGTCAGAGGGTGTATTGAGCTTGTCGAAGACGTGGTGTTTGTGTGTCTAATATTCGATTTATAATGATTTCTTTGCTCAGTAACATATTTGATTGTCTTGGCATCCAGAAATGTTTACTTACTGCAGGTGGATTCAGTGCACTACATTAACGTAATTAATGATTCACTCATTATAGCAATTCGTGTTCCAGCATTTCAGTGTTTTAAAAGGCTTGCTGTCCTGCTACTGACATGAACACAGAAAATAAATGTTTACCTGCTAGAATAAGCATTGCAGTTATTCTGATGTTTCATCTGAAACTCTTGAGTTTAAGCCAGCATCTACACTGATTTATTATTAGGTTACAAAAAAGAAAAAAATCAAATGCGGTTCTTGTCTGCTTTTAATGTCAATTTCTGCATTTTATACTTGTCTTAGTGTTAAGTCATTAATATTTATCTATGCAGGGTCAAAAAGCATGCCCTTTGTTGATGTCATAACACAGAGACAAACTTTAAAGCCAACTTCATATATGTGAAAGACTACTGAAGAAAAAACTATTTTACAGTAACCTCTGATTTAATTAAAAACTCATTTAAATGTTGGGAGTAGCTCACAGCAGTTTCTTGGGTTTCCTTGTGAGTGCTGTTTGAGTGTATCAGTATATAAGGGGCTGGGCTATAAAGACAACATTATGTGTGTTGGAGTTAAACAGCAGTGACAGATTACAGCACAGAGATTACACTTGGAGGAGTAACCCTACCTGCCACTTTGGACCTAAAGGTCATCCCTGCTGACACCTGACCTTTCTCTGAGTCTCCTTTACCTCAGACTGCTCTGGCTCTCCTCATCAGACATCCATCTATCCACCCATTATCTATACAGCTTGTCCCTTTCTGGGCCACGGGCAGCTGAAGCCTATCCCAGCCGACATTGTGCAAGAGGTGGGGCACACCCTTAAATGGTGGCCAGCCATGACAGGGCCACATATAGAGGACAACCATTCATGCTTACCCTCATACCTAAGGGCAGTTTGGAGTCACCAATCAACCTAATGAACATGTCTTTGGTCTTTGGGAGGAAGCCAGAGTGCCCAGAGAGAACCCACACATGCACATCATGCACATGCAAACCCACATCCGGATCAGTCCCAAAATCAAATAATTTCTTTGTTATCCCATTCCACACATTTCCTGAAAATTTCATCCAAGTCTGTCCATAACTTTTCAAGTTATCTTGAACACAGACAAACAGACAAACATACAGACAAACAAACAAACTAACCAACACTGGCAAAAACATAACCTCCTTGGCGGAGGTAACTTCAAGTGCTCCGAGAGTACAAACCTCAGCAAAGGCATTGCTAGCAGTGTCTGGGTAGTTATTGTCAAAACTGTAGAAAACTGCCCAATCTCACACTGATAACATATGTTTCAAAAACTTCATGAATCCACAACCAGCTTTGGTGGACAAAAATTTTATCATGATTCATGTATGTCTTCTGCAATGACCAACCTTTGTTGAAAATATCGTTGTAATCTGTTTAGAACTTATTGAGTTGTTATCAAAAATGTGAAAAACTGCCCTATCCCAAAATGTCAACAAAATCCTTTTAAAAGATCTCTGGATATTGATCTGCATCTGCATTTGGATCTTATTTTTGACATATCTGGAAAAAATCATCAAATTTCCTGTATTAATTTTGTGTTACCCTGTTAACAAACAATTAAACAAACTAACTAACTCTGGCTGGCAAAACATAGTCTCCTTGGGAGTTAATATTAAGTATCTAAAACTGTACTTTTAGTTGCTTTAGAAACAAAAAATCAATATCCCTTTGTTTGTTATAACATATTAAATTTTAAACTCTGGTGGGGACAACCCCAGCACCATGTGTTCACAGAGGGAAAAGGATATCAGTTGAAGTTATGAAAAATAATTACCTGTAATAATAGTAACTGTGTCAAACAAACAGTGAGTAATATAGAAAGCATTTGGTATCAATTTTAACATACTGTGTTTCTAAAATAAATATGAATGCTAATGTAGAAATACTGATCCTGGGCTTGAGGGGGCAGGTGGTTTTCCTTTGTGTGTCTTGTAGGGCCGATAAGTGAATATAAAATCCCTGTTTTCTTTTAGCCCATAATACCCTAAACCCAAACACATGAAAAAAGTAACAGTATGATAATATAAACCCAGTGAGTGGGAGGGAAAAAAATAATTTCAGCTCTGAGTTTAGTCCATCTGTAAACATTGCAGTGAATAGTGATAATCTATCTGTGGCCGTGTGTTTTTCTGGAGGCTGAGGTTACATGAGAATCTACTGTTTATGCTTTAGGTTATTTGCATGTTAGCACACTTTCTAAAGAGTAACTGTAAATGTGAAAGCTGGTCATTTCTCATAACTAATTTATAATTTCCTCTCCACCATTTTCATTCTAACAACTCTGTCAGGGTTGAGCAACTGGCTGCAAAGGGTCACATCCAGGCCCCTTCTTCATTAAGCGCAGACATCAAGTCAAACTCAAATATTGATAAACTGAAAAAATCGTCATAAAAACATGCAAATAAATTTCCTACTGCAGTTTTTTTTTTTCGAAAAATGTGTGTGATCGTCTGTAATTGCAAAACTCGTTAATTTGCCTTAAAAGAGCAGAAAACTAAATAGTCTTAACTTTAATACCCAGGAAACACAACATTGCACTGAAAAATTGCTCAGAGTGGCTTGAATGGTGTGTTTAGCTTACTAAAGTAAGCACTGCAATCTTTAAGTACATAGATCACTGATTACTTGTTAGACTGATCCACACTGATGACATTATTATCATAATGTTTTGCTTTACAGTGAAACAGGTATTTATATGAAGCAAAATATATTTTAAAATGTATGCTATCCAATGACAGATTAACTTTATGAATGTATTGAGGCTTATCTTGGTCCTCATTATTTAATCTGAACTAAAATTGTGTAATTCTATATTATTATTGCATATATTTTTATATGTTTGTTTGTCTGTCCATCTTTGGGCAATGCTACACAAAAAGTTCTTTACAGATTTTGATAGAAATTTCAGGGAATGATGGCCATGACAAATAGATTGAGATAAGGTTTGTTGGTGATCTGAATCCTGATGTGGATTTTTTTTTTAAGAATTTGATAACATTGTGCAATAGGGCTTGAGAGACTACCATACAAAGCAACACATTGTCTTTGAAGGATAGGTATTGTGTGATAAAAATCAAATGAATAATAAAAATTTATACTTTCAACATTTTACCATTAACCTTATAAGGTGGAAAATTATGGTACATTAGTACATTTGCCAAGATTACATCCAGTATGCCAAATATATATCCAAAGTGACTGAATATCTGTTGTGTACATCGGCAGAAATATTCTTATGATGATGTTAATTAACATGTAAAGCTGTCACTGTCTCTGCCAGTGCCAGCGCCAGCGCCATGATGATGATAGTTTCTGTCCTTACTGTGTAGGGCATGCATGGACATCTTTCAGTCAAACCAACTCTCAGTTTCCAGAAGTCAGTGTAAAAACTTTGTTGCCGCTAAGGGTGTAACAAAATTTCAGGATGAGGGCACATCATTCTTATGCAACTCCAGCTTTCTGCAGGGCTGTGTCTCAGAAGACCATGGCCCAGATTTAATTCAAAGGTGCATAAAAGTGACATTTTATAACACAAATGAAAGATGAGCTGGGCTCTCAGAAACACATTTTGTTAATATTCCTCTCAGATCCCAACAGCACAAAGAAATGAAATGTAATCTGTCAGACATGACCAAGTAAACAGCACTGGTCAGCTTTTCAAGTCCACACACAGAAAGAGGATGCTGCGTTAGAGGACACAGTAGCATAATGCCAAAGGCTGCCATTACAAAAGCACCTCCATGATGACAAAAGAGCAGTGTGGCAGTGGAGGAGCATTGAAAAAAGAACACTCTCACAGCCGCTGGGAGGGAAGAGGTTCAGAGTCAAATGTTGCATGAAATGAATATGAAAAATACAGCTCTGCAGCGTGTCCGCCCAGGCAAAAGAAAGGACCTCTTAAAGAAGGAGCGTTGTTTGTGACTCTCCAGCCTCTGACCTTTATCAGAAATAGCGCATGGCGGTGACTGAGCTCTGACCCGACCCTCACTCCGCTCATGGCGTGGCACTGGTGTGAGTTACTCTAGTGGCTTAAAGGAAGTTTAAGTCGAGGCTGAGAAGTCCTCTTATTAAAATGTGTTGGCTGTGTTTTGTTTGTCCAAAGTGACTCACTCTCAACTGATTCATTCCCTCGCCACTGAAACCATGCATAGATTAGAGCCGGGCTACTTCCCTCTTGTTAGAAGGAAACACAAACATGCACAGGCATGCTCACACAGAAAGGTGTTGCTGCAGCTTTTTGCTGACAAAATTTGGATTTTGCATTCAAATGCGGCCTCTTTTCTCCAGCAAACTTGTCCTTATGAATCTACAGTGCGCAGACAAAAACAACGCCTGTAGTGTTGAGTTGTTAGGGGACAAACAAAGCAACTAACCACATAAGAATTAATTTTTTCTGCTTTGTTTTCATGCAAATCCTCTCACCGTATATTCAGATCTCCAAACAAGCCTAAGGCAGTGAGCAGTGTATGTTTCCTGATGAGAGCTTATGTCTATTTGCCACCGCAGACCCACTTTCCATAATGACGGCAATCTGTGTGGTCCAGTGCGAGCCCAGAGTGCAGCCGGCCAGAACACCCGAGGCATCAGAGCCGAGTGTGCTCCCCTATCAGACACAAGCAGCCATCGCACACTCTCTTTTTCCATTTAGACTTCATAGGCTGGGTAATGAAGGCATTTCTTTTCTCCTTCTCTTCCATGGATAACCTATTGAAACCCCGCTGTTGAAGAATGATTCAAACACATCCTTATAGACTTCAGTTTGCTCAGGGGCCTCTTCTTACTTCCCCTCTGTTTGGTAAATCATTGAGAAAAATAACTAAGTTTACACGCAAATATAAAGATCATAACTTTTGTTTCTAACAGCAAATTAAGTGACTTAAATTGAGCATTGAGTATCTGACTCTTAAGCAAATAAGTAAATCAAGATTTTAAAAAAAAAATCATTGAAATCTCAATATGATGGATTTTTTTTTAACTGAAACTTATAATAATAATAATTATAAAGTCTTCACTTGTTAATGTAGGGTGTATTTCTCAGTCTTCTGTGCACAGAGAAGCTACAGGTTATCTGACCCTCAGAAGAGCCAAAAATGTGTTGACTGTAACTCTGGTTTTATATTTATAATGATTTTAACAACTGAAAAAAATAATGTATAGAATGGGGTGTGATGGATCTCTAACTTTTGAGAATGAACTGGAGATTAATCACAACTTAAATGTGTGTTTGGAATTGTATTACTTTGCTTTTTTATTTCAAGGTGCAGCCTGAGAGAGCAGCCTGATTTGGAGATCTCACTGTATTTGCACTGTATATGCTGTTTGCAAATGATGTGGTTCTGTAAGCTTCTCAGCTGATGATCTTATGCAGGGATTGGGATCTTTTGCAGCAGTTTTCTTGGTGGCTGGGATGAGGGTCAGCACCTCCAAGTCTGGGGGCATGGTCAGGGATGGATTGTTTGCCTCGATAAAAGGAGCTCAAGTACTGTATCTTGGGGTCTTGTTCACGAGTGAGGGTTAAATAAACAGGTTGGGCATCTTTAGTGTTGCAGGTGTTGAACCGGACTGCCATGGTGGGAGGCGGCTAGCTGGAAGTCGAAGCTTTCTAGTTACAGGTCTATCTTTGTAAGTCGTAGCCCATGCCTATGGTCATGATCTCTGGGTAATGACCAAAAGAACGAGAACGTTGATACAATCGGTCAAAATAAGATTTGAGAAATGAGAGGGTTGCTAGACTCAGCCTTGGACATAGGGCAAGGAGCGAGGAAATCCTAGGGGATCTTAAAGTAGAGCTTCTGCCCCCTCTCATTGAAAGGAGTAAGTTGAATAAGTTCTGGCGTCTGGTTGTGGTGCCGCCTGGTCACCTCCCTGTGAAAGGAGGGCACTTCCAACTGGGAGGAGACCTCGTGATAGACCCAGAACCAGCTGGAGGAGTTATTGATCCTGCCTGGCTTGTGAATGCCTTTGGCTTTTCCAGGAGGACCAGGGAATTTTTGCAAGGGCCCACTGTATCTGGGACCTGGCCTTTGATAAGCATAAAAAAATTAATGGGTAAATGGATGGATAGATGCTTTCTCGTCATCAAGTGCATTTAGACAGTGTGAAGCAATTTTCATTGTTTTGTTGATTCATATATATGTTGTTTAGTTTAATATTTTAATTTAAATCAGTGCTCCACTGCTCTATCACTGTTGACTAAAACCATTACTTAGAGGTAGGGGACAGTGTCAGTGTGCTGAGAGATATTCAGAAGATGAATGGTGTCTATAGGGCTCACTGATAACAGTTTTCTTTTAAAGTGAACAAGTCTGCAGGATCACTACAAGTTGAGGGTCCACTGTTGCTTTTAAACTCATATGATAGACTGCTCTAGCCAAATTTTATGGTTATTAAAGAGGTCATATTTTGCCTTAGCTGGTGTTCATATGTATTTTTACATGCGGAGTACTCTAAATCCAAATGTCTTCTCAATCGTTAAAGCCCCCGTCATTTTAAGGCCCCCATCCACATGTGGGCTCAGTCCACTCCGATCGATTGCCTGGTCAGCCCTGTGGTAACTGATCATATTGGTGCTGCTCGGTGCCATGTTTTTTCTTAGTCTTTGCTCTGCACTGGGCTTGTGGGCCAAAACTGCTGATGAAACAATGGTAGGATGTCACACTGGTAGGAGATGGAGAGGCCTGATACTGCTCACCTGGGTGAGACATGTAAAACACACAAAAGAAGGAAAACTTGAAAAAGCATAATAGAGAAGCCTTAATGAACTGCAGATGATTTAACAGGGAAATATTGGTTTATGGGCCTGGAGCAGACACATGTGAGCATGTTAATGACAATCTTTTAAAAAGACATGTTTTATTCACAATGTTATGTTAACAAAATACACTACCCACAATACTAGAGAGTCGCAGCTGTGTCTCTGATTGGTTAAATCCACTGTTCTTTGTAAAGTTCTGCTATGGGCTACTAAGGCTGAGGCAACAGTCATGGAAAAAGTGGGCATAACAATTCCATAGTATTTCCCTGTACATAGATTTCTTACTGCAACAAAAGGTGTACAGTAACACTTTAAAGGACTCATATTATGCATAATTTATATTTTAATGTTTTTTTATACACACATATGTCTATTCCCTGCCTGTAAACTTACATAAACACCTTCTTTCTCTTGCCCAACCTGTTGGAAAAATGTGTTCTCAGTATGTTTGAAAAAATGTCCCCTAATGATGCCATCAGGAGAAATGTCACCACCCATTTATGTAAGACACTCCAAGAGCTAGGTGTTTATTTAGCTCTCAGTGGAAGTTACATGTCAAGTCATGTCTGAGTTGCCACAGTAAACATCAGAGCACTGCGCTGAAAGGCCAAAGCCACATTCACTTCTTTATTCACAGTTCATGAGGATTTACGCTAAAACAGCCTGTTCTGAGCAGGGCTGAAACAAAAGGGTTGAAAGATATGCCAAAATGTATTAACTAAATGGGAAGTTTTGGGCATGACACTTAAAAATGTGTTCTGTGGACACATAGAACCACTCTCATCTTGCTGAAAATGAGTAAAATATGTGATCTTTAAGACATTTTAAAGCATGTTTAAGGCATCAAATTTTGACAGTTTGTACTGATTTAGAAACCTAAATCAATATCAGCCTCTATGATGTGAGTACATTTTATCCAACATCTTTATTCTTTTCTCTGAAATCATGACAAGAAGTAAATCCCTGACAAAAAGAGAGCATAAATGTGATCTTTTGGCCGCTGTCTTCTCTCTCACACAGAGCCTTAGGAATTCTGCTCCGCCAGCCACTAGAGCCAATGCTTCAAGGCAAACTTTGACACAAGCTCCAGAACGCCATATTATGAAAAAAAAAAGATCTTAAACCGCTGTGTCTCCCTCCCCACAAACAATCACCTACACACCAGACTGCTCCCCGTCACCCTCTTCGCCTATCTCTGCCTCTCAGTCCTCCTCTGTTTCTTTTGAGTGTGTGTCCAGCAATTTCAGCGTGCATACTAAAAGGATATTCCTCTCTTCTGTCTCCAGCACACGTTTGATATCAAAAGATCTGTTTTTTACAGTCTGAGGCCCCATTTTCTTGTTTCTCCCTCGTGCGTCTCCTATCTCTGCACTTTGTGGTGCTGAAGGTGCCTCTATCTCTGAGGACCCTCTTCATCCATACCAATGACTGCCCTTTATTTGATGTCATTGAAAATGCATGCTGGGAAGAATGAAAAGGAGTAAAAAGATGGGGAAACCAGAAGTGGAGAATCAATTGTGTTGAAATGGAACTATACTTCTCTTGGGGAGGGCTAACATTGTGCCCATTGAGGTACTGAATTGCTTCAGAGAGAAGGGGAAACAGAGGGCACATATCCTGGGCTTTTATCAGTCGATATTAAACTCATACATTAATTACTGTGGGAATATTGCCTTGGAAAGAAATGATGGTCCTGTCGTCTTTGAATACTGCTCACTTAAAGCTCTGCACTTTTTATGGCTTCAGTAATAAAACTAAGTTTGTCTTTTTTCCTGCAGACAGGAACTCAGTCGATGAAGTTCTAAATGTTGCCCAACTTCTCTAAAAAAGTCCAGAATATTGTGTGCCAACTCGATGCCCTGGATTCATTTGTTTTTTAGACAAAGCCCCTTGTTTCCACTCGACAATTGGAGTTGCTTCCTTATATAAAACAGAGCCAGAGGAAGCGTTTGACAAAGTATTTATCTCACTGTGACCTCCTGAGGCTGAAATAATAGGATAAATGAGCTGATTTCAAAATGGATTTGGAGTTATATTGTGCTGGGGATTTAGAACACTCAAAACATATCACACAAAATGGGTTGTAAATGTCTGATCTTATAACATTGCTCTGATTCTACGAAATACAAAGCAGTGGCGTACATAGCAGTTTGGAGGTCTGAGGTAAAAAGTAATACAAAGCCATTTCCAAGTTCATCAAGCATTTTCTGACCTGCATTATTGTGACATCATGGCATTAGTTGGAAGCAAACATGAACTGCCATCACGTGCTAGCAGGAGACAAGTAGGCAGAATTAGCAGCTTTTAGAGCATTTGGTTAATTGTGAGGGATTGACTAAAAGCCATAATTTCTCTTCATGGCATTGATTGCCAACCCATTGGTAGAATCTTGACATTGTGCAGGAGTCAGTCTGCAATGTTTTTAACCAAGAAAGAGCTGTCTCTGCAGAAAAAAGGGATGAACTTTACATTTCTAAAAGTTACCACCAAGTGACTGCTTTTTGTAAATTAAAAACAGTAAATTCCAGTTAAACTTCCTCTGTGGC
Source organism: Cetoscarus ocellatus (assembly GCA_037902135.1). Classification (NCBI taxonomy): domain Eukaryota; kingdom Metazoa; phylum Chordata; class Actinopteri; order Labriformes; family Labridae; genus Cetoscarus; species Cetoscarus ocellatus. The sequence goes on from JBAMNC010000719.1 coordinate 643,233, forward strand.
CTTCAAAGAATTTGAATTTGCAAAGTCAGATGTTGTAGGCCACAGGAGCAGTGTAAGCCAACTGCCAGCAAACACTGACATTGTTATCATCAGCAAATAAGTATATTTTTTGGACTTTTTTGGACTTTTTTGTGCAAAATAACATAGTGAAAGCAACATCACTAATTTGGAGCTGTCTCTATAACCATTTGCTTAATATAAATCCAATTAGCTGTTAAGATTTTCTATTTAACTCTGTCATCAACTCTTCAGCTGCTGAATGCTCTTCTTTGCTCTCTTACTTGATGCTGGAAGTTGGTTTTGTTGTTATTTGGTGCTGAGCATGTACTTTACAGAGCTTTTTATTGAAAATGGCTGACCACTGCAGCCTAAAATGAAGCTATAAAAGTGGTGAGATTGAACCATAACAGTGGCCAGACAGGTTGACAATGAGCTTGTACTTGCTATAAACATCTGTAAAGCTGGTGAGAACAGCAGATTCAGGAAATAGTCATGATCAATTGTGAGTGACCTCTTTTAATTTCTAAAGTCAACTAAACAAACACTATCAACAAAGCTGGTTAATGCTTCTCAAGTGTAGAACAAATCTCATCTAAACTGTCCTCTCAACATGTGAAAGTGTTAACATTGTGCTTTTCAGTCCAAAGTGAAACCACTGGATATTAGTCTGTTACAGTTAACTCACATGAAACCTTAAAACAACTCTCTAGCTTCTGTATCTGCATTTTCAGAAAAGGGCTTAATATTGTTAATTTTACACTCTTTGATAAAAGGCTGTTGTAAAATGATTGCAGCAACATAAGTGGTATAAAAAGACCAAAGCTGATGTAAAAATAACTGTTGATCGTTGTAATGTGTTTATTGTGATAGTAAATCCATTAAATGGTTTAAGGTGGTTATCCCTGTATGTGTATTTTTGTGCTGAAATGGTATTTGTTAGATATCCTGCATTATGAACATAAAAATAGGGATGAACAGTAAATTGCAATTCGACGCCACTGCCAAGAGTCAAAATAAAATTTTAGCTATTAACAGTGAAACTACGCAGGTAGACTGGAATGCACACCAGGACATTAGCTTGATGCTAATGCAAAATGACAAATGCCAGGAAGGTAAAAATATTTAGCATCATGTCACAGTAGCTTTAAAAATATACACTGTATATGCAATGTCTTTACATGACAAGGTTGGGTTAGGTTGCTTTCACACCTTAGTCTGGACGCATTGAACTCTGAGTTGTATTTTTGGTGAGTTTGATTGATTTTGGCTGGTGCGCAAGCTCACGTGAACTCTAGCGCAGACCAAAGAACCAAACTCTGGTCTGCCTGAAAACAGGGGGTTACTTACCAAGAAACCAGAGTTCGGTTTGCAGTGGGTATGAAAGCCATCCTAACCAAACAAGGACCAAACAAGGCAGGCGAACCAAGAGGCAGTGAACTGTGGCTTGAATTTCACCAAATATCACAACAGTCAGCAAAACCAGTGTAGGGTTCAATGACAATTTAATTAGGATGTGGCTAGTGTTAGCATTGTTACCATCATCACTGTCTGGTTGTGTGAACAAGTGGACATCTTAAAGTCCAAACAGTAACGCATCACTCTAGTCATATGCCACTGTCATCTGACAGCTTAAATGTAGCTTTAACTTTATTTTCTGTCTCAGTATAGTTGGGTTGTAACTTCAGCCCCTAAGTACACCAAGTCCACTGAGCTTAGTATGTGAAAGTGGACTTAAAACAATTGCTTCCTTTCTCCGTTGTCTGAAGTTTGTAACATGGCAGTTGTATAATCTGCTGTTTCAGGACTTTAAGCAAAGATCTTCCTCATGCTCGACAACCTCATCCGACTGATATACTGCAAAACAAAGGGAGGAGAGTACCTGTGATATGCCTTTGTCAGAATTTATTAAACCACCATTTTTAGTTTGATTAATATTGGCAGTCTGAAGTATTATGATTCTGTTCTGTATAAGAAGTTTGACAATTATTAGTGTCTTTCTTTGTAATTTAAATGGCAAATCATATAAAATCGGAGGCCATCATAACGGGCTGGAGACACTTGCAGTTATATTTGAACATCTTAATAATTTAGTTTTCTTCTTTGGTTGTCTTTGTCAAATATAATAACTGAAATAGCTGAATGATCTGTACGTCAACAAAAGCACACTGGCTATAAAGGGGCAACTTCAGTCAGCATTTGTTTTCAAGATGCCCTTAGAGGGGCGCCAAAGTTTCTTAAACTAAATTCTACACTTTGTTGTCTTACAGATAGAGGTCACTGATATATTTGGACTTTCTATACAATCAATCAATCAATCAATGATTTTATGAACAACATAAACTATATTAATTTAATTAGCCATAGAGTGGTTCAAAAATATGACCCATTCCTACAAAAATTGCAGGAAGATACAAGAATCAAATAAAAAAATATTGATTGATGCCTGAAAATCAGTTTAATTTGTTTACTGAGGCTTAATGTCTGACAACTTTTGGATAAAGGAAAAAAAATGACATTCTATTGTTTTTGTTTTTCTTCAGTGATCCAACCCTTATTTGCTGTAAAGTTAAGCAAAGATGAACACAGGACGAATAAACTCCTCTTTCTGCCAATTAGCATGGGTCCCTTCCAATTACCTGCTAAATTATCACCAAGGAAGTAAGTGAGGCGGAATTGTGAGTTGATCTCTATTAATGCTGATCATACATTAGCTCTAAATGTCAAATGATAGATCATTTTTTGGATAATTAAGGCCCTTAGTGAAAAGGTTGGAATAGATACAGACAAGCGCAGGCATCCTGAATTCGAAGCAGCCTCTTGTTCTTTTGAAAAGTTCTGTTTAGCCCTCTCACTACTTGGTATTCAACCAAGGTGTCATACTTTGTAAAACTTTAAATGACTTACTGCCCCGCCACCTCTTGTAAATTCCCAATACCTCCCTCTATTGTTCTTCAGTGTATCAAGAGTCCTTTAGCTGGCTCATGACCTAGTATGATTCAAGCTTATGAGGACAAAAAAATCTCATTACAAACTAAAAGCTCTACTTTGGGTGACACCTCTTATAAGGATGATAAGCCATTGAGAGTGGCGTGGAATCACACCACACTGAAAGAGACAGATACATCAATGAGACACTGTGGGAAAATTAAAGCAATGGTGATTTTGCAGCAAACAAAAGAGCCAAAAAAAAGGCATGTCCTTGCACTGCTTTCTTCAACATTGTGCCGTGATCTTTGCCCTGTGCTGCGTTCTGTGACAATAATCATAACGCTTCAGCTCTGCAGCATGCATACGAAACAGGTGGGAAAAAGGCACTCGGATATAGAGAGCATTTATCAAAGGGACAGGAGAAAAGAAGAGTTTAATTTAATTCTGCACGTCTGAGAGTAAGATACAACTTGGAATAACACCTAAAGGTTTAAATGCAATTTTCCAGGCCATCAACTGACCATCAACTCGGCGTGTTATTTCGGCCTCCGAGCCAAAGAGTCTGCCAGGAATGTCTCTGGCTGCTGACTCATTACGAGTCACACTTAAATGGGAGCTACTGGGCAGGCTGAGCGAGATAGAAACAGATTGAAGTCAAATTTAACAACATGTTATTAGGGCCGGAGCACCAAATTGGCGCAAAAGTCCTATTAACATTAAAGGGATTATTGTTTTGGCACAAGATGATGCTTTATTCTGCTAAAGGATTTGCCAGCAATTTCAAAAGTGCTGAAAATTCCTGGGTAATATTTGATCTCATTTTCATGACAATTACTGTCTCTCACAATTGTTAAAACTGAGTCATCAAGATTTAAAGATTACTGTTCCATATGATGTGTAGCATCATTTTTTATTATTATTTTTAGCACTTGTTTTTTCGCTATTATTTTTCTTTCTTTCTTGTTCTTTAATGTTCAAAATGATAGTAAAGAGCATCAAAGCTCAATGTTTGTGTGTGGTACATGTAGTAGAATCAGTTTGTAATTTTGTTTTATGATTGTGATCACAATATCTAACAAATAATCAAGATCATGATTTTGTCATTATTGAGCGGCCCTAGGTGATGGTGCTGCCACACAGAAAAGTATGACTTAACAACGCCACCTAAAATACCGTACTTTCTTGATTTTTACACGCACTCGATTATAACACACACCCATATTTTCATGATTTTTGCCTAAAAACACTGTACACGAATGTAACACACACCTAAATTTTGCCCAAACCTAACTCTCTTAGACAATTCAAAAATTACCTTTTTTCAAAATTTTAATCAATGAAATGTCAGCATTTTCACAAATACATGATTTTCTCTCTCAAACAAATGTGGAAACACCTTTTGCTCCACACATACGCAATTACTCGATTACTGCCCGAGCATGCTCAGTCGTAGTGTACCGACCAATCAGAGAGCAGCTATCAACATGCTGATGTCTTCGACCAATCACAGCGCGGCTATTGTGCGTCCCCTTGCTCCCAAGATGACAGCACTCTGTGTTTGCCAGTGAGTGGTAACACTTGAGAATTAAATGACGATTACACAAAGTTAAACTAATTAAGACCAAAATATTTGATTAGGACAGTTAAACAGTCAGTTTGACAAGAATTACCCAAGTTTGGCGGGAATGTTTCACATAGAAAGGAAATATTTTGGCTTTTTGTACCAGATGTGTTGCAATTGCGATGTTGGCGAGAAGAGATATTTAAAATATTCTGCTTGTACTTGTGTATAATACGCACCCGAAAAATTAGAGCTTATTTGAAAGCAGGAAGTGCTTGAAAACTGTAACTGTGTTTGACTTACATGCATGAAAATCTGAGTCCAAATAATGTCCTGACCTGCAAAGAAGTTTCATGGTCATGGAAAAATAAATAACAAGAAGAGGGCTTTTCATAGCTTAATGTAAAAATTTGATATTTTCACCAACTCAAGGGGTCCACATTTGAACAAACTCGTCCTTAGGACTTGACCTGCTCTGCTGTAAACTTCTTTAGCCCATAGTGGACATGTTGATGATCAAAAGGCATTAAAAAGTTTCAGTTTTTGTCAAAGAGCAGAGCCATGGCTGGGGTCAAAGTTGGTTGCCACATACCAAAAAAAGCCTCGTAAGGTTAGAAGGGCCATTCATCCTCGTTCCCAGCTTAAATTTTTCTACAGATTCATTAAATTCTTACATTGGAAGTATTGTTGAAAGTTCAGATATGCTGACTTTGTGAAAAGACAGCTGTCCTTATCTTGGCCAATTACCTCCACCAAGCTCAACCAAGGCTTCCCCACCAATTAACCTTCAGAAAGTGACTGGAGCTAATTCGATTATGCTTCTGACTGACAGGGTGACCTGTGAACACGTGTGATTGACAAGCCGTGAAAGGCTGAGCAGCTTTTCACAGTGCTGGATATCAGTTTGACCTCTGATGGACTAACTGACAACTGAAGGGAGACAACATTATCACTGCAGATTTCCTACACCAAAAGGAGCTGTTTAACTCGGTTTTGCTAAAGCTGAAATAAATTACTCTGGTTGCAGACAATTTTAGAGTGTTATCCTCTTAAACAGAATTGCAACTCTTTCAGGATAAAGATGTGAGGGCAAAGCAAATCAGTGAAAATATTTTTTTTCAAAATATCAGTACTTGAATGTACTTGTTTTTGTAAAACCCCATTACATATGCTTTAAAGGTGAAACATCAGTATATTTAAAATATACTTATACTGAAATCACTCCATTTCATATTTCATTATATTAAAAAAGAAGATTAAATTTACTTTTGATTTTGTATTTAGCTATTGAAATAAATACTCTCTAGCTTCATTTTAGTTTAAAATGTATGAGAATTATTACTTGTGGTAAAAACTACATACTTGTTCCTGTTGTTTAATCACACAAATATGACTGTCAAATTATCTGTCCAATCTTTAAGAAGTGCATATTGGCCCTGTGACTGTATGAGTTTAATTTGGCACTGAAACCATGTTGCTCATCCTTATTGTAGCCCACCTTTTCTTTAACTTTTATTTTGATGGCCTTGGACAAGGATGGGCAACTTCTATTATCACAAGCGCCACATACATGGCTTCCTGAGGACCAAATTGTTAATCATCTAATCCTTTTTGCTGGTGACTTCTGAAAAGGGTCAGAATTGTATTTAGTGCCCATATATTTCTGTATCGACATCATCAAAACAACTATAAATTAAATACTGAAATTTATTCTGAAAATATGTTTATGTAAAGCTTTGATGAGGATTATGATAACACAATAACACCAATGACAAGAAAACATACAAGCTTATTAATAATTTATGAGCTTAACACTGAATTAAATCCAAGTTAAGCTGATTTTTTTGATGCAGTTAACGTACCCACTGGGCTGGGGCCTTGAGAAGCCAGCAGCGTTGGTCTTGTTGATATCTGGCTTTTGCTTTGCATGGTAGAGTTTGAACTTGCACTTGTAGATGTAGTTAAGAACTGTGTTAACTGACAATGGTTTTCTGAAGTTTTTGAGCCATGAATTGGTGCTACCAAGAAGAATATACCACAGTGATCTTGAGAAGGTGACAAAGTTGGAACATCAAGATCCAGAGGCAGATGCTAGGTAAAAGTTTTGAGCTGAAATGGTCCAAATTTAAAACTTGAAACAGTTTTTCCTTGTGAATTTTCAACCCTGGTGTCTTGTAAATTCATCACTTTATTCTTGGAAAAACAGTTTTGTGTTTAAAATGTAGGGATGCTTTTTTATATATAATGCTTATTTTATTTTAAGAGTGGTGTTTGTATGTCATTGCATACTTTGGCCCTATGAATGGAAGAAAGAAAAGATCTCGTTTCAGGGTCCATTTATTAAACAAATTATTTAAGTTTTTGCTGTGGTATGCATTATCAAATATCAAATTTATTTTCTGATTCTGTATCAAAGTACAAAATACTGGTATTGTGACAACCCTAGTAATAAACTGATGAAGCTATTATTCTAAGGTGAATACATGTTGCAGCTTTACAGAAAAGAATGGCTGAACTTTGATGATAACTGATGTGATGGGCTGTGTGCAGTTATTTAGCCCTTCTCTGTAAACATGGTTATTGGAGGTTGTTTTCTATCTATTTGTGGCACTCCTTTTCACTCTGTATTGTTATTTTCCATATCTTTGGGGTCATTTTGCATCTCTTTGTAGTCTTCACCTATCTCTTTGTTTAAAGCTATATTTTTGGACTTTTAAGCATCTGTTCGCAAGAATGTTCAAGGTCTTTGTGGTAGCTTAAATATCTTGGCTGCAGTTCTGCATATATTGGAGTTTTTGCATCTATTTTTCCTGTTTGTGTCTCTTGGAACTCTCTTCTACAGCATTTTTTGCTGCCTCTTTAAGTTGGCATGAGTGAGTGGGGTATCACTCACTGCAAACAGAGACTCCCGCCCTGGGGCCACAGAAGGACCATTCAGTTTTCATCCTCTGAGGCAGCTTTCATGCTTGTTGTGGTCAGTCACAGCAGATGATAAAGTGGTCATGTGTTATCCAGGAGTTTGTTATGTGACTGTGCGTGGGTGTGCAGTCAGAGCTCAGGGCATCAGCTGCTCATCATTAGAGATTTGGGAGCGTAATGACTTTATGAATCTTTGCTCCTACAGTATGAGACCTTATTTCAGAGCACAAAAAGGAGAATTACATTCGGGCAGTGTGACAGGAAAAATTCAATCTGCAAGAGCAAGGCTGTTAGACGAGTCAGACTGGTGGACCTGCGGTTTGATTTGTCTATGATGGGTGCAGGAATGGAAGGAAACACTGGGGAAGCAAATGGAAACAACCACCTTGTGTGAAGGCATTGTTCGAAATAAATCTGTCTTCCCCTTGAAAAGAAGGTTATTGTATCTGACAGGGCAGACTCTTTCGGTCTCCATAAGAGCCAGACGTCGCTCTTGACAGTCAAAATGAGTAAAAAGATTTTTCGGCGCATGGCCAAAAGTTGAGTGTGGACTTGAAGGAGATCTTGGCAGAAGACGACAGGTACACCACTGGGAGGCCTTTCATCCCAGTTAAGCTGGAAGATGGAACAAATAAATGCTTTAAATGCTAATGGACATTTGTGGAGATAAACAGGCATAAATTGCTCTGATAACAAGGAATCAGAATTTGCATTTTTATAGCTGTTGTCTGTTTGAATTCACTTCCACAGACATAGATAGAGGAAAAAAAAGACATTTAGCTTTTTTGGTTCAAAAAGGATAACTACTTTATCGTACAGGACAGATTGCTGAATTCACACAGAAAAGTGGGCCACAGGAGTCACCTTGTGCTTAAGTAGCTCCCACTTTCTACAGTTAGGGTAGCAAAAAAAGGGCCATTTGAGTTATCATTAAACACTTTTCTTAACTGAAGATTCACTGGAGTATGTCATCCAATATTTTAAGAGGTTACAAGTTTTTTTTTTTTTGTTTGTTTTTTTAAAGTCAAACTCTATTTGAGTTAACACTAACAGTTCTTTCAAACTATCTATTCAGCTTCACAATACTTCTCATTTCTTTTGTACTCATAATGCAATGAAGCTGAAGCTTACACCAAAACTAAAAGTGTGAAGACTGTTGTTAGTTTATTCATTTGTTCATTCATTTCAATCACCTCTTACACATTTCTCACTCTCTTTGTCTTCCCACCAAGGCTTACAACCGTGGAGGAGCCCACAAAGAGCAAGCAGAGACATGGTCCTCTCTAAATGTAAGGCTTTAAATGGGCTTTTTACAAACCTAAACATTGCAGAAACTAGCATAATTTTATTTTTTGTTGCTGCCTGTTTTCAATTGTAGGCACCCTGTTTTGAAATTGGTATAAGTTCAGTGCACCAGAATCAGACAATCTGTTTAACCCAGAAAGCAAGACAGTTTTGCAGTCAACCCTGTATCTATTTACAAACAAAAACACAGACAGGGGTTTGTCAGAGACCATAAATATTTAGTCAGTATGATGACAAAGATACTTACTGGGACTTTAGCACCCAGGTGTACCTCCTTCAGGTAAAGAAAACTCTATAGAACATGGCATTCATGACCCTGTTGGCTAGGGACTTAGCTTTTGGGTCAGGAATGAGCTGATGCAAAAATAAATCAGGGGGTCATTTAAAGAGCCTTTCAAGGGCCAAGCCATTTCAGTAGGTGGGTCTGCCTCCCACACTTTTGATAGCCGATGAGGGCGTTCACTCACTGAAGCACCGAATCCACCTGATTTGTCCACAAACATAAAAATGTCTGAATTAATTAAAAGGTATCTGAATTTTATCAACAAAAAGATTTTGCTTGCAGGTTCAATATGAAGTTTCTTAGTCTTTTTGACTATTGTTTTTGTTCTGAACAGCTTCAGTGAAAATGTTTTTTGTCTGAGCATCAATATATTTCAGACATTGTCTTGTTTGTGTCTTGTGTGTTTTGTGGCACATTAAAGGAAATGAGTTAAATAATTCAGGTAAATCCCAAACCAAATCCAGAGGATGAGCCCGAAAGGCCAGCTAGTTAGAAGCACTGGACTGAATTTGTGGTTTTGAACAATGCTCACCATGCCATATTCATACTAAACTATTCAGCCACTTTTAATCAAAGATAGACTTCAGGTTTGACCAGCTCCCTGACAACAGCCTTTGGCTGTGCAGTGTTTTCCTTCAAGGTGAGCTCGTGACACACGGAGCAGGCACAAAAAAGACCCTGAGGCATCTGGGTGTCCTATTTACCACCATGTACAGTTTACAGCAAACGCACCCTCTCACTAGAAAGGAATGAGTACTAACACTGATTGGTTTGAATCATGCTAGGCTCAGGCATAACAGCACCTAATCCAACTTTACACTTTTAAAATAGGCCCCGTGGAATATTCAAAAACTAACAACATGCCAAAATTGTTCTGCCATACCCCTGAAATGACCAATTCACTTTCAAAGTTATTCAGAATTTGACTGGTGTTATGGTTTAACATGTGACTACGTCAGCTGGTGTTAATAGGTGTCCTTTGCAAATGATTCTTTGTTATAATATTGCATAGCAACTGGGAGTCCATGTAAGCTGTGAGACGGATTCATCTTTGAAATCTTCAAGCTGATCGATCCTACATCAGTCAGGAAACGACCAGGCCAATCAGCCTGCTTTAAGGTAAGAGAAGCAGTATCTATAAGCATGCCTTAGTTACATTGAAAGCCAGAAGTGACTGCAAGCCTGATTGGTGAGCCACAGCTTTGCCCAGCTTCCCTGTAGAGTAGACAGCTACAGTACCAAGCTAACTCTTTTTCAAATGAGGACTCCCACCTTTTGCACAGAGACTTCCAGCTTCTGTCTTCTGGATGGAGGTTTTCAGTCCCTGAGTGTCAAGCAAAATGATACAAAAACATCTTTGTTTCAGTTTGTTGTAACTGAGCTGAGCAAGCTGTAGCAATGTTTGGACACATAGTATATGTATTTGTTTATTCAAGTCTCAAATTGTTTTTATCCTGGCTTTATTCATAAGGCTATCAACTTGTAATTTTTTATTTTTTATTTTTATAATTGTATATCTTTCTCTTTTACCCAGAATTTTGGAACATTGATTTTTACTTTGTTTTTGTTGTCATTTTTTGGTATAGATTTTTATTTGGTTTTGTGGTTTTTAATTGGGGTGTTTGTTTTTTAACTTTTCCTCTGTTAAGCTGCTCTGTGCTTCAGCTGTTTAGTAAATTGTGTGTTATGATGGATGTCTGTATCTCTCTGGCTGCAAAACAAGTTTACCAACAGGTACAAATAAAGTAACCTGATCCTGGACCACGGACAAGGTGGCTTAAGGTTCCCACTAAACACAGTCACTCCTTAAACATCCAGAGTCTTGTCTAAAATGTCAGGCGAGATTGTAGTGTCTTAATGTTCTATGAAGTAGCAGTGCAGCTAAAGAGCAACTGTAATGTACTGAGTATGAGACTGGGATCAAATAGTCTGCTGAAGTTTGTTTTTGGTACACAGTGTCTTTGCATGTGTTGCTCTGTGTGTATTGGTGCACTGTAAAGCCTGGTATACATAAATCTTGGTCCACACAGCAGGAGACAGCTGATTTATTACACCTTCATTAAGTTTTGGGCTCACTCTGGATGACGGATTCTTTGTCAAGACTGTGACACAATCCTGACACACCATCACCCAGGTTGGACAGTCAGACACTGATACCAATCTATAATCCAGTTGAGAGGCAATTTCCAGCTTTAGAGCAATTTTTCTAAAGATATCAGGAAATAAAGGAGCAAAATCGGAAAGAAATAAACACATCATCAAACATAAATAAATCCTTAAATGGTGAGATCATGTTTGTTTTTTAACCAAACACAGCAAGTAAGGATTGAATTGTTAGTCAAAGCAAAAAATAAGCCCACTGTATCCTGCAGCATTTTATTTCATTTTGAAGTTATCTTCTTGAAGAGTTACAGTCTAAATCTAAATGTGCCATGACAGATTTATTGATTCTTTTTATCAGCAATCTTTGTGAAAATTAATGCAAATTCAGAGTCTGTAGGAGTAACTGTTAAAATTACATAACTGAATAGTGGATGTAGAAGTGGCAGCATAAAGGCAGATGGCCGGAGATCCGTCTTTAAAGGTGACTGGCCTCATGTTTTTAATCCTTCTCCTTAACCCAAGCCTCAACTATCACCTCTTTCTCATCCAGGAGCTACCTGAGCCTGTGTTTGAAAACAACATGCACATTTTAGTTGTTTGTTATATGAATTTAATTTAAAATTGTTTTTACCTCTTTTCTTTATAACCTGACAGAATGACTTAGTGGTGTGTGATAAAGATGTAATAAAAGGGAAAAATGAAAGTGTCATTAAGGACGAAAAGTCTCCTGTCACCACGGCTCCCCATCGGTGTTGTAGGAAAAAGTCTTAAGTGAGTGTGTAATAAAAGGCTGACAGCTGTGTGTCAAAGTTAGATAGTCCTGTTATAACTTTATTTTTATTGCCTCATGTAAGTCTGAATGGACAAAATATACAGTAGGTCTGTGTTAATAGGGATAACACAAAACGAAATTTTGTTAATACCTTCAGTGAAGTCACTTTTTATAATAACTTAACACGCCAGGTAGACAGTTTAATTTATACTATGCATAATGCATTTCACCAGCTGATTTATGAGCAACAGCCAATAGGAAGTGTTTGGGGAGGGCAGAACCTTTGTGATGTGAATGTGATTAGATGATAAATGCTGTCATTTATGCTTTACGGGCCAGTCAGATGTAGGGGTGTAATAATCCATCAATCTGGATCGATCCATCAATTGGTTAAGCAATGATCCAATCAAATCGATGGAAACTCAAACCATTGATCCACATCGTTATCTTTAAGATACGCCTTTATTTTGAAATTCCGACCTGATATCCATTTCATGGTTTCTGCCCAATTGTGCCTCGTTCTGAAGTTTCCAGGGCTCCCATTCAGCGTGTGACACACGCATTTGAACCTTATCGCTTTCTCACACGCCACACCTGGATTTCTCATACATTAAAATGTATTATGTAGCGCCCACTGAGTAACACTGCTATATATGTGCTTTGGAACGTCTAGCAAAACGCTCTGAGCATCATTGAGCTCAAAGGGAGCTTGGCATATCAGCCCATCAGAAAATAGCACTGCTGTATCCGGGTAAGATACAGTCGATATGACCAAAGAGGATGCATAATGCACGCACACGACGGGAGTGCTTAATCACACGAGTACAGTAAGTTATCTCATCATTTGATTTTGTAGCGCACTGATTAATGAAATTACTTATTGTACGACAGGAAACAGCGAAAGCTTATTCTTATTCTTCCTCCACACCTACCATTAAACAGTAAAGCAAATTCTAATCACATTGACAAACTGTGGTTACCAGGCATCACATTAAAATAAAATCATCAATGTTGAGTTAGTTGAGTTAATAGTTCTACTTGGAACATAAGAAATGTTTGGCTTTAATAAAATAAAAATTGCACATTTTTAGTTTGAAAGAGCATGGTCAAATGTTGGGTCAATAATAATAAAAATAAAATAGTAATGCAATAATTTGTATTATTATTTTGCATCATTACTTGATATAATACACTAACATCACAAAGTAACAATAACACATATCAGGTAATTGTGGGGGCAAAAAAAGCACCAGACTTCTAATTACACCCTTTTTAATTTTGAAACACAATTAGATCATACAGATGGTTGTAATCCTCTATAAACTATCATACCCAAAGGTCAGCACATCGTTTCACATTTCAGTAATAAAATTGTCAAAACATCAAGATTTCTTTTTATTTCTTTCTTGCTTTAGGTGAAATGTAGCTGATTGTGTTAAACGTATACATAATAGCGTCTTAAATTGATTGAAGGCCTCTGAATCGAAATCAAATCATGGCAGACTTTGTGATGTCGCCAAAAATCGTATTTTTGTCCAAAGAATCGATATCGTATTGTATCGTCATGAAACTGGTGATTTACACCCTAGTCAGATGTTGTAGTAAGTGGATGCTACTGCTGTAATGCAAAGCACAAAATATGAGCCAATTTGTAGTTAAACTCCTCTCAAAACATTTTGGAAAAAGTGGAAAAAATGTGTTTTCCATGGATAAATGCTTTCAGTGTTGTTATCACCACCGTTTTGCTGGCATTTGTCTGTTCGTCTTTTAGCAAGAGAACTCAGAAGGATATGAATGGTCATTGATGAACTGTGATTGTCTACTGAGAAGTAGGATTCATGTTGAAATCAATGTAAGCTGTGTTTCAGCAGGATGCTGATAACTTCCTTTGTCTTTTAAAGACCCAGTTTAGACCAAGCATTAACATCAGTGTAGAGCATTTGTATAAATACCTCAAGCTTCCATATAGAAACCTATGTTTCTCATCAACTGTGGCTATCAGGGACACTGTCAGACTATTTCCCAAATTTATTGAAAATTTCCATAAGTAGGATTTTTAAAGCATTACTATAACAGAAAATGCCATCTGTTTTGGTATGTCAGGTCCCTAAGCTGCATAAATAAATGCAATGGACTTAAAAAGATGTAGAAAGTATCATAAGTTGTTTTTTTTTTCCAAATTGTGATGCAAGTGATGATTTTCTCCTCCTGAATAGTGTAAAAACATGAGCAACATCACTGAAGGACACAGAGTTCATCTCATCGTCAGTAAACAGCCTTTTGGGAATACAAAAGGAAATAAGTTAGTCACTTTGATATTCTAGCTATTTCTAGATTCTAAGTTTTTCCTTGAGGGTTTTTCTTAAATCACTCTCTTCATACTATGCTTTTTCCATATGCAAATGTCTCCTCTTTAAGATAGAATACTTCTGTAAATAAGAAAACAATGTCTGCAGCATCTGGACTTAACTCTATCATCCAGTGAAAAGCACCACTAGCTGCCCAAAGGGCTGATTTCCTCCTTGAAAAGATCTACCACTGTAATGTCCTATGATTTTTTCATTAGCAGATGAAGCCCACGGGCTCAGGGTGAAAAGCTCAGTACAGAGCATAGACTACAGAAAAATTACACAGCTGTTGAAAACATGACGCGCTGAGCTGACCAATTATGAGAGTGTAGATCAGTGAACCCATCACTAGGCCTGGGCCCACATGGTGAGGGGGGATTGGATAAATTAACTCCAATTAAGGCCAAATATGAACACTTTAACTTAGACTAAAACCTGACTGTACAGGTATGTTGTGAAGGGAGCATCAAGTCAGTGATATGACCAGACCAATTACTCTGCATTAGAAGGTATGACAAAGCCATGTGGCTTAAATATGGGAGAATTTTGGTATTGTTCAAATACTAACATCAAAATAGCGCATGTTAGTCAAATGCACAAAACCGTTATTTGGCCTTATTATATGAGCTGCTTTAATCTCTTTGCATGAGGTATCCTACACTGCCTAAACCTGTATATTGGATATGTGGGCATACAAATAGATGAACATTGAGAAAATATAGCTACGAGATGATAGACAAACAACTGTCAGTGCCACATTTACAACCAGCTGTGTTTTCTGACTTTATTGATTGGCCAAATTTTGCACTTTTCTTTTGAAGCATGAACACTCACTCCAGCTGCCCACATGCCCATGTGAGATAACAGTCCAGAGAGATATTGATGTACTGAGCGA
Organism: Cetoscarus ocellatus; assembly: GCA_037902135.1. NCBI lineage: Eukaryota > Metazoa > Chordata > Actinopteri > Labriformes > Labridae > Cetoscarus > Cetoscarus ocellatus. Next base: position 658,347 of record JBAMNC010000719.1, read on the forward strand.
TCGCAGAAGAAGGGTTAAATTCCTTTGATGAGTCTAATAATCACCGGATGTTTTATAATGACTTTATGTGACTAATTTAAGGCTCCCTCTGGATCCATGTCTCTCACAGGCTAATCCATGATGCTCTTTAAGGTAATCCATTCAAATAACTCTTCTCGAGTGCCATCAATTAGAAATCCAGGTTAGCGTGGGAGCTGGCACTATAGCTTGATAGGGCTAAAGCCTTAAGCTGTTGTGACCTGGATGGAGGATGCCAATCAAAGTGAATAGTGACCTCATTCTAGATCCACTCCCAAAAATGTATACTGATTTTATTCAAACTGGTTTTATAAAATGATGAAATTTAAATCAGTTATGTCATATTTGAATAAAAACAGAATTTGGTGATTTGCAAATTCTTTTAAACCTGAATTGGATATGGTCCAAAGACAAGATTTGTCATGTTTAAAATGATGTGAGTTTTTGGTACAATACATGCATTCTGAATTTGATTCCTGCAAGTCATTCCAAAATAATTTATTGTCATTGGCGGTGTTATTGCCCATCGCATGCATAGCTTGCACATCTGTTAGGGTACCATTAACACTAAGAGGTATAGTGTTAAGCCAGCCCTACCCACCCTAGGTGAGATTTTATATGGCTCCCCCTCCATTGACGATTTACATATGTTTGCAAAAGAATTTGAGTAGCATAGTTTTTACCATTGTCTTTAATTTACCAATAACATGTCACCCAATTTACTTGTTTGGTATTATCATTTGTAGTAATTTTAATTGGACATTGCTTTACGTTTGAATCAATGTGAGCTTTTCCAATTTAAGAGTTAATAGAATTAACTAGTTTTATTGAAGGTGATTTTTTTTCCCGATTTTGTGGCGCCCCCTGGAGGCCATAGCGTCCTTAGCATTTTGCCTATATTGCCTAATGGGCCAGCTCTGACTACAAGCGCTTCCTCTCTGTCAATGTCAGTCTTTTGAAAATGTCTTCAACACACTAGTATCAAATAATGTGTAGTATGACTGACAGATGGCCATTATTGTGCAGTATGCTAGACCCTGCTCAGCTGATTCTTTCTCCTTCTTTTGTTTTCTGGTGAAACTAAATGTTTAAGGTGAAAAAAGCACCACCCACTATGGAGCAGTGTGAGCAAGAGCAGCTTTTTCTACATCACAAGTAATACTGTATAACAAATTGGACAAATCTAATTTAATTTAAAACACTAGAAAAGCACTTGAAGAGCACAGACCTCCGCCAAGATACAATTCTGGATCACCACGCACTCTGATATGACGGCCGAGTCTCCGCTCATGTTTGTCCATGTGGAGAAGTCCTGGGTAAGCTGGGTAACGTAGAGACATAGGCTTGAAAAAAGTTGACGTGAGTTTGCAAATAAACTACAATTTTCATGATGACATAAAGGGGGCGGAACCCTCACAGCACCCGAGGAGAAATTAATGGGATTTGCCATTATAAACTTCAATGTTTTTTGTGACGTCAATCTGGATCGGATCCAGATGAAATTGACTGTGACGATAGAGTTATAGTATATATATTATCTCTAAATTTTGAAGCAAATCCATTAAATGATGTCAGAGACATGACTTTTTAAAATACAGCCCAGTGTAAAGTTATGGGATTTTTCGCAAATTTTAGGAACTTTTTGCATCCAGACAAATATCACCACCAAAATGTAATGACTTCTTCCTTGGACCAAACCACACCCCTGGTAAGATTTTCATGTAAATCCATCCTGTAGTTTTTGCGTTATCTTGCTAACAGACAAACAAACAAACACACAAACAAGCAAACAAACAAACAAACAAACACACAAACAGACCCAGGCGAAAATATGACCTCCTTGGCAGAGGTACTAAACAGGGCTTTTCCCTCCTCAATGCTTATTTACCCTTGGCTGATTTCTGTTTCTGGTCTTGAGAGTAACAGTAAACAATAGTCCAGCTAATGGCTAAATCTGCGTAAATTTTATCATCTATTTTTGAACTGAAAAAAAATCTTATGAGTGATTTACTTGGATTGTCACATTGTTCAGAGCTTAAGATTTATCTGTGAAATGAGTAACAACAATGTTACAACTCAAACATGGAAAAGCTAAAAAGCTTCAATGTTACTGAATCAGTGCTAAAGCTAGTAGCACTAATGCTGTTGCGTTGGATGTTTGAATCTCCGGTTAGCTATTTTGACCTCTGACCTGTTGGCACTTTGAATTGTGGCCTACTACAAGAGGTAAGCAGGTCTGATGTAATGCTGATTTTGGTACTACATACTAAATACTGCATGTTGGTCAATTCACATAGTGTAGTAGGTGATTTTGAATAAAGTTAATGTCTTTGTTTCAAAGACCTTTGATGCCTATCTCAGGATGTCATGCTAAGCCACACTTTGAATGATTGACAACAGCACAGCTTGCAGTACATATGTGACCTTGCCTGCGTGCAGTCTAGATCAGTGTGCTAGGATATGTCCAGACATATGCTTTTTTTTAATTTAGGTTATTTAAAAGTGACCTCCTACAATTGACATTTCAGAATATATACTTTTGAAACAGAGCATTCAAGGTAAGGACTGGGATAGGGGTTGTGTGTCAAAGTGGTGAACATGCTCCTGTCCCAACTCTTTTTGGAACATTTTGCAGGCATAAACTTCAGAATGTGATTAAAGCTAAAAGAAACAGGAAAGTTGATAAGGTCAAACATCACCTGCACTTTCCTCCCATCAGTTGTAAATATTCCCTGATGCTTGTATATATTCATGATGTACATTTTACATACATTGCATTTGTTAAGAGTTTTTCATTTATATTTCTTTTTAATATTTATTTATGTAATCTTATTCTCTATTTTTTACATTTACCTTTATTTTTATTTTGTTTTGTTTTTTACCTCCTTGTACTATAGAAAAGAACTGCCAGAGTCAAATTCCTTGTGTGTGTTGCATACTTGGCAATAACAACTGATTCTGATTCTGATTCTGATCAAACATCTTGTCCTTGTGCTGTATTTAATCAAAGATGTCCTAAGTCCCAAGTCATTTTGAATTCAGGCTTGTAGATACAATTGAAAAACACATCAGTCACAGAGGAATATATGTAGAATGAATAAAGTATCAGCTGCTGAACGGAGCGGCGCATAAAATAAATGCCCCATAAAACATTCCTCCCCCATTTCTCAACTTTCCCATTCCTCCCTGCACTTTCTGTACAAAACATTGGAGATAAAGCACATATATCTCTGCAGGGAAACTCTGAAATATGGGTCCTCTAAAAGAAAATTGCTCTGGACACTCTTTTGTAAAATAAAATAATGAACCGGGACTTTTGTGATCCCTCCTCAGCCCTCGACCCACAATCCTGTCACTTTAACCCCACCAGCAGCAGCAGCAGCAGCACTACATCTCTGCTTTTAATGGCAGTATAGCTGAGACTGCCCACTCTGCTTTAGAGTAGTAATAAATTGTATAGATATATTGGTTTGTTTACACTCTGTGTACAGTCTCAGTCAATGTTTACAGGTGTAAAATTTGTGAAGAATACTTTTTGGAAGTTATAAATGAAGAAAAACAATCTTTATAGCTGCATACAAATCTCCATCAAGGTGTTTATAAGCAGAGATGTTTGTGAAAATGATGATTTTTGTCACCAAAATCTGATCAGTCCTTCCTTTTACCATACACGATATTCACAGAAATCTTTGACAGAATCAGTTGATAACTTTTTGAGGTATCTTACACACAGACAGCCAAACAAGCAGACAAGTCCCAGAAAAACATAACCTCCTTGATGGTGGTAATAACTCATAATAACATGGACATTAAATGAAAACAGTGCAACAGAGCTGCTTTCACCCACTGAATGCTCTTACACTACAGGTCAATTAAATGGACGAAAGGAGGAGGTTTTTCCAAATGGAAACCCACACCTGTCACTCACAGAAATGAAATCACAGTATTTTCAAACAACACACCACCACTTAGTTGCCCCTTATTGCAGTGAAGGGAGTTGTCATTTCATTTGTAGCAGTCTCAAGCTTAAATTGATCAATCATACGTCACTGCTGCATTTTGGAGTGTGTTTTGTGAGAAAATAATGGAGAAAAGCTGTAGGACAGAGCTGCTAGCCTCTTAGCTCATCCCTGTTCCGCTCATATCACTGCAACTAGCATTCAACAAGTGGAGACAAAATGAATGCAAATCAACACAGGTGCCACCCTTTCTTGTTTTAATATACTCCCTTTTTATTAATTTTAGCCTTCTATCTTATGTGTAATATGTCTTCTTTCTTTTACCGTGCTCTATACATCTTCATTTCCATCTTCCTGATGTGATGTCGTCAACTATCATTTATCAAACTATCTACAAATCTATGACCTATTTATTGTCTTGCTGTCTCCTTGTAATTGTACATAAAACCAAATGTCTTCTTCAACAATGTTCTTCTTCCGAAATTACTTCAGCTGTTTCCAGCTCACCAGTTCGCTATTTCCCTCCCTTTTGTTGCTTTAGTTAAAATGACCCCCTGTACTATTTCCTCTAACTCTTTTGGTCTCTGTTTGACCTGATTATGGTCTTTATTGTACCCAGAGTACTGGGTTCTATCTGTTAAAGCACTTTGTAAACATTTGTTTTTAAAGGTGCTGTATAAATAAAGTTATTATTATTATTAGTATTATTAATGATGATGTATTGATGATGCTTAGTATGACTGCACCCATTTTACCTTCTCCAATTGTTGAAAAACAAAAATGCTAGCCAGCATTGGCTAACATGTCTGGATGACTGTTTTGCCACTAGCTAAGCCCAGCCCAAGGTAATACAGTTTAGAAAAACAAAAAGGGTAAAATGATTTGGTTGGCAGAGTGTTTATTTGTTATTTTCTTGAAAGCCTGGACATTTTCAGATTGTAACTCTCTGTTTGGTATGGACTTTAATAAAAATGTCACAGGGTCCTTTTTCAGTTGACTTTATGTTTTGCTGTCAAGTATTTACAACCTAGAAATGAAAAAAAAAAAAAAAAAAAAAAACGTGCTTATCATTCTGCACTTCTAAATACAAATTGCTTCTCACAATGGGTATACACAGTGTGATGCAAAGGCAATTTTGACACCAAATTTTAGTTGTTTGACTGGTTTTAAAGTCAGGCCAGATATCATTTAGATGAGCATTGTTTATCACTCACTGTATATAAGGTCACAATGGTGGACCATGGCCAGATAAGCTGCTACTGATCAGTCAGATAGATTTCAGACATATTTGACATTTTGGTTGTATGACTGCAATCATTCACACAGGAGCACTCAGGTTGCCCTTGACCATCTGATTATGCAATGCAGGCACATAAATTGTGTGTCTTTAACGATTCAGTCACTCGGCGTGAGCTGAGATTTCACAATGACTGATATACCAGCAGCTTGAAATGGCACAGTGCTTGCCTGCTTTAGGGTCACCCGTGCTTTTAATTCCAGAAATGCTTCTAAATATCACATGCTAATTGTTGTTTCCCAACCTCGTCTTACATTGAAAATTTATTGGTTGTGAATTTACTCATACCGTAGTCTTGTAAAGGGAAATTCCTGCAGACTACTCTTGCTGAACATTACCATTCATTAATGTCTTCTTGTTGACTGCTATAGTCTCATGTGTTTCTTAGGAGCCAGTTGAATTTTCTAGCACCTCCCCTTCTCACATTATGACTAAAACTGAGGATATGGACAACTGTGGTACTGAATTTTACACTTGACAGTTTATTTTGTCATTTAATTGTACTTTTGGTCATTTGAAATGAATATGAAAATTTAAGTCTCCATTATGCTATTATCAGTAATCACACCTTTAACACTGCTTGCCAAGTACTTAATGGTGTGTTCACCTTTATCTACAGTGAAGTATAGGTAAACAATGAGAGAAAATTGTTTCAGGAGAAACAAACTGTTCTGACACAGACATGAGGCTTTCCGAAGCCACAGGAAGCTCCCCATCTGCTCTTATTTACACAACAGACTTTAATCCATTATTTTGAGGGAAAGTTGAACGCATAAAACTGTGTGCAGGATTATAAGACAGTTTATTGATGGAAATGGGTGAAAGCAATGAATCATGATAACTGACTTAACATTACGTTTTCCTGAATGGGCTCTTATTCACATGCAGCTATTGATGTTATGAGAAAACTGGCTTCCTGTCACTGTGGGAACATATAGCAAAAAATAAGCAAGAGGGAAATGCATATGTCTCTCAAAAGACCCAAAAAATCATGCTACAGTATTTAAAGTATGCAAAAGCTTGAAACCACTTGAAAGTCCATTTAATGGGTTTTATGTCTAGAACTCTATGCAGAAGTTGGTATTGTTTGGATCTTACACCAATCATGTTTAAGTTAGTTTGGTGTCATCATGGCAGCCCTATAGGTATAATTCAAGGAAATAAATCCATCTGCCAATTTATCATCTCCACTACCTATCTCTTTTGGGATCACATACTGAGATGGACAACCATTCACAAACACTCACACCAAACTGTAATTCACCTAACAGGTGTGTTGTTGGTCCATGGGAAGAAACATGAACACCTACAGAAAACCCACAAATACACAGGGAGAACATCAAAATGTCACACTAAAAAGCCCTTCTTCAACTGAGGAGTTGATTTTTGCTGTAAGGCATTGATACACCATCATGCAGCCCTTGAAATAATTTAAATAGAAAAATAAAATAAAATAAAATATCTATACAACACCTCCACCAAGGAGGTTATTTTTTTGCTGGCTTTTGTTAGGCAGTTATTTAGTAAGTTTGTTTTTGTAGTTTCTGAGCAGGATAACTCAAAATGTTATCCTCAGATTTCAATGAAACTTTCAGGGGATATTGGTCCTGGTGTAAGGAAGAATTGATTGGAATTTGTTGATGATCTGAATCCAGATGTGGATCCTGGAAGGATTTCCTAACAGTGCAAGATCGGGCACTTTTCCAAAATTTTAACAGAAACTCACTTAGCAATGTTGGAAAAGCCTTGGTTGAGGTTTGTTCCATCAGATCACTTCTAATATTAGAGGTTTAAAAAGGTATATACAATTTGAGGGGTTGATGGATGGCATGTTAAGGGCTGGGAAACTGGAGTCAGTAGGTTGTTTTTTTTCTGCAAAATGCAAAATTCAACTCTTGGTGAACAATTTGTATTATTATGTCTTAACAAAACAAAGACCTGTGTAACTGTCATCAGAGGTCATCACACCAAGGTGCACACTGGGGATTTATATAATAATCTTAACAATGATTTCAATGCATTTTTAAATTTTTTAAAAATAATTATAACTTTGTATTTATCAGATAACAAATTATATTTTGCAAAAAAATGTGCAGATTTTATCTAATGTGTTAGCTAATGCAGATAAAGGTTGGTACTGACACAGTATCAGCCAGCAATAGCAAAGGGTGTTTAACATGTACCAGAAGTCAAAGATTAAAGTGGAAATGTCTGTTTTGGTTGTTTTAATGGTAGATTTTGTCCTATTTCTTCCTTCATTTGGTTTCATTGCTTTATTTTTTTAATTTTCTAGTTGGCTGAATTAAAGACAAAGATAGGCTGCATATGGCCCACAAGCCGCCTGTTACTAATCACAGGCCAAACTGACATAAGGGAACAATCAGAACTAGAATAAAAGAAATTGTATCTACAGGCATTTTGTTCTATTACAATAATATGTTCATTATTTTGTTGTTTATGTGAGCAGAAATGCTGATCTCACTGAAAGAGCAAACACTGAGTGATGAAACTGTGAGCACAACTACAGTCTGTCCACAGAGAGATATGCAGACAGTGCAACATGTCCTCTGAAGCAACATGTCTTTGGCAGCGTCCCTGTCATGTGTATTGACCAGCAGCTTAGGGATGGATTCTGTGTGATCCTCTTAAGAGGCGTTTGCTCATGCAGAGCTGCCAACAAGCCAGTGTACCAAATACCTGCTCTTACCTCTGTAATCTAGGATGAGGTCCTCACAGTGAAGGACCATCCCTGGGGTCTTTCAGCAGGGCAGATGTTCACCAATCCTTTTTTCAACTCTGAGGAAAAGAAAGAGGAGATACTTATAAATATTTCAGTTTGAGAGGTTTGTTTTAGTGCAAGGTAGAAGGGATTGTGCATGTTAGACCACTTCACATTTTTGCACAACATGCATTTATAGAGTCTGAAATCTGTGTTAAAAGCTGCTCTAGTTTGTGAAAAAGTAGTGACATCCTCAAGTCTCAAAACCAGGTTTCAGACCTCAAATGACTTCAGCACAACCTCTAAAGAAAATCTCCATCATTCGTCACAAAATGTCCTCAGAAATGAAGGCATCAAAAAATAGTCCCCCAAAATCAGGACCAAAAAAATAAAGTTTAGGTTAAAAAACAAAACAAACCAAAAAAATGAAAACCACTGACAGACAGGAGGGGCATCAGACAAAAAGTCTTGAGACAGTTAAGTCAGAAAAATGGTTCAGAAAAAGGAGTTGAAAAAAGGGTTGTTAGATGAATTTAAAAAAAAAAAAAAGACTGTTATCAAAGAAAGTAATGCATTATCCACTGATGATCTCCTCTTTGGCTCCTTTTTTCTGGTCTCTTCACACCTGATGCTTTCTTTTCGGACTTTTTTTTCCTATTTCCTCCATTTCCAACTCCCCTTTCTGATTTATTTTCCTCTGACTCCTCTTTATCTAATGTTATTTTGGGACTCCTTTTTTGCACTTCTTTTTGTCCAATGCCTTTCTCTCGGACTCCTTTAATTTTTGCTAACACCCTTTTTATTGATCCTTTTCTTCTGGCAAATCCCTTTTTCTGCCCCTTTTTTGTCTTATACCTACCTTTCTGACTCCTCTTTCCGACTTATTTTCTTCTGACTCCTTTTTTCGGACTCACTTCTTCTAACTACTTCCAAGGTCTTTTTTGTTTAAGCCTTTTTTTCCTGACTCCTGACTCCTTTTTCCTTTCTCTTTTTTGTGTGATTCTCCCTTACATAATTCAACTTGTCTGTTGCCTTCATGACTCCTTTTTCCCTGGCTCCTTATGTATCTATATTTTTTTTTTTAATTTGTCAACTTTGTCTTTATTTTTAGATTTTATTCCCTGACTTCTGTTTGCCTGATTCCTTCCTTTCGGACCTTCTGGTCTGGGGCCTTCCTTTCGGACTCCTTTTCGTCTGATGCCTTCCTGTCTTACTTCTTTCTTTCTGACTGCTTTTTCTTACACCCTCTTTTCTGATGTTGTTTCTTGCCTTTATTTATTAGGACTTTAAGACAAAGTTTGTAAGTCACAAAGCTTTTCATTTGATCTAAAGCTTTTCCATCTGAGGTCTTGATGGACATGCATTTGCTGTAAACTACCAGGATGCACGATGACAGCCATGTGTCCCAGATGTGTATTCAACGCATTGGTTGTGAACATCGTCCAAAATTAACATGACGCAGAGGCAAGCTGCAGTCTTAACCTGACTGATGGGATCAGTGAGGCAGAGGAGATATGAGTCAGCACAAGTCGTAGGAAGAATGACAGAAACAGACTAACTGATAAATGAAGCCCACAATCATCAACATCTAGATAATGTGTAAGACTGTACAGATGCTAACATGACTCTTAATCTAGCTGATGACGAATAAATTCTCCTTTAGAAGAGGGTAAATGGGGGACTAAGTTTGGTGTATTACTAAAACTAGTGACTATGTCAATTGGTAACTTTGAGTTGACACCATGGTTCGTGGAAATGTGTTTGTGTTAGCTTTGGGTTAGCTTACTTATTTAAGAAAATTCAGCCATAATGCCTAAAACACTTAACAATGAAGCATTGGAGAGTACACCCTCAGTTTTAACTGGTGCTTATAATAAAACATCTATCCCTGTCACTCATAAGACCATAAGACCAAGACACTTAAGATGGTGCATGGAGGAAAATATCGCAGAAATGAAGTGCAGACAAATTTCATTTGAAACTTTAACCCTCAGAATTTCCACTATGCAGTTTACTTCCAACATAACAGTTAGTTAAACAGCCCAATGTCTTTTGTGCCTTTGGTGTCCTCCAGTAACATGCATCACATGAAGGCAAGTACATCTCCAGCTTAACACCTGAGACCTGGGGTTGTCCTCACATGTACACTGAACTCCTCAGTCAAAGGATAACCTTTTTTTTTGGTATTGCAGTCTGAAGAAGAAATAATTCCAGCAAGTATGAATCCTCTTTTTTTCTTTTTATTTGAGGCTTTGGAACCACCTCATTAACCTTATCAAACAGGCACAAGCTAATGAAATCCTCTGTTTCAGTTCCCGCTCTTGCCAAAGTTAGTTTTACTAATTAATCAAACATCCCACTCCCCCACACTTCCACCCCCCCGCGTATCATCTTAATGGCTCTTGGTAAAAGTGAGGAGAATGTGCAGCACACTGCCTGCGGGGGGGAGGTGGGCTGCATTTGGTGCATCATGTTGTGCATTTTCATAGGAAGTTGGAATAAAGGGAAGGAGATGTTTTTGTGCTGGAGAGGGATGTTTTGTATTCACGGCAATAAATATGAATGAAACATGATTTCCTCATCCTTTGTCCACCGTTCATGCTTGCTTTTATGGCTCTGTTTACACACCGTCTCTACAGCGAGGCAGACATTTTTTTCCACCTGCATACATATTAATGTCTGGATAGCAGCGAATTACGGCACAATCAGAATTCACATTGCTCCTCCTGCCCTAATGAAACAATTCTACTTTCTCATCCCCTGTGATTCACACTGTATGACATGCTGTATCAGATTTGAAGCACAGGCAGAATTCACTCTCCGACAATCAGTAATGGAAATCTGCAAAATGGCTAGATGTGCTGTAAATGAGAGGACAATAGATAATACGATTCAATTAGCTGCTAAGGCTGCTATTTTGCTCTGCAGTAAAAGAGGTGATGGTTTAAGTGGCCTCGGGCAGCTGCCGTTCAAAAAAAAAAAATGGGCCATGACAACACGAAAAAAAAGCAACGGAACCGAGAGAAAAGGAGAGTTTGGGAGTCTTCAGCAGTATTCTTTTAATTACTCATCATAATGACTCCATTTAGCTGTTCAATGACCTGTTTTATGGCATTGAGCAGGCATGGGAAGCTCTCCGTCCTTGGCAGGGTCAGTCCTGCAGCTGCCCCAGCACCCTGAGAGCTTCAACCAAGAGGGGCGTTTTTTTTTTTTTTCTTCATCTTTTTCCCACCCGCCAGGGTTTGGAAGAAAGGACCTCAAGATTTTTTCCCTTGAAACACAAATGAAGCATGGGCTTGCCATCAATTCATACTGGAACTCAAGTCAAAGAAAGGTTCATTATACAGAGAAGAGCAATTATTCTTTATAAGGGCTGTCATGTGTTTGACATAGACAGGTTCACATGTTTACACCCACCAAAACAATAGGTAGAATCTTTTAAGGCATCTGTATCAATAAAATCTTATCAAATCCCATCGTCACTTACTTTCCATGCAGCTGCTTAAAATTTCCCCTTTTAGCTAAATGCCAAACGAATTCCAGCCAATTACCAAACAAACCCATTCATGTCTTCATAAGATGGCACTTCCCTGACAAATATAAAACCAGTGGGCCTCAAACTTTGCCCTCATCATTCGCATTAGCCAGTCACTATTTGTTAGTCATGGCATCATGAAAGGAAATTAATAACAGCCGCAATGAAGGGTATGTCCCTGCAGATTCCAGTCCTAGACTGGTCAAGATTTGGTCAAGGAAAGTTGGGAAAATTTGAGTGGCTCTATGTGTACTCAGTGTTACACCCCAGTCAGACTACCTGTTTTAAAAAGGTCATATTATACTTTCTCTTACTTTGTATGCCCCTCTCAGACCATTTTGTTGTCTGCATTTTAAGCTCAGTCGCTCTGGGTTGCCTGGAGCTCAGTCCAGAGCACAGATTGTTGTGAATATGTAAAGTAGTTGAGAACTATGTCACTGAACAGCAATGAATTGACCAGTTCTAACCTGTAGACCAGTCAATTAATCACAGCAAATTTGGCACTCATGGAGAAGAGGGAATAAAGTGGCACGGGCTCCACTGAGTGACTCAGACTGACTGAGTGAGTGAGAATACAGCTGGATCAGGAGTACTCAGTATGTGAAATCTAGAGGGTTTTTTAAACATGGGCAATTTTAAACATATTCTAGTAGTCATTGCAGTCAAATATATGAACCTGTATATAGGGAAAATAGGACTCCTTTAAATGTGATAATCACCTGATCTTGTTGTCATGGGGCTTCAGAGCCAGTCAGCCTGAAAATAGGAACATTGTGTTGAGACAAAATTGTCACGCCATATTGTGCAGCATCATACAGCATTGTCTTGCGTCACTCTCTGACAGTTAGAACACACATATGATTCCTTGAAAATAGCCTGATTTTGTCACTGATGCCTGCGTGTGGCCGTCAATTAGCACAGTAAGGATTCTGTGTAAGCCACTAGCCTGGTGTTTTTTTCATCCCACAGCTAGTTTTAGAAGAAGGTCCATGTCTAAGCCTGTCTTAAACATTAGAGCACAGTGCTGGAAAGCAGAAGCCATGTCCACCTCCTTGAAGGGTGTGGTCAGACACAGCTTATGAGGATTTGTATATAACACTTTATTCTGAGAGGGGCTGAAACAAAGAGGTTGATAGGCATGCTAAATTCAATATCTGTGTGTGGATTTCAAGGCAAGAAACTTAAAAAATATGTTCAAGGGACCTCAGAAACCAGAGCAAATATGTTTAAAAGGAGTATAATATGTGACCTGTAAATGAATAACCATATCTTCTTTTCAGACGATTTCATGCTGTTTTCTTCTAAAACTCTGACACTTTTCCTGACCTCCACTCACAAGCAGTACCTTGTGAATGTTTACTTTTCGCTGAATTATTGACTTTTATATGAAACACCTCCGGCTTTGGAGGTGTTTTTCATGAGACATGATGTACGTGAGGATGGGTTTGGGTTGCAGCCCTGAAGCAAAGGGTGCAGAAGGGCAGCGTGAAGGTGCAGAGGAGACACAGACCCCATATGGTCTTGAGGAGCTGGAGTTTCTAGCAAACCTCCAGGATGCTGACCCGCAGCACAGAGAGGTTGAGCACTAGCTGGCATGGATCTGATGTGCAGAACAGCGAGCATAGACACGAGGACAAAAATAGCTCTCTGTGGTCAACAGCTCAACTCAACCATTCATAAATAAAATCACCGCCAATCGATTCACCTTTCAATGACAGTTATTGTGCATAAAAGACGTGAGAGTTAATTTATTTTGATTTCTGCTATCACTGCTTTAAGTGGATGCTAAAAAAATCTAATTTGTTACATGTTGGGAGGGATTATGTATTGGCTATTTAAGACTGGCTGCGTGCTATCCATTTAAATAAAGAAATCGGCCAAAATATTCAGAGAAGACATGACCCTGAGTCAAATTATGTGTGCCCTTCTCATCTTTGTGCATGACAAGGCAAACTGACTATCGTATTGTGCCCCCTCATTAATTGAAGGGATTAGTGGGCTCAAGTGATTTGCATGGTAAAAGACTCTATATTTAACATAATGATACAAAAAAATAACAATTTAATTCAAAATTGCATTTAACCATTAACAATGTAAAATATATATGTTTTTCCCTTTTTGTCTGTGTTAATAATAAAGCACAACAAGCTCAAAGTTAATTGAGCAAAAGTCGTTAGAAATGTTTTTTATTCTTTAAATTAAAAATGTTTGATGGCTATAATGCAGTGGCAAGGTGGTACAGCAGTTAGTGTGTGTTCCTCACAGCAAGAAGGTTGCTGGTTTGAGCCCCATGTCGGTCAGGGCCTTTCTATGTGAAGTTTGCATGCTCTCCCTGTGGTGTTCTCTCCAGGCACTCTGGATTTCTCCCACGACCAAAAAACATGCCTGTAAGGTTCGATCAAGTGGTGAATCTGAATTGCCCTGAGGAGTAGGTGATTGTGTGAATGGTCCTCAGTCTCTTTATGTGGCCCTGCAATTTGCTGGCAACCTGTCCAGGGTGGACCCTGCCTCTCACCCAGGGTCTGCTCGGATAGGCTCCAGCCCCTCATGACCCTGAAATTGGAAAGTGATATAGATGCTGGATGGATGGATTTGCTACAGTGGGTTTTGTAGATTTTTTTCTGAAGCCTGATCAGTTCATTAGGAGAGAAAAAAATGAAGTCAAACCTACATAACCATCAATAGCCCAGGTTTTTATAACTGCAGCCTTGGCCAGGTCACTTTTGTAAAAGAATTTTTCATTCTCAATTAGATTTACTGAAGCTCATTAAATTTAGCTTTACTGTTTGTTTCTGCGAGTCAAACTAGGATTATGTTTTGTTTTGTTTTTTTTAAAGCTTGTTAAAGTACGGGCATGTTTGATTGCCTCCTCAATAGTGTCTTTTCATTTGTAATTAATTGTAATTATTTAGATAATTCTTCTTACATTTGAATAATTTCTTAATCAATTATCTTTACAAACTTAGAAAATAAGTGAAAAGCAGCTGTCTAAAAGTCACGTTTGTTGTGTTGTTCAGTGCAGTGCTTCCAGTACTTTATATTCCAAATATAGAGATGGTTTTCTGACATTCTAATCAAAAATTGATATAAAATTGCAAATCTATTTAAATTTATGATGTTATTCAACCAGCAGCAGACCCTACATTCTTTTTTGTGATAATCAACCTCACAACCTTAAAATAAAAAAATGATTAAAAAAAAAATAATTAAGAATGCAAATACGGATAACACAAATTTTATAGCTGTATTTATTTAAAAAATAATAATAATTGGAAATTATACTTAGTCATGATTTTGCTATAACCTCACGTCAGTATAAAAATTACAAAGTTGTAGTCCTTACATTTCTTTACAGGGAGGTAAAGAAAAAGTTAAAATGTTCAAATTTAGCAGATGTAACTCAGTGGCTTATTCAAAGATCTTTCAGCTCTCTCTTTACCTCAAACAACATTTATTTCAAGTGTTGTACTTCTGTGTGAACCCCTTGGGCATCAGGTGCAACCCACATCATCATTAATTCAGAGAAGGAGTCCTTTAAATCATGTTGACCCTGGCACCAGAGGCTGCGTGCACTACAAACAGCTTTATGTGAAGTCCAGCTCCAAACCAAAACTTCATTTTAAACTCAAAACATAGTTTACTTATTTTTATCATGAGAAATTCAGACTGAAATCATATTGATTATGACTACATTATTTAAGACTACTGATATGATTTTGGTTGCCCATCAATTTCAGTCTAATGGCCATCAGTGAGTCTAATCCTGCTGATTTAACGGCCTTTAGGAACACTGTGAAAAATTAAGTGTTTGCAGGTATGTTTATCAGGTTTCGGATTCAAATCAGATGATTAAACTTATCAAACTACAGTCACCCAGTAAGTATGAACTAACTCCTTCATTAATAAATGCTATAGTCAAAGGTACTCCAGAAGAAAAATTTACCAAATATATGATTGGACTTATAGAAGACCATGTTGACCTATTTTTGTGTTTTAATTCCTTAAAGAAAAGATGTTTATCTGGACTTGTCTGGTATTTGTGGCTTAAAATAAACAAAAATAAATTTTTCACATCGAAACTAGACAAATTCACCATCTTAGACTTAAGTTTTTAGAGTTCAGTTTTTCATTTCAGATTAGGGCTGTTTACTCATGGAAAATAAATTCTGGTTCTTTTAAAGTAAAATTACATTTAAAGCAAATAAAATCTACTTCATGAACATGCCTTTGATGTAAATGTTAGTCATAAAGCATAAAGTTTGGTGTGATTTCAACATACTACTACTTCTACTATTACTACTACTACTACTACTAATATAATAATAATAATAGTAGTCATCATCTTCATGATCATTGTTACTATTATTTTCATTGTCATTACTATTAGTTTCATGTATTTTTATTTCATAAAACAGAGTAACAAGTGGTCATACATTGTAATCATTGTGCAGAACAATATTAAATAACATAATTCATTACCATGCCAACAGAATGATGTAACATTAAGGTTTCCATTCAAGTAAATTTTAATGATTATATTTCCAGACTATAACGGGTTCATTTTTCGTTCTGCAGATATCATAGAAAATTGGCTGCTCTTTACAGTTGACTGTTAAAATTAATTTCTACTACTACAGTGAAACAGCTCACAACACAAACAGAACCGCTGACAGACGTTGGTTGAGTAAAATTCAGTCTGCTGTTCTTGCATTAAAATTCAGTGACTTATACTGGGATAGTATTGATTGTATTGATTACTTTACTTGAAGCATCTAATCACCACTTACAGGGACCTATAATAAAATGATGGTGATACTGTGTTGCCTGGATTGGTTAGTTAGTGTGAGTGTGAATGGTTGTCTCTGTGGCTGTGCGTTTGGCTGGTTCAGGTTTAGAGTGTGCCCCACCTCTCGCCCATGGTGTCAGCTGGGATAGCCTCCAGCCCCCATGATAAGTGCTATAGATAATGCATGTATGGATCTATTGGTTCACCTGTTTGTACTTGTCTCTGTTGCTTTCACTTTGTTTTCATTAATTTACTCTTTTCATTAATTTTCCATCTTGTATTATTTAGTGATAAATTCATTTTAAGTATGTCTCTTAAACTGGTCATCATTACAGCACTGCTTTAGCTTAGCTAGTATTACTGGTTGTCTTTTGCTGCCTTTGTCTGGAATATCAAAGCATTCTGTTAACCGTTGTTTGTTAAGGTTATAAATCAAGATATTTATATTATTATCATTAGTAAGTAATAGTTGTTAGACTAGGAGTATTTGTAGTGGTAGAAGTTATTCTAGTTTTACAAATAGATGCCATGTCAGATCATTCAATTTGTTCTGGTGTCATCCAGCATTCTTCTTAGTAATATGATTAGATATTTTTATTGTTTGCTGCCTAGAATATATTAGGCACAATACTAAAAAAACAGAAAGATTTGTTTTACAATCAATTTGCCAAAGTAGAAGTAGTAAATACCTGAGTTAAGTCCTGTTGTAAATATAGTATGAAATGTACACATGCATTATCACTGGCCTGGCACACATCATATATAGTACCTGGCTTAAAACTGGAGAATTTCAGATGATTTCCTGTTATGTACCTGACTGATCCCAAGCTGCCAATCATGAAGAGCCACACTTTGCAGCATTAAAAAAAGCCTGGCAGCTGGAGTGGAGGAGTGTGTATGAAAGCTTAGCGTGTCTTTGTAGCATGCAGTGACAGACTGTGCACAGTGAGCAGCAGACTGGCTAAAAGTATCTCTGCTCTTTCATCCACTCTAGTGTAGAGGGAGTGTGTGATAAGAGGACTGTCGTGAAAATTTGTTAAAAGTTTGCTGCTTTAAATCTGCATTTGTCTTTAATAATCACCAGCAGTGCTGGGAGCAATCACTACCTGAGGCTTTATTAGGACTGGATTCATACGCAGCCAGCTTCTAACTATCCATGAAATAACTAACCTGAGGGAGGAAGTTATTAAATTTACATATTTGCTTATATTCAAATGAGAAGTGCTTGATTTTACATCTGAGTGACTCAGTCTCAAGCAGCCTGGAGGTAAAGAAAGTGGAGAGAAACACAGCCAGATCCCCCCTCTGGAGAGTAAAAGAATATGTGCTGCCTGTTGAACACTCAAACAACAAGCCTTAAGCAAAACAACACACACCCAAACACACACCCACTTTCATTGAAACACTAGCCCATGCACATGTCTATGAACGTGGTAAACTTTGAAATTGCCTGTCTAAAAATAGGAATGCAGTAATACTTACAGTACCAACAACCATGGCAAATGCTATCTACAGCAAAAAGCATGAGACAGAATCGCTTTTCTGATAGCTTTGCAAAAGGCAAGATACTGGTGTTACTATTCCTCTTCTCATTCAATATTAAAGCAGCAAGGATTGCTTTCTGGAGCACACATAATGAAGTTGTAATGGCTCAACAGGAAAAATAGAACATGGATGCTTGTTGCTACAAAATGATTGTGTGAGAAAGGTTTCTGGGTTATAGAAAAACTGGAAGCCTAAACTTCAAAGGTATTTCTGTCCCACTGTGATTTACTTGTACTTTTTATCCTCGTTATGGAGGAGATGAACCCTTGTCAAGTTAAGGTTCAGATTCTCACATATTCTTGGCTACAGTGTACTTGATACATTGTGCCAAATTGAACTAAAAAAATGTCATGGTACAAATGTTCAACTATCACACAGTATGCCAAAAGCTAAGTTCTCTGTGAAACTTTCATCACGTCACCTGATAACTGAGATTGCTTTCTAACAGAACAAATTTCGTGAAAGTGAACACTAGTGCAGACTTAGGGTCCATCTTAATTGTACTCCTTAGCCCTTGTCTTACCCCTTAGCCCTTGGTTTTGCACGTTCATGTCTAGTGAAGGGGTGTCCCAATTCTCCGTAGGGCTAAGGGGAAGGGCTAAGACAAAGGGCTACACAGCCACTGAAACGAAGACAGACTGGGACCTCACTTGAAAGGAAAGGGTATGAGAATTTCCCATAATACACCGCGCACGCTGACAAGAAGGCAGAGCGAAGACCGAAGGAAGCGTGTAATTGTAAGTAATTATTAAATCATCAAGTAAATATTAATCATGTTTAGAATTGTTGGTCGTATTTTGAAATTTCTCATTATAACGTGCTAGCTTTTGCAGCTGTAGCTACAGGTATTGTCACATCTGCCTATGACCAGCGAGCGGCTCTGGGTAATGACGTAACGGGAATCGAGTGGCGTCTTGTTTCTTAGGAGCATATTTTCACCCCTCTCCCCGGCCCTCAAAACAGAGGACCAAGGGGAAGGGTGAAGGAGTACAACTGGGATTCACCCTAAGGAACCAAACTAGTCTGCTAGAAAATGGGGGTCTCGTTGCCATTCCAAGCACACCAGTTTGGTTCGCAGTGGGAGTGTTTTTGCTTTCACTCCTAAAGTTCGGCGGACTCTGTTCTGTTCATGGGTGAAGTTGCAACATTGTCTCATTTTTCTCTAGGTCTGGTTTTCTTTCACATTACACCGAGTCAGCCAGTCAAATGTGGGCTAATCTAGCCTCCTGCCACTAGTTGGGGCTGTAGCTGCTGTCTTTGTTCCTGCCATCTGGCTGCACTATAAACCAGAAAAACACAACCGGCTTTGATTAATAACATTGGTAGCTCAAAGCGGTTCGGATGTATCCTGTGCCATAAGATAAAGATGCAGCTGCATCAAGTGGCACTTGGGTATTGACTGGAGTGATTTAAAACCATATTCAGGTTTGTAGATTCAGCAAAGATTCTAAACAAGCACCGAATTTATAAGAAGTCTGCTGAGGTGAGTGAACAGCTGCTTGAGTTGTTTTGATTTTGGGTCATTGTAGGGTATTGTTCAGGGCTGCTCATTGGAGTTTCAGTCTGTCTCTGCATCAAAAGGAGAGGACAGCTGACGCAAGCCACATCCTCTGTTGATTGCCTAGGTGAGATCAGACGGGCAGGTTCAGCCACGCACAATCAAGCAAGCTGGTGCCCCCTTTGTTGCCTCCATGTATATAACTACACAAGCTGCGCTGTAGTGTCAGCAAAAGCATCAGCCCTTGTGTCAGACCACATTGTGCTAAGACCACATTGGGCAAAGACCTCTGAGTCTACCTTCGCAAGTTCACTGAGCAAGGACACTCGCTGTTACAGTCTGTTGTCCCCACTAAACAGTCTAACACACCATGTGCTTCGAGCAAATCCCGGTCATATATGAGCTCAAAAAAAACGCATCAATCACAGAGAGAGTAGTCCGCAAAACTTGTCAGCTCTCAGAATTCCTGTCCTACCTGAACATCTTTTACTTTTGGTCTTTGGGACTGTGAGTCCGAAGTTAACAAGACAGAATTTATCAGCTCACTTGTAAACTTCTCAGACATTCAAGTCATAGCCCTGACAGAGACATGGAACCGCCCAGAAAACACAGCCACACCAGCTGTCCTCTCAGCAACTACAACACTTACTCATGCACCTTGCTTTGCTGCATGAAGGGGTGGTACAGGCACCCTCTGCAAAATGGGATTTTTCTAAGCTCAGTCCCATGAGTAAAAAACAGCATTTTAATATCATGCTTGAAAGATCACTGTACCCATTAATGCATATATTCTGATTGTGTATCACCCACCAGGGGGTAATCAGGATGGCTTTGTTTCTGTAAAGGACATGTTACTCTCTGACATTCAGTGGTGCACCACTGATTGCCGTGAGAGACATGAACATTCACATGGACAAAACACAGGCAAATGATTTTATGGCTCTTCTGTCATCTTTTGAACTGAAACTGGCTCCTGTTCCTCCCACGTAGAGGGCTGGCAAAACTCATGACCTCCTTCTAACTCTGAACTGCACCACAGCATGCATGACAGTTACCCCACTGCACCTTTCAGACCATTTCTTGGTTCAAGTCTCTGTTGCCTCTCCACAGCCTGCTCAGGCAGCTCCACATAAGGTTTCCTACTGCAAGGTGGATTTGTAAATAGGCAATGGACTCCAATTTTATATAAAACATTAAAATGCGTATTTCGCTGGTTTGGGACCTTAAGTAGATTACGTTTTTCCTTCATTTTACATTTATGCCACCTAGCAATGGTTTCTGATATTAGTCATACTACCATAGACATTTTCAGTCTTTATGCTGATGATCTTCTCATCATGACCTAAGTAGAAGACTAAGACCTTATCAGAAGTATAGCTTCATTGAAACAGTTCACAGGTGATAAAAATATTGTTCTTGGGTCTGTACTTTGAATACATCGTCAGATTTTTTTACTTTAATGTAATTTTTTGGTGTATAAATGGTGCTTTATAGATGATCTTTTCTCAACTTGTCTTTTCTCCTCTGCTGTGGCCATAGCACCTGCTCTTTGATCTTTCCACGGTCTTTAAGTTTAATTCATACTTCCCCCCTCTGTTTGTCCTTGTAAAGCAAAAAGTACTTTTCTTATAGACTCACTCCATTGATCTTTAGCAAGCAGCAACACAGTCATAATTGAAGAGACATTTGATCACCATTTTCAACAGACCACATATGCGCTGTTGTAAAATTACAGATTATGATGGTAAAATCTACAGCATTTCAAATAGAAAGAGGTGAAAACTAGACCCTGACCTCTGGAGCAACACAATGACGAAATATGAATGGCAAACACTGCTTTCAAGATTGCTGATATTCTTTTGACCACTCATACCTGCTGTAACAGTGCATTGAATCAGTAAGAACACATTTTCTGATGTATCTTATCTAGTTATAATGCAGTTTGTCCAGTGTTTTATTACATAACATTCTACAAAGCTGAGTGTCATGCAAATCTGCCACCTCTTTTGTTGTTTTCATATTTAAAAGCTGTGCACTTAACCTTTGCCATATTGAAGAAAACCATGCTGTTGACACTTCATTTCAGAGGTGCTTTCATGATTTTTTGTTCGAGACGTTTCCGCGCTCTGCTCCCACACCAAGGGGCACAGAAGCAGGAAAGCTATTAAACAGCACCAACTCTGAGGCTGTTGTGTTTAGCCAGGGGAATCATTCATTTAATGTCTCCTCTTTGCTTTAAAAGTTTTTCTTTTTTGCCACGCTTCCAACCAGCTGTGAATAGTGATGAATGAATTCGTGCCCAAGAGTGGCCTAACACACGAGCGTGCGACAAAGACATTAATGTACTCCCATGTCTGTTTCTGCTCTCCAGGATTATTCATCAGGAACATCTTGTGAAGCACCATAATGACTTTTTATTCTGGCTCGCGGTCACAATTCTTGAGTGACACAGCCTGTAATTTGTTATTATCTGGAATAAGTGGGGTAGAATGATAAGGATGACAAGGAGAACAGGGGCTCTACGTGGTTTTACTCAGCTGCTTTTATTGCTTTCAGCAGATTTTCTTCAGGGCAGGGCCGGCTAAAGAGGGCTTTGTGTGATGGTATTCTGGGATTGACTGGGTAGACCAGTAAGGAGCATGTGCACGCCAGGGAGCAGACTAATGCACACCGGCTCTTTTCAGGAAAAAGAAAGGGTTCATGCCACATTGTGCACTTTGAGTTAAAGGTACACAGAGTCATTTAAAGCACTTCTGTGTTTATTTTTAGTAGTTCTGGTATTCAGCATCACTGTCATGCTAAAGCAGGCCCGGCGCCAGGTTGAAGTGAATGAGGGGGCGGGAAAATTGGCGAGGGGGCTGACCTTTTATATTGTAATGCTGGAGGTTATAACCTCTATCAGACTACTCTACTTTTTACTTCTTATGAGTGACAGTACTGTGATTTTAAAAGGAGATATCTGCTAATACACACACAAACACACTAGTCTCTCTGCTCATGCAACTACTATCCTTCTTTCCTTATCCCTGTCACTTTTCCCAAAAAGTAAACTCAAACCCTTTTTCCTCACCCCTGGCGGGGGGCCTGTGCAGGGGATTGCACTGTTGGATTGGGCGGTTCACTGCTCCAGGCACACTAATGTGTTGCCGAGCTGTACATTTTCTATTTGAATGTACAGTGTATTGACAGTTCAGGTATGGATTTTCACCCCCATGCTTGAACGAAGATTCAAATATTGTGCCATGGACCTGCTTGACCTGGTAGCAGGTCAAGCAGGTCCATGGCAGGACCCTCTTGAAAGCGTGATGCAACATCTCAAGGGTCTAACCTCAAATAAATCTACACTCAGCGTAGACAAATATGATGAGGACAGAATTATGATCTGGACATCCATTGGTTTGTCACCGTCATAAATTCTTAGTTTTAGTGTGTCTGCCTAGATGGATACATCTCTGGATGTGTTTATATTTATATATGTGTATATGCATATTTATATATATATGTGTATATAAATGAATATATGTGTATCTATAAACTGAAGAGCATGGCTTCAGTCTCCTCTGTTGTAAAGTGTCTTGAGATAACACTTATTATTAGTCGATGCTATACAAATAAAGATTGATTGTTTGATTGTTTGATTGATAGATAGATAGATAGATAGATAGATAGATAGATAGATAGATAGATAGATAGATAGATAGATAGATAGATAGATAGATAGATAGATAGATAGATGGATAGATAGATAGATAGATTGATATGGAGTATAGGGTGACAGCCCTAAACCCCCAACTGAAAACTGACTTTTCTGTTTAGCCCAATCTATATAACGAAGCCATGGAACAAAATTGGTTAGGGGGAACCTGCTAATTACATCCACGGAAAGCAAGCAACATTTATCTTAGGACATGTGTAAGGCAGACTAAATGATGCCTTCTACCTGTTCTGGCACCGGGCCAACTCTTTATACACAGGAAATGTGCAGTGCATGGTGCCTCATCCTCTTTTGGAGTGCATCATACATATTGTTGAGGAATTGAACATCCATCTGTTTCCACACATTGGACTTAAATCTTTGCACATTAACAATGAGTCATTTTACCAATATTCCCCTAAATTTTATTACACACACACACACGCACATATAAACACAGTCTTTAGCCCTTAAATCTTAAAGCATTCAGTGAGACAAGCCCTCACTAATGCCAAAGACTATTCAATTTCATGATTACAGCCTGACCTGACAGTTGTGGGGTTTCAGGACACTTTGAAAATTAGTTATTTCCTCATGGGTAGTGTGTCATAGTGACAAACAACAAAAGTCTCATTCAGGAAACCTCACAACTCTACAACAGAACGTCTTGAATGTTTGATTTTTTTCCTTCTTCCTACGATTTGTTTGTTCACGTCAGAGACATTGACATGCAAGTAGTTTGACAGACAACACACACAAACCAACTAATTTCTTAACAACCAGGGCCTCCACTACTGCAGCTTTTAATCTCATGTGGTTCAATGCAACTTCAGTGTCAATTAAGCTGATGGACGACAAGTAGGAAGAATTGAATGTAGTCAAGACGCGGAAGCATATGATGTCAAAAGCACTGATTTAACAGAGATGCTCCTGTCTAATACTTTGTTCTTAGCTTAAAATTAGGACCTTTCCAGGAACCTACTGCAGAACATCTCTGGAGCTGCTGCAGTGACTGAGTAGGCGTTCAGCGGAGCAACATCTCACCAGCAGCTCTCACATTTATTTAAAATGACTCCTGTCATTAGTGTCATCATTAGACCAATATTCAAACTGTGATTCAGAGACTTGCAATGAATGTCCATGAGCTTCCCACGGTTCACACTCAGAGATGTACAAGACGATTAATCAGCAACATCAGTGGAATATCAACAAGTCATCCTGAATCATAAAAATACCAGACTTCCTCCTCTTCAAACTGTAATTTATTACTCTGTTTGTAGTACATAGTGAAGCCCAGAATAGACGGACCTCTATACATTTTATTATACTCGAATGCATTTTAGTGGTTCCAAGAAGATCTCGATGTTTTAATGTTTTTATCTCAAGATAATTTCAGGTCCTTGAATCAGCTGTCAGCCCTTAAATATAAAGGAATCAGGTCAGGAAAATCTCTATCGTGTAAAACTTCCGATTACAAAACAAGGAAACAGACAAAAGGTTCTCCGTATCATGAAATGTGGCTCAGAAGAAGCGGACACAAATGCAACATACCAACACCGCACGTAAAATAGGCAAAACAGTTTAATTGTTTACCAGGCAGAGTTCGGTGTACAAAAGGCAGTCAGATCAAGCAACAGGTTCCAAAACGTGAGGTAAAGGCAAGGTCTAAAAACAAGCAAGGTAATACACGGCAAGACTAGACTACAATGAGTGCTGGGACAAAGACTGTGAGGTACGACGAACTGGCACAGAACAATTGGAGACATGAGGTTAAATACAAGAGGTGATGAGGGGTGACGAGAAACGGGCGGAGTAAAACAATCAGGAGGCAGGTGTGACAAGATGGGGGCAGGGCAGACAGGAACAAATCTGGAACAGAGACAAGGGTTAGTGTTTCAAAATAAAACAGGAAGGACAAGACAAAAGACATAAATGTGCAAAATAGAAGAAAATTTGACTGGCATCACACTCAGAAGAAAAGGTCTCATAGAGAAAGGCTTAAAAAAGGGGTGACAAAAAAATGAATCAGAGAGATAAACATCACAAAAAAGACCAACAATTCATTGCCAAACCTGATGATGGAAATGTGAGTATTTTAATGTTGTGTAGTATTTATTTGCATATTGCTACAAGCTAATGTTGATAGCAGGGGAAAGTGAACCAGAGGTAACTGCACAACATGTTCGTCAATGTTAAAGTTATTGTTGAAGGTCTGAAGGGTAAACTTTAATGCATAAGCATTCTTACATTAGTCAAGAGGAGTTTAAGAGTTGGCTGAATATAATCAGTCCTTCACCCACCCCATTACCCCTCTGTTTCTGCTAATGTTAGCCCAGACAATAGGCTAAGTTGCAGCTATACATATATATATATATATATATATATATATATATATATGTATACATTAAACCAAATGAAGGTTTATAATGTTGTGTACAGATATAACCCTTGCAACTGACAGCAAAGTCAAATGTTGTCAGGACAAATTGAAAAAGCAGCACTGAGCAACATTTGAACAACTAAACCAAACTGTTTATATATGCAACAGCTTTTCTTGAAAATACTCAGTTCATTTTAGGTTACTCTTAGGCACATTTTAGTCCAAAGTCCTTTTAATCCTTTGAACAGTAACAGTTGACCTTTTGGTCACTCCACAGTAGATGACTTGCTTAAAAGCAGGGTTTTTAATGCTTGAGCTTTTCTTGAGAGTCTGTTTCCATCAAGTTCCATGCTGATCTTCTGCAGAACTTCAAAGGTGTATCTTAGCTCTGAAGGGTAGCTTAGGTTGGGTGCGTAGGCCAGAGCGAACAGCATCGCAACAGCAAATGGGACATTCCCCAGCTCATCCAGAACTTGGACACCCTCCAAGATGATACCCACATCATCTGGGTTATCCTCTGGCTCTGCACCCTCTTTTCGAATGGTGTAAATTCTAAAGACCACCTTCTTCATTTCAGCCTGGTTGCTTTCAGCATCTGCATCCTGTAAGAAATAATATTCATTCATGTATTCATATTCATAATATTCATTCATGTTATACTCATCCATTTAAATACATATGAACACGACCACTGAGACAGCTATTATTCATTGACATTTCAAAGTCAAGCACTATATTTGTATTGTCCATTTTTTAGTGAATAACAGATGCCAGAGGGCCTGGAGGACAAAAACTAAATTCCATACCATGTTTTCTTTCACCAGCTTCTCTGGTTCCTCATTGAGGTACACGCACAGGGCTTTGAGGATACACTCCCTTATGACATCAATGATTCTGGTCTGAGCAGTGCCAGTCAAAGTTTGCCACAACACACAAAAAAAAAAAATAAACCACATTTTAAATAATGAGGAGAGTAGATGTCACAACACGTACGTAAGCATTGGTAAATTACTCGAGAGTCGCTTAATCCAAACTTTTCAGATTAATAATCTGTAGCTTTCATTAAATAATGTTTCATTTATCAGAGACAAATTTTGATGTTATCAAATTTCTTCTCTTTAAATGTCCAGTTCTTTTTAAGCTGTACAGGTTTGACAGTCTATTTTTTCCATTACCATACCTGGGATATGGGGACCATGATGCTCCTGGTGTTTCATCCTTGAGCACCACCTTTCTTGCCAAACACCCTGATCAAGTCTTGAGAGTGAGCATCCAGTCCAGAGAAGAACCTCGACACCAGACTGACTGTTGTGATCCTCTTGAATTCTGCAGTTACCTTAGCACAAAAGCAAGTTCACAAATCATAAATAAACATTATAAATGAAAGTTAAATAATTGTCATCTTTCACCAAATCTTGAAACAGTTTGCCAGTTATTTTAACGGCATGGTCATACATAGCACACTGTACATTAGGCCTGAAGGTTTAATGGCATCGATCATCATCCAAACATGAACATGCATGATAAACTCACTGCAAATGACGCCAAACAGGAAATTAAGTGAAACAAACACACCCACACCAGAGCTATACTTTTGATAAACAAGCAGCATTGGACCAATCAGGTGAATCCCTGGGTAAGTTTTAAAACTGACCGTAAATGATATGATATTATATATTATATTATATGATGAAAAATGTGATAACAGTGATGGCTTATTATCAATTCATCATACTGCAAAAGTAGCCCATCCTTTTCATTCTTGTAAACTCTTATTGTTTTGAAATGGCTAGTTAGGGCCCAGGTTCATATCCCGTCAGTGGCCTGTTTCCTGCATGTCATTCCCCACTCTCACCCTGTTTCCTACTCTATCCACTGTCCTCTCTCCTGTCTGATTAAAGGGAGAACCCCCCCCAAAAAAAAACTCTTTAAATGGTGAATTAGTAACCATTAAAGACACTCTGACACACTGTGATGATCAGTCCAATTAAACACTCTGTTTTTAGACTAAAATGTAATAATGTGTTACTGATTAAAACGAGACCAGCAACTCTTGAGTTTTTGATGACCAAAAAATGGACTACAATTACAGGGGTGTATTGATAGAATATTAGTATTATTAGGGAGGGGGGCATTCAATTTTAATGTAGAGTTCTATACTTTATGTAGTTTTCTGTAAAACAAAATTATATTGTGGAAACAAAATGAAAATTTCTGTGTTTAAAAAAGGAGCAACATAATGTTTGAGGTGTCATAAATGTTTTTGTAAAGCAGACAAACTTAGAAACTGTAGAGCTATTATGCACACTTGAAGCACTTGCTTATTGCAAGAAATGTCAGCACATCAAACAGTTATTGCAGATTGCAAAATTTCTCCATACTAACTAGGCTTTTTATTGGAATGTGACATATTGCAACCAGCACTGTGCATTTATTTACTTACCTCACGTACACAGAAGAGAGCTGGCCATCTCGTTTTGAAATAAGCAATCATGGGTGCATCTCGGACAACTTCTTGCCTTCTGTGTGCAAAGGTTTTGTCCATCATGGCTGCCACTGTGTCCTCATTGTTCCTTTTCTTTACCTCTGAAAGAAGGGTCTCTCTTATCTTTTCAAGCGTCTCTACAGACTCACCAGCTGGGAAGGTGGCGCAGTAATTCACCTCAGATCTTCTTGGCTTCTTAACACCGAAAGCAGGAGTGCATTTGTCTGCAGGTTTATTGTTTAGGGAGTTCAGTTCGACCTCCGGGCATCCAAGCCACTTCAGCTTCCGTCTGTAGTTGGCAAGCTTGTACTTTAAGCTCATCTTCCAACCGTCATATCCAGTGGTGGAGCCTGGTTCTTTCAAACATGGATGAGACAATACAAGGGCTTTTGCTACATCTTCAAACTTGTTGTCAGAGGGGTACACTTTGTGCTTAACAATTGCTTCAGCTAAACTGTCAAGAATAGCACTGAACAGCAAATTGTTGTTCAATTATTCATTTACCTACGTACCAAAAAATTTACTTCCACTGGTCTACTATGTCACACGTGGTGTTTAACAGTTGACAGCAATTTAGTTTCAGCTAAAAGGTAACAACACACTATGCTAAAACTAGCAGTCATAGTTAGCTGAAATAAATAAATAACAAAATAAATATCACAGAATTAAAAGGGGATATGAACTTACTGATTGAGGTGTTTCTCCACCGTGGATGGTGTAAATTTTGATGGATGCAGTAGATTCGATTTGCAGTGAGTCACACAACATCTCTCAACTTTCCATAGTGGCTCTTCTTTACCAGAAGCACACTACCTTAACTGATGAATAGGGCCTGCTTACTGCCACCTTCTGCTCTGGAGAAGTATTGCACATGGGATTCCTATCTAAACCCACTAGGTTGTGTTGACATAAAGCAATCATGTAGTTTTTTAGGATTTTGCCATGTTAAAACTACATGATTAAAAAATGTTTAACCACTAAACATGAATAAATATAACAGAAGCTACATGTTACACTTCTGTTGATAAAACAGACACCCATGTTGCTTTTTTTGAGTGTAGCTTTCTTTCAGGGTTTTCTCCGGGTTCCCCTGGTTCGTCTCCCAGTGTTTGAGCTAAGCTAGTTAGCAGGGGGGCAAGCTCTGCCCGTCTCTTCCTTGTTATTGGACACAGTCGAAAGAATGGAGGTTATCAGGTTGTCGTGGACTCCGGACTGAGGCAAGACGCAAAAAAGTTGGCGTTTCACTTCCGTTGTGGCTTAATGCAGACGTGTTGATCCTTTATGCAGACGTTTTGTGGCGTTGAACGCTCTATAGTGACTTACCTCGGCGGCCACCATAGGATTCCTCCTTCTGATTCTGATCCTGCATCTGCACACAACGACATTCCTACTGCACACATTGTTCTGCGCTTTTTTCCTTTGCTTTTAAAAGTGACATTGTAAGCAGTAAAAGAAAACAAGAAATAAAGAAAGAAAAAAGAAAAAAAAAAGAAAAAAGTAAGCAGTTAAAGCAATGACAATGTGGCGTTTAATGTGTGCAGTAAAAGCAACAATAAAGTGCATCTCAAAAGCAATGACAATGTACTAATCATAACGTAAAATGACTGTGCTTTGTAAAAGCACATATTCAGTTATTTTATTTATTTGTCTTTATATTTCTACTTTTATTAGCCTTTTCTTTTATCGATATATTTTTCGATTAATATTGCTTTATGTAGCAACATTATTATTTTTTTATTTTAAATATTCATCTTTATATTTCCACTTTGATTTGCTTTTTCTTTTATAAATTTATTTTTGTAATTTGGTACTTTCTCTACTCCATAGCTCGACTTTGGGCAGAACCCCATTTCTGTTCCTAAATGTGTGGGCCTACTTAAAGTTTTTCTACGGAGGAAATAACAGGTATTTCTTTTGTGCTCTTTATTATACAAAATCATGTCACATACTGTGTGGAATGAGAACTCCTGTCTAGTGTTCTTAGATTTCTCTTCTGAAAGAAGCAACCAGGTTGATAAAAATATGCCCAAAACAAGCAGCCTCCAGATATTTCTTTTTCTAATGTGATATACAACAAGCGTGTTTTAATTTTCATCTGAATTACATTTTAACTTCACTGTGCCAAGCAACTGTTCAAAAAATGAATGCCCAAAGTCACTCATAATAAGCGGACCTGGCAACTATGGCTCTGGTGCATGTGTCATGTGCATGAGTGTGTTTGGGGCAGGCCCGATAACCAGGAAACGAGAAAATGGAAAGGATAAACTACCTACCACACTCATGTTTTGCTTTACTGTTGGAAGGTGGGAGATAAATAATCTGGGGGGGATTCACACGGTCAGAAAAGCAAGCCCCAATAAACAACTGCAAGTTAAGAAACAAGCCCAAAATAACTGCAACCTGTGGCTCACGAGATTTGCAAGCAACTTTAGAGAAAAACAGGCCCAAAGATGCTTATAATGAGCAGACTTGGCAACACTGCTTGTGTCTAATGCGGGCAGCTGATAATGCAGCGTCGGTGTCAGATCTGTCCGTGGGAAAAGTAACGTTGCATTGAATAGAAAAAGGATCTAGGTTTCATTACCACATTTTCAGTAGTAGCGTGTTACTCTTCTTTTTACCTGAAAAAGTAGTTACGTGACTGTAACACATTACAGAAACGTTACACATAACACTGTGTATATATATATATGTAACATTTTTGATTCAGAATTCAAAATCAGTTCCCAAAGTCTAAGTGTGCACTCTTTACACAGAATGTATTTGTATTTGGCCCATATTTTTACTTCAGGTAACATTTCATAAGATATCAGTTTGCAGGGATCTGCTAAGCCGGCATAAAGTTGTGTGGATAGCTCTAAAGCAGGCCTCCCTATGTAAAGGACAAAAGGTATAAGCCCTTCATAAAGAGGAGCTTGCAGTTTAATTGATGGGATCAGAGGAGACTTAGAGGACTGCGAAATGTAAAAGCCTGGAATTGCTGCATCCCCGGTGAGCACCTCAAGGCCTTGGAGTGGTTTGCAGAGGCTGTCACGATGACTGAGTGCTCCAAAATCCCTGCATTTAAGTTTATTATTATGCCCTAAGCACTTCAGATTGAAATTCTTGCTGTGAAAAACTGGGCCCCTGCCCACATTTAATGTTCTAGTGGTTGCTGCGTATCTGGGACATGATCTGATGTGAAAAATAACAATTTATCTCATCCCGCTGAGCTCACAAAGCTCAGGGTGTACAGGGGGGAAAAGGGGGCGCATGCAGTGCTCATGGGGCTGCACTGTACATATGTTAACACGGAAACCTGCAAGGCTGCGAACCAGGGACGACACATCATGCTGTGTGTCCTCACACTGAGAAAGTGTGCAAGCAGCTCATGGGGGCATGTCCCAGCTCCTCTGCTGGGACATGCCCCCATGGTGTGCAGGAGAGAGATATTGTACATCAAGTGTGGTGGAAAATTGTCGTACAATGTCTTTTTGGTATCACTATTAATTAATGAGTTTTACTTTACTCATACTTTTAATATTTTTCTCTTTCTTAACATACTTTCAATAATGTAATGTTGAATGTTGGTCATTTTAGTAACTCAAGTATCATTCTTTTTTTTAGCATTAGCTGGTAGTATTAATTATAGTATCATACAAATACAGCATATGTAACATTGTTGATATTACCAGGCACATATTTTGTCTTATGTTGGGTTTTGTATTAGTCAAGGGCTGTTTGCCTTATATACTGGGCCTATACTACACCTACACCTACACCTAATATTCATATATTTACATTTTACATTTTATAATGATTATATATTCTCTTGAATAATTAGTCGCATATGCATGTCAAACACCAGCATTTAATGTTATTGAGAGGTCCTTACTAGATGTAGAAATGGGTACAGAATGTATTAACTATTCAGGGTCTGACAGTAGTTAGAGATGACCACAGAATGTATGTTTCAAGATTATTTTAATAATATATCATAATCTCACAATGTAGTTAGAAGCATCACATGAAATATTATGCCTGTAAAGGTTTTCGGTCATATTCAGGTAATCTTTTTTTTATATATGTGACGAAATATAAGGATCTCACCAACATAATTAAAGTTTATTTTCTACACCATAGAGCTTGAATACATATCTAATGGAGTCCATGGTTCAAAGTTGCAAATATTAAACTAAGGACAAGTATTCAAAGAAAGAACATAATGTACTGGACAACCCCACAGCGTACAGATCACTCTGTACCCAGAGTAGGACGGGAAAGCATGACCATATTTGGAGCTAAGTTGGAAGCCATCTTGGATCAAATTCAGCCATTCTGAGTAAACCACAGAATTAAGAAAATAATGCCTGATTGTGCCTTATCGCAAAAGATAAATACATTTTGGACTCCATGGGATTGTATAAAGGTCTATGGGCGGGTAAATAACACAATTATAATAAAGACTTAAAGAAAGTGAATGTTGAAAAGAGATGGGGAGGGAACCTTCTGGAACTTTCGGGATGACGGGAGGAGTCTCGCCCATCACTATAAAACATGCATACGACAACCTGAGCTTCAGTTGTGATGGGGTGTTGCAATACAAAGCAACTCCCTTTTGTTATTGTTCACCTTTTGACCGTAATAAACGAGTTTCTGGAAAGTGGACTTTGACTGCGTTCGTGCTTTATCAGAAATGGACTCTATTTCCTCTTTAAAAGAGGAGCAAAGAACGTCACATAAATCCATATTCTGTCTTTTATTAGTTGTAAAGCGGCACTACCCACTCCTCTTCTATACGTAAAGCTTATAAAAACTAAGGGTTAATTAAGCAAATTATCAAAATGATGGAATTTCATTTAACAGAATCATTCATAGATCAGTGAAAAAAATCTTGTCCTAGATAAAACACATGAGATAAACAGGTATATCAATCAGGACAGCAAAAGAATCAGAGACGTGCATGATTTGCTGTAATATAGCCAGTGCACATTGATAATCTTAATTGTATTATGTTTCATGGCTTTTTTTTGAGTGTCAGAAGGTGATGTTGGCTTGGCCATCACCTATAATAAAAAGCACGGGGGACACCGATATCACTCAGACCTCATTGGATCACTTTACAGTGATGTATGAAGCTAAAGCCTCAGAAAAATCTCCTGACCACATTGAGCCTCACTTTTCAGGTGAGAGCACTTTACTCGCCCGGTTTCCCTC
Source organism: Cetoscarus ocellatus (assembly GCA_037902135.1). Lineage (NCBI taxonomy): Eukaryota > Metazoa > Chordata > Actinopteri > Labriformes > Labridae > Cetoscarus > Cetoscarus ocellatus. Next base: position 691,459 of record JBAMNC010000719.1, read on the forward strand.
CGCAGTCGACCCACTCAATAAATCAACACTCCGCCTTTACGCTGCAGCCACTAACACTCCTGTGTCAGTGACTGTGTGGATAAATTATAATGACTCGGCAATCTCTTAGCCCAAAAGATGTCTGCTTTTTCTTCCTCTTTCAATATTTATCATGCAAACTTAAAAAAAAAGCTAAATACGGTTTGGAAAAATCACCACCATAAACGTTATGACTGCCAGTCCCTGCAAGATGATATGAGTAATCTTAATGTCTCCCTTGAATGAACTGAATAATTAAGAAGGGGAAAATGAACAGCAGACATCATCTATAATACAAAGAGGAGAAAGTAACTCTAGATACATGAACAGGTCTTTCATTTGAGACCATATCAAACAAGCGGTGTGACATTTCATGGTTCAATTTACAGTATACTGCAAAAGTACATTATGCACTCTTGATCCATACCTCTACCATAAAGATACCCAGATGTGACACCGATCAGGCTAATTCTATTAACTATAAATGCATTTGAGGTTGACAATGTAATGAGAGCAACCTGTGCACTGCAGCTCTTTCTTCCCTGCTTTCTCTCTCAGCACTTATAGAAAGGATAGGGTAACAAGCACAGTGCCTGCACTAAAGGCATTATTCAGTGTCTTCATATTGATGGCTCTTGCCAGAGTTGATTCATTAAAGGGTTTGAGCGGAGCGGGTAATGCACTGTGGGCTCTGATGAAGCTACAGTGAAGCCAAGCAGTCTTTGCAATGAGCATTCTGCAGTGCAATGGAGAACACACACTGACATGAAATGTTCTGTTAGTCGTTTTTCTAAAAAGTAATCTGCACAACATTCTCTTATATATTAATTGAAACGTTTGGTTATGTGTGATATTGCTGATATTTAATTCAGTGAGCGCAGTGTATATGCTGTAAAGTGCACAGTGATGAAGTAAAAAAATATTCTCGCTAAAATTACCCAAAGTGTCTTAGTCATCAAAAGTTTAAAGTTATTAAAATCAGAGCAGCAGCCAACTCATTGGCCGGAGTAATTCTGTCAGTTATTCAAGCAGAAGTGACTTGACTGCAAAAACAGTTACACAAGTCCTTACAGCACATAAAGCTCATACACTGTACTTTTTCGGAAACTGTCATTGAGATTCTAATATTCGTCTGTTGCTTTACCTTTTTAGTATAATGCTGGCCAACATTTTTTATGCATTTTTAAAGTTGCAGCGAAGTCATGAAAGTCTTACTGCAGTCTGAGAGTGTCCAAGCTGCCCGTCTTGTGCAATCTTAACAAGTCCTCAAAAAAACTGCTTATCGTTTAATAAACCAAAGCTATTGGGGGTTTGTAATTGTGGGAAAATGTTGTGAAAAATATATGTTTTTTTGAGTCTGTTCGGCTAGAAAAGAGTGTGGAACAGTGATAGTCTCTCAAGCTGCACTTCATGTAAAGCTCATCAAAAAGCTTGGGATGAATTTTTAATTTGAAATGTGGCCCTGTTTCCTGTTTTGGGACACGTTGTGACTTCTTATTCTCTCCAACAACAGGGGAGTTTATGTAAGAGTCCCTTTTTTTCCAGGTCAGATTTCTTTTGATATTTTAGAGGGATCACAAGTCTTTCAAACATTTGTGAACTGCTCCATATTGCAATATTTTTTCCAGTTGCTTCATTAATTGTTATTTGTTCTCTCAAAGTTTAAGAGCTTTTTTTTTCAAGCATGATTGTGTGAGGTACTTTTAAGTCATAACTGCATCCGAGTTGCGAGCCAGTGTGGCCTCTCAAGTGAGAAACTAGTTGAAGTTCAACCACAAAGGGTAGTCCACACTTATCTCTGCAGATGAGCTCAATTTTAACACCTAAGTTTGCTGCTTGTGAGGAGAGAAATAACCTCAAATCATGTCCAGGTAAGAGTAATCTAATTATTGAATTTTCTAGTGAATTACTTTGCATTAAGAAGGCTAATTTGTTTAAGGCTGTACATACTGTATTTGTTCCTCTGCTTGTGGCACATTTGTCAGGTTTGGGGCCAATTTTCTACAACTTAACTCAAATTTCCCCTTTAACTGATGATTAAAGGTTTGATGAATATTGGTATAACAGTCTAAAATTTGATAATTAATTAATGACAAATAATAATTTGGTAAAGTCACTGAACCATTTAAACCAGCCCTCTGAAATAAAGACATCTGTCTTTCATGTTATGCTTAAATATGCTGCAAATATCTGGATTACATTGGTATGCAACAATAACCAGTGACTACTAGTATCATCGAAGGATCACATGTTACAGTAAATGGCATCCAAATCTGCCCACACATGAATGCAACTGCTACAGAAAATGGAAGAGCAGCTGGTCAGACTAGTCTCTCTCATCTTCCTCTCCCATGTGCTCTCTCTGCCCCAGAGCCCCCTGCAGGCCTGGAGCACTTCTGTTGTTGTACTGGGCTATGCTGCGTTTTTGCTCTTGCAGGTGTTTTCTGGGTTTGGATTGTTTTGGCCTTTGTTTCATTTCTAATTTGCAGCATGTTTCTGCTCTTGCAGGTGTTTCTTTTTTTGAACAGCATCGAGCCGTTGTAGGCCATTTGGCCTCATTGGCAACCGTACTTCTTCCATTTTAATCTTGTATTTAATGGTTTATGAAAAGTAAACAACAATTTGCCCGACATTTCATTATGAAAGATTTGGCTTTTTCATAAAGGTTTGAAAAGGGTAGCTGGCAAACATATTTTTAATTTTAATATACACCCGACTTATTGTTTTATATGGAAAATACATTGTCTAATCTTTGAGGTCACATGATTACAATTCAACACAATTAAGTTGTCAGAGCAATGACTACATTTGCAGCCATTGTTATATAATAAATCTATAATTAATCACCTCCTTACAGTCCTGGGTTATTTGAGGCCATCATGCACATAAAGGATTATGTCTCATCACTAATGCTTCAGCTAGAAAGCAGACCCAGTTTTCCCTGTTTGCCTCCATCTCATCTCCTCCTGATCTTGTTTTCTCTCCAGAGGGTTCACTATCTAATACGAGCTGAGAGTAAGAACGAGCGAGGGAACAGTACTGTGATTTTTTGAGGCACACCTCGACCTTGGACACCATACCAACTTATGTCAGAGCTGATTGCACATAAAGTTGAATGGGGGATTTATTAGCGTAGATTTATCATTGCGTCTTAGGTGGCCTTGCAGCAGACTGAGTAGTTAGAGACCCCGGCATATGTCAAACTTCCGAATAAGCAGCTGCTTTGGATTTCAACATGGTGAAACTCACCAGTGTAGGCAGGCCTTGTGTTTACCTAGAGTCTGATTTACTCTCCTGATATCAACCCCTCTCCAAGTGATAATCACACAAGTTTACATGGCGGTGATAAAAATACCACATTCTGTCATACAGAATCGTGGAGCAGCTTGCACTTGCGACTGCTTTAATGCAGTGGGATTTGCCAAAACCCACACACTGCATCACAAGGGATGAGTTAACTGCTTCATATAGTCAGGCTGATGTCAAAGTGTGAAACATCATGGGCTTGTTTTTCCTTTTAGTTAAGCGGGAGTACTGGCATCTCATTTAATCACATGAAACATCTGTTTCCAGTGGTTAATCATAGCTTTGTTGGTGTCTGCATGACTCTGTGATCTTAGTGGGTTTTTTTTTTTTTTCAGATGTGCTGTGGTTCCTATTTCTGCTTCAGATCCACTCTGTCTGAGCTGACCTGGCATGAAGTGGTGCTCTCAAGGCAAACTGCAAAGTATCCTCTCATTTCATTGTTGCTTTAGTAGGAACATAGAGTAACACTCAAGACTATTATTAAAACATTGAATTTCTTAAGATTTTTTGGATCAAATTTTCATTATTCTGTGTAATTTTTACCACTGGGTAGCCCCAAATAAACTAAAGGATGGCTTTAGTGTGTTTGTGTATGCAGCATATCAGCAAGGCATACATTTACCATCTACTTTTATTTGTTTTTATCTTACCTTTGTTTGTCAGAAAACTGTACTTATGGACTGTGCAGCACTTTGGCAAACACCGCTGTTATTTTAAAATGAGCTCTTTAAAGAAAGCTGGATTGGATTTCTGTCTCCACTACTGTCAGATTTATACATGAGCACCATTACAGTATCAGACAAGTGCAACAAACTAATGGGTAAAGGCAACACATTACACCAAAACACACATTCCTTTCTCTTTATAGGTATTCTAGGCAATTTAAGAGTAAATAATAAATGAGGTGGTCTGACAACCAAACTTTCTTTTCCACCACAGGTCAAAACCACCCAATTGTAACCATTAATATACAATGTTGGAGGTTGTCCATAAAGATTTGCACGTCACTGATGCCGCACCAGGACTTTTGGGTTAGATGTCTTGTTCAGAGACATATCAGTTGGTGAATGCAGGAGAATGGGGTTAAATCCCAACACTGAGAAACAACCAAAGCCACCTCTGTTCCAAGCTTAGAGAAGGCAAACAGAAAATGTCTCAGCAGCAACAGTTTCTCAGACTGTAATAACAATTTGTTGTTCATAGGGTTGCAAAGGGGTGGAATATTTCTGGAAAAGTTACAGAAACGTTCCATGGGATGTTAAGCTAGGAAATTTGGAAATATTCCAAACTGGAAACTATCCATCGGAATTATGGGAATTATTGGAGTAAATAGGAATTAAGTGGAAATTGTAATTTAAATGAACTGTATCATGTCCAAACATAAATAAAAGCATTTTGTTTTGTCATAAGCAGGAGTCAGTGCAAAATAATACAATCAAAAACCATACAGTTTTAACATTTATTTGTAAGTGGAACTTTATCAAGTTTAAATTATTTCATGAACAGTCAATTTCAGCTTCACTTGTTGTATTCCACAGGCTTAAAATGTGTGTCAACTTTGGAAATCCCTTAAATTTTAAAACCCTTGCCCTTACCCATGTTTGGATCCTGAGTTCATATATGCAGATTTTCATCCCAAAGTTAATATTACATTTTCCCAAATTGTTGTGTGAGGTATTGTCCAAAATGTAAAAAACTGCCCTGTCTTGCACTGTTAACAAATTCTTTAAAAATTCTCTGGTCCACATCCAGATTCGGATCACTGCCGAAATAGAATTTGTCCCCCCTTGTACCATGACCAACTTTCCCTTCTCTCCCTTAACAAATACTTAAATAAAAATCCTGGATGAGCATCCATTGGGATCACCACCAAAATGTAATCACTTTTTCATTGTACCATAACCAACATTCTCTGAAATTTCATTAAAATCTGTTAAAAACTTATTGAATTATTTGCAAAAATGTGGAAAACCTGCCCTATCTTGCAGTGTTTTGAAATCTTTTAAAAAAATACCTGGATCCACATCTAAATTGATCACCACTAAAATCCAATCACCTCTCTTTACCATAACCAACATTCCCGGAAAATATCACAAAAATCTGTTTGACAGTTTTAGAATTATTCTGTTCACAATCTAACAAAGAAACTAACAAATGCTGGCAAAAACAGAATCTCCTTGGCGGAGATAATAATGGCACTGAAATATCATCACACTTTCAAAAACAGTGTGCCAGTGCTAAGAGGGCTGACTATTCTCTCTGCGGATGGAGAGAAAGAGATTCCCATGAAGGAACATCATGAGACATGCCTTTGGGCAACACATAAGCAAGCTTCACAGAATGAGTAAGGCCTCTAAAGGCCATTAACACAGAGCAAGGACAACAAATTTAAGAATTTCACTTCACTCATATTCAAAGAAACCTTATCCATGATATTCTGTTTTTAATGTCACGTATTTGATTACTGACAAGACATACTGCATATTTTTTTTGTCTTTCTTTTAAGGCTTGATATTTTTTTTTTTTCCTTTTGCAGTCTGCTCCTCTTTCTCCTCACATCATGGTAGTGGAGTGTAAGATTTTTATCTGCCTTTTCCACACTTCTTGCTCTTTTATTTCTACCACCTAGCACCTGGCTTTAAGCTGAATTTTTGGTACATTTTCTAACATCTGTTTGTGCTGGCTGGGCTCCTTGGCTTTGCTTTTTACTCATTTTGCTTCAGAACTCCTCTGGGCTGGTCAGACACAAGACTTTTCCTGCCAAATAGACCCATATTTCTTCTCCTGTTGACTGTCTGCTGGGTGTGGTTTGCTTTTATTTGCAGGGTGATTTGTATCTCCTCCTCTTCAAAAGCTTTTACATTTTCTTTTATGTTGATCAGATGAACTATTGAGTGCATACAGACTTAACACAGTGAGACATACAAGGTACTTGTAGTTTTGTGCAACATTATTGACTGTAATCTTCTCCATAAGTTTCTTTCCTTGAGGATAATCCCCTGTCCAATAAAAGTGTAGTGATAAACAATCTTGGTGGAGGTGTTTAAGCCCCTGCAGAAGTGCTGGCAGCTTGATAAAATAACAGTCATAAACAATGAAAGTGTAACTTATCTTAATAAAGGGAAGAGCAAACCAAAGAGTTGACTGCTGAGGTTTATATTACAATGCTGTGGGAACAATGCTGCTCTTACATCTATTAAGAATAATGATTGAAGCTTGAAATCAAACTAGAAATAATGTTCAAATAGAGAGCTTAAAGATAAAAGATGTTGCACTCAGGTTTCTGAATACATTTTATTAAATTATGCTGTGTTTAAAACTGCTACAGAAAAATACAGTTCTTTTCCTGTACATCATTCATGTTTGGAGCTGCTCTCTCATGACGGACCACAATTGTTTTCCACCATCAGCAGTGCTTTCTGTTGCCTGAATTCCCATTTTGAAACATTTTTGTCCCTCCCCCACCAAACTTCTGAACCCTGCAATAGTTTGTCTCAACCCAACTTTATTTCCAAGCTTTAAGGATCTGCTCTGTCATCTTGATAACCTCATACAGAATCGTCTTTCAACAGAATCTAAAACCCACACCTGCCATTCAAAACAATAAACCTCCATTTTGTGTGATGTATGAATTTCCCATAACATGGGAGGAAAGCTGTTAAAAGTGGTTTGCCTATATTGCACTGTGAGAGATCCCGAAATATTTCAAAGATATCTTGTTGCATGAACAAGGAGGACCACTTTTAAACAGCTTTTCTCCCTCCTTATGCCAAATTAATCATTAAAATACTAGTTTTGTACTGTTCTAGAAAAGCACCTTATGGTGGACAGTTGTATTTAATAATTGTTTTTATTTATGAACAAAAAGGAGTGGAGATGGGAAAAGCTGATTAGTCTCTATGTCTTGTGAGCATAATTGTTGGTGAGATTCAGTACTACATATACAAATGTTAGATATGTAGTTCCAGCACAGTTAATTACTCAATCATTCATTAAGGAATACATTAGCTTTGCGCCTGACCACTCACCATTTTCAGAGAAACACACCCCTGGGCACAAATAGGAGAGCACAATCATTTGGTACTTGACAGCATAATTTCACGGCATATAAATGAAAAATCATGTTGCGTTACGGCCTCTTTTTTACTGTGTTGACCAAGAGCCCCCTGGTTAGTAAATTCAAATATCACTGGCTGATGATTCATTCGCTGGCTAGTCAGTCAGTTATAGCTGCATACTGTGTCATATGCTGAATAAAAAACCACTCCATGTGTTAGTGGAAAGTAACATTTTTCTTGCAAAAGAAAGCGTGAGGAACCTCAGACTATGCTGTACCATATCCAAACCATACCATATCATACCACATATCTGCTCTTTAACCATTTATGGTACCTGCAGCTGCCACTGCCAGGAAAAAAACACCAACATTGTGCCCACAGTGTAAACCTCTCAATGCCTTCATGAATAGCGTTGACGCTCCATCTTACTGCACGGTCACATTAGTAAAGTATGATAACAAATGAAACATTCTTGTGAGCGGCCCATTAGTAAACCTTATCTTTTCACAGCCTCAGCAAGCACACAAAAGCCCAGCAGCAGTCTGAGGCTGAAAAGCATCTCCTCTTATTACCCACTACTGTCTCTTCCCTCCTCCCTTTTCACTTTCACTCTCATTTAGCCAAAGACCTTAAATGGATACGACAGTAGAGGAGCAGATGGCACCTTACTCCAAAAACCTACATCTTATCAAGGCTTGTTTTGAATGAATATCAGTTAATTCAGAGTCTTTAGTGAGTCCCTCAAACACTAATGATATGCACTGAATTTAATGACATTTCAGTTCCTTTGGTTTCCATGCTCTGCAAACTTTTTTCTTGTCTCCTTGTGAAAGTTTTTATGTTTCAGTCAATGAGATAGTTGATTTTTGTGACCTTCTTCTGCCTTATTTAGGTTCCCTCAGTGTCCCTGTCCTTGAAAGTCTGTTTCCTGGCCTTAAGGAAGGCTAAAGGAAAAATAAATCTTCTGGCCATTTTAAGAAAAGGAAAACCATCTAACGTGAGAGGGATGGAAGCCTATTAGAGCTAAATGTAATGATTCAAAACAGCACAGTTTGTGACATACCATTAATTCAAAACATCCTGAAATGTATATCCAGCCATGTAGTAAGGTCCTGCCTGTGCAAGGAGACTATAGTCCTCCAAGCATGCATCCAAGTTTCAACTTTGACTTGCAGCTCCGTTACTACACTTCATTCCCTAATCTCTCACTCTGATTCTTGGCGTCATCTGTCTTGTTCAGTAGCTTAGTAGACCCATATTAAATCTTCATAAAAGTGAAGAGTGTGATGGCATCCTTAATGGAGGCCAAAACTTAAGCACTTCGCCCACTAGCTATCTGCACACAGGTCACAAGCTCTACCTCCTTCAGCAAAAAAGTTTTCTACCATTATAATTCGTTTGTATCATGCTGGTTTATCCCTGACTGTTCACTCTTCTGTTAAGTAAGATGATTCAGGCATGTGATTCTAGAAAAACAGGCATAGTGTAAAATACTCAACAATGTCCGAGAATGCCCAGCCACCTGGTTGCAAGAAGGGGATTGAGTGCCAACCTAAAGCAGTTTCCATGGGTTTGCATGTGTACATCTGGTTTAAAGTCTACAGATGTACAGGTCAGGGGATGTCTTTTGAATACTTACTTTAAAGATTCTGCTGTGTGGTAAATAAGTAAGAAGAAATTCCCTATCATCAAATACTAATAATGTCAAGACTAACTGTTACTTTCAGTAATTGTTTTGAGAGTAATTCAGTCAAATTTGTTTGTTTTGCCAATGGTCAGTTCATCCAATTAAAAAACAACTGTTTCCCATCCTGCTAAAACTGACTGACTGGCCTCATTTTTATGCCCGCCAAGGAGGTTATGTTTTTGCTAGCGTTTATTTGTTAGTTTGTTCGGATGAAATTTTCAAGATTGGTCATAAATGAGCCAAGGACCAATTGATGAGATTTCGGTGGTGACCCGAATACAGATGCGGATCCAAGTATTTTTAAAATAATCTGCACCATTGTGAGATAGGGCAGTTTTCCACATTTTTGTTGAAATTCAAGAAGTTTTCAACAGATTTTGATAACTTTGATAATTTTCAGGGAATGTTGGTCATGGCACAAAGGAGAAGTAATTAGATCTGGCTTTGGATCCAGGAATTTTTCAAGGATTTGTCAAGAGTGTGAGACAGGACAGTGGACCACATTGTTGATAATAACTCACCCTACAGTGTTGGAAATGCCTTGGCAGAGGTTTGATGCTTTGAGCATCTCTAGTTTAACACTGAAGTTTGCCACTTGTATATAACATCCCAGTTGGCAGCTCTGCAGCCCACTGAGATACTAGCTTAATCTTCAAATGTCCCTTATTGGTCTAAGAAGGCACCTTTTGTTGAAATTAATTATCAAAAACACAAAATGGAAAATTATGACAGATTTCCCATTTCAATTGAAAGGTTTAGAATCACCCAGTTTCAAACGGCATGCAGAGTTCAGCTTCTATATATTTCTGTACACTTTTCAAAAAGATTTTCACACTGTTGTATCACCTGAAACTCTGCACACTCCCCATAATGATGGAGTAAAATATCACTGCAGACTGCTTGGAGAATGTGTAACTACTTTATATTTAGTCATATGGCTCACTGAGGAGGTGAGACAGAGCCTTACACAGCTTTGTCTGGACATGGCTCAGACCTCTTTTACTTGGATTTATCAGTGGGTTTTTTTTTTAGAGAGAGTTTATTTCTTAGGTCAAAGTTGAACAGTCAAGTGGAGTTTTTAGCTTGCTCTGGTCACAAATATTTCCTCCTCCTTTATCTCAAAACAGCGCACTTTAAAAGCAGAATCTAAAAGGTATTTGCTCCAGGGAAATCCAAATGTTTCCCTTTGCCCGCGCTGCATTATTTATGAAACCTGAAAGTCAAGGCAGAGATTGTGTCCACCTAAGTGTGATTTGCAGCACATTCCTCCTGCCGCCTTGCCATATGTCATTCTACCTGGCTGCACACCAGCCACCTAAAAGCCTGTGTACTTACATCACCGCTCTACTCGGAAGAGAGATGTTTGGAAAAATGCTCCTTTTCCCAAGTCTCCGGTTTGCAATCAGAGCTGAGAGTGTTTTAGACGTGGGGTGAGTGTCCGATGATGACACAAGCAGGATCACTGAAGCAATAAAAACATGATGTAATGAACTTCCTCTTAGCCCTTTGGGAGTTGTAAAGAATCCACTGTTCAATTTATAGTACCATACTGTACAAGCTCATTTTTAGCAATGTGACTCAAGAGGGTAATCAGGAAATGTGCTTTTTTTAATGTCTTACAACCTCTTTACTTATAACAATACACCTTAGTGACTTATTTCATTAATTTTAAAGTGGTCAAGCTTTATTTTGTCAATACAAACACGTTCTGAGCGAGGAAAAAGCACAGGTTATGGTTTGGAGTGAATTAGGAGAAGTAGTCTAAGCTACTACACAAGTAATGTTATTTTCATGCTTTTTTATAACTTTTTGACTATATACATTTAGTACAGCTGGGCAAGGCACAATTTCTAACTAATGCTTTGGGTTCTACATCTCCGTTTATTTGCTTGATGCTAACATATTATTGAAATTATTAGGCTTATGGGATAGATATTACATTTCCATTACAGTACCATACTCATGCTAATATTTCCCTGTGGCTCAAAGAGTGTTGGTAATAGGCTGGAAATCAGCTGGCATTTGGCTGAGAGGAGAAACTTCTACAGTTTAAGAGGCATTACAGCTGCTAAAATACTGTTGTAGTATATGAATGATACCTGTGCAAAGCCAGGCTGACACTCCCCTGATCATCTTGTATTGTTAGTTGTTCCTTTAACTGATTCAATAACTTTGGTTCTGCAAATCTTAAAGAGGTCTTATGATGCTTTTTATGTTTTCTACACCCTTTAGTGACTCATACTTGTGTCTTTCATGGAGTACCTTGATGCTCAAGCACAAGGCTGCAACATATGGGCATCTTCTTTCTCCCACTGAACAGCATCAGGTAACACATTTTTCTATGGTCTGTAGAAAGAAGGTTTTAGAGATGGCTTTTATGTCAGTATTAGACTATGGTGATGTTAATATGTCTTTCACTCTGTCTGTCACTCTGTGTTTACCTTTATTACTCGTGGTCCTCACAATACACACAACTCTATTCTGTAAAACAAGACTGGTTGGTTTTCTCTCACTGACAGATGTCATCTTTTTATTTACAAAGCTCTCATTGGTAAATTAGCATGTTTAATACAACTCATACAGTTCTGTCTTGGTCCATATCATAAGTACTTCTCTGATCAGCTTTTTTTAACGGGCTTGGTCAGAACTTTAAATATCTGTGTTTTCTTAATCTGCACCTAACTCTTGGAGTGAGATTTAACAGCTAATTGAGGGCAACACACTTTTACCTTTTTCACAATTAAAGAAGCATGACTTTAAATCTCCCAACCTGTCTTTTTTATTAACTTTTAAAACTTTTTAACTTTTGCATTTTTTAATATTTAATTTTATTTGACTCTCCTGTATTTAATAATTTCATGAAATCATTTGAGACTGTAGAAATATGCTTATTGATTTTAATGGTCCTAAATCCATTTCTCTCTCTTTATCTTTCATTTTGAATGTGCTTGTTCTACAGGACTTTGCATTTGTCTTTTGGTGATCTTTGTAATGACTCAGTGTCATTCTTAAAGAGGCTTGTACCTTAAAAATCTCTGAATATGAATGAATATTTAATGAATGAAGAAGGAGCTGCATGAATAGCCTGATTCCACTGGTTCCAAAAATAGACCAGAGCAAAGACTGTAGAAATACTACTACTACTACTACTACTACTAATACTACTACTACTAATAATAATAATAATATTAATAATAATAATAAAAACAATAGAAATGGCACTGAACCGTGCTGAAATGACCAACTACCACAGAGTACAATGGTCGACCAATCAGAGCAGACCAGGCGCACATTGGGAGGGGGCCTTACAGCAACAGATGGAGAGTACCTAAGACAGACTGAGACAGGACGGTGGCTCAGGGATGTGAAAACTTAGCAAAATCTGACCACTACAAAATTGTAGCAGGTTTTTTTTTTCCCTTTATGAGAAAAACATAGAGCAAGGTACAAGGATGTATTTTTCTAATAACCTCAGGCGTTGTGAAAATACACTGTTTTGGGATATTTTTCCCAGAATTATGGGAAGATCATATGACAGCTCCGACACCTGTAATTTATTCACCATAAAGAATAAAATGGAAAAGTTTAAGTGCCTGATAACGTCCATATGTCATATTTTGCTAGTAACTATTATGTTCAAGCGCTAAACACAGTGTGACACAGTCTGTGGTAAGTTTTATAATCACCTCCATCCATACAGACACACACCCATCCATCCAAACATACATCACTACATCTATACACCAATCCATTATCCAGACTGCTTTATCTGTGCAGGGTCACAGTGGGGTCACTGCGCGAGAGATGTGGTGTCTGAGTTCTTGCCAATCAACCAGAGTGTTGACTTCACTCAAACTACCACTTAGGAGCAATTTATGGCATGGGATTCCCAACCACAGGGCCATCAACCAAATAGAGATATAAATATTTAATTCTGTTTCCCTGCTAATACTAGCAGAGCCTGCAGGCTTTTTCTTCTGATTCTTTCACTCCCATCCATGCATATTGACTGTCAAAACACATTAGCCACCTGTATCTGTCACAGCTGTACTGACCAAATGATAAAGTCTGAGATGAACTTGCTTTATATGTGCTACTAGAGGATACCAGGGGGAGCTCAGGCTGACTACAACTACCTGATGTGTAGAGGGCAATTTCAGAAACTGAAAAAATACAGAGATTTGATCAAACATTCTAACAATCAATAACTGATTGTTCCAGAGAATAGATTGGTAGAGTACACAGTCAGTCCTTCTTGCAATCTGTTCTTATATTTTCTCTGTGCTTTGCTGCAGCATGTCAAATTATAGTCACCACTTATATATTTGATGACCAGCCAAGCAAAAACAAACACAATCACTGACACATTAAGGTGGAAGTCACCAGTTAACATGGTGAACCAATGGAGCCTTGAGCTTGTATCCATGTAGTCTTTCAGTGAAATAAGCTCATGGCTCCCAGTGATCATGTTTGTGTCGAGTTGTATTTACTGTGCACATTGATTTTATTTATTTATGTATTAATCCTCTGACTCCGACAGGGATAAGTGGTGTAAATAATGGATGGATGGATTATGTATTTATTTTTTATGACCACTTCTCCACAGCTGGTCTGTGAAAATACTGATCAACAAGAAACTGGACTGTGGTTCAAAAATGTATGGAATTTTTTGAGTTACAGTCAGTAATTAACCTGACAAGCGTGATTTTGGTCCATAGGAGGATGTCAGAGTACCTGGAGAGAACACAGGCAAGCATTGGGAAAACACACAAACTCTTTAGATAAGCTCTGTCCAACTTTGAGTTGGACAAGAAAATCTCTTTACTTGCCATGAGATAACAATGCTAACTACTGCACAGACATGCACCCCTATCTAAAGGCTAATTCACTATCAATTTTCTCATGAGAAATAAAAAGTCTAGCCATTCAAGCCAATATATATTCCAGCTGCTCTTAAAGGCTTTTTTGAAATGAGGTTCCTCAAGGCCCGTGACACTTCAAAATATGTTTTGCCATTAAAGCAACTTGTGAGCTTTGTCCCTACTGAAAGATATTTTGGGGCCAAATGTAGCAATTCAAACTACTCAAAAAACAACCCTGGCAGGACTAGATGCTAGAATAAGATTCTTTGCAGTGATTCACTTTTTCAAAATAGGGGTTATGTATCCCTTTCCAGCAGCTGGTCAGGGTGTCCAAAGAAACAACAAACACACTTCACAAAAAATAAAAATGAGTGATTGACCCTTGGTCTTTATGAACTGGTGTACACAGATAAAGAACTTTTGCAGATGGAGTCACAGATAGAAAGAGGAATAGGAAAAACTGTTGTATAGGACAGATCACGACTTACCTGGCAGTGCAGATGCATGAACTGTGGGCCCATGCCCATGAACAGGAGGCTCATTGCTGTCACAAGTGGGACTAAGTAACAGTGCATCTCCTGGACCTATCAGCAGAGCTCATTTAGCAGTTAAAATAACTGTTGTGTGTTGTAGTCCTGATCAGTAAAATGGGCACATCAAACACGGTGTTATGTTGCTGCAGAGATGTGCATCCTATGTCCCCATTCAAAACTACAACCCAAAAGTGGTGAAGGCCCACATCTCGCAATAGAATGTGATGAAACTGTAATTTTGTCCTTATGTTTTGCCTGTTTTTACAATCAGAATAAATATAATAACAAACCTTCTTTGTAATATCCAAGGGGGTGGATTCACATTAGTTTGTGCTTTAAGGAACCTGACCCTTGTTGCAGCCTGCAGCACTCTGACCTGATGAGAAGTGTTGCTGGAGAAAGGATATGTAGCCCATACGTTACAATATAGTTCTCAACACAGGGGCTCTGTTGAGGAAGAGTAAAACACTGTAAAGGAACACTGGAGTATTTAGTCAAGCCAGTGTTATTTTTGTGTAGTTTTAACCTAAAAGTGAAAATTTATTACAAGGCTTTCAGTGGCACCATTTACTGCTATATAGTCTCTGCCCCCTTATGTCTCCCCTTGAAGACAGAACTCAAGTTGCTTTATTGGCAATTATATTTACCAGAGCTATGGGCCTAGAGCAAACCTACTTCAAAAAAACCTAACCCTATAAGTACACATCTTCTGTATAATCAGGTCATTGTAGGATGAAATAAGAGTATCTCCAACAGCTCTAACCATAACACTCATCATGGTGTTATATAAATAGTAATGTAAGTGGGATTTTTATTTTGACTGTCATTGACTCATCTGCCAGCAGCTTCAGCCTCGACAGGTGTTGCCAGGTGCAGTTAGTGACATTTTAAAAAACAGGGCACTTGACTCACGAAACTATGAAAAATCTGAAGCAGGGGTGGATGGTATCTTATATAAACTAAGACCCAAATTACATGTTTGAGCTGCTCTGTGAATACCTTCAGAAGACTGTGTTTGTGTGTGTGATTTTCAGCACAGTGGGACATGTGTGGGCGAGATGTGTTGGCTTCCTCCTGATTGGCTGGTTTGTGACTAAGATTTAGTGCTGACCTATTCTCTGAGTACAGACAGGGAGTATCTGACCCTCCCGACTAACCTGTTACACAAAGGGTTAAACTGTAGGAGTTGCATAGGGCTGACTTCAGGGTTAATTACGCTGCTGTGTCAGTGAAGAGGGCACAGTAATTGCACTTCCATAAGAGAAGTGGTGTTGCTGCTCACGGGAGGCAGCACCCATAGGACTGATTTAGATCATCCTGAATGGCGGAGCATATGCAAATCTGCCCGAGCAGAGATTCTGAGATAAGTGGCAAAGAGCCCATTAAAGGGATCTGCGGGTGATTGTAAAAGTAGAGTTACACTTCATGACTGAAGTCAGTCACCATGGGGATGTTAAATAAGTGTACAGAGCTGCACTTGATGTATGCTGTAGACCAATGTGCTGTCAAAGAGAGCAGAATGCATGTCTCTGCAAAAGGCCTGCCTCACTAATAAACACCAATTTAGTTGCTTTCAATTCAAGTCGTCTCACCCATGCAATCAGTAAATAAGCAAGGAAGTGAACAAACCGGTGCTAACTGTCACATTGAACATTTTGATTGATGGATATTTGCTTCAACTGTCACTGTGAGTGTTAAGAAGAAAAGATGCAGGAGGAAGAAAAGTCCATTCACAAAAAGGTTTCAGATCTTTGGCAGGGCTTGCTTATTCTGAAATATCAAAATGGTATTTACGAGCCATTAACTTGATCTTTGGCTATTTTTTGTCCTTTTTTTCTTATTTTTGTAAAGAATGTGTAACAGTAAACTAAGAAAAAGCAAAAACACAGGCAGTCTCTTCATTATAAAAAGATGAATCAGCTTTTAATTTGAAAAGCACACTTGCAGTGTTACCATATTACATGTAGGTCTGCAGATGTATTTAAAAGGCAGGACGCAGACATGTTTAAATAAATGCGCTTCAGCACAATGTGTTCAACTCTGTAACTATAGAAACATAAATGGTTAATTATTGTCACCTTCATCTTGTTTAATGTTTTCCATGAATAAATGTTCAGGCACAGTTCTGACAATACTACCCAGGATGTCATCTTTTTTTTATAAGGATGTTTTTGCTGCCGTTTGTGTGTTAACAGGATAACACAAAAAGTTATGAACAGAATTTGAAGCAATTTCGAGGAGAGGTCATAAATGGGACAAGGATCAATTAAATTTTGGGAAATGAATTGAATGCGAATGCAAATCCAAGATTTTTGTAAGGCAATGTTAACACTGCAAGACAGGGCAGCTTTCCACATTTTTGGTAATAACTCAATAAGTTCTCAATGTATTTCGGTGACATTTTCAGTCAATGTTGGTCATGGCACACAGGAGAAGTGATTGGAGTTTGATGATGATCTGAATTTAGATGTGGATCAAGGAAGGATTTGTTCACAGTTGGATAGGACAGTTTTACACATTTTTGACAATAAACAGCCCAGCAGTTTTGGAAATGCTAATTGGCAGAGGTTTGTTAACCTGACACACAGGATGGACAGTTTAATGTCTTTCACTAGTCCATCTGGAAAGAAGCCTATAGAAAGTGTTTTAGAAGGGCAGAACCTGTCAGAGGCATATCCGGCAGATGATTGGACGATCGTTCTGTCAATCACAGTCATTATGGGCCATTCAGATATAGTAGGCAGATTGTTTATGCCATGATGCAAAATATGGAACATGAGTCTATTTGAAAACAAACTATGGGCAAAACATGTTGGAAGTGGGACAAAAATATCTTTTGTACAGAGAAGTGTGTAGTGTTGTTATTTGTTTTTCATTTAATAAACAAATGCGGTCCAGATCTGATAAAATGCTACTGGAGCTGTTAGCATCCATGCTAACCTCTGTGCAGCAGTCACTTTCTGCTGTTTTCTCACCCACAGCTCTCCCCTCATCCTGCTCTGTAGAACACTGACTGGGCCATCTCGCTTTGGGCCGCTGACAGTTGTCCTGGATTGGAGCCTGGTAAGGTGGATCTGTCTAATGACAGACATCAAATCAGGCTGATCCATCTGTATTGCAAGTTTTAAGGTTTGTGTTCTTGGAGCACTTTTAGTTTTCAATAAAAACTAGAAAAGCACTCAGAGAGTGCAGATACCCGCCAAGATACAATTCTGGATCACCACGCGCTCCGATATGACAGCCGAGTCTCCGCTCATGTCTGTCCATGTGGAGAAGTCCTCCGCTTGCATTGCAAGGGAAGCAGGGTAGTGTAGAGACATAGGCTTGAAAAACGTTGACGTGAGTTTGCAAATAAACTACGATTCCCATAATGACATAGAGGGGGTGGAACCCTCACAGCAGCCAAGGAGAAATTAATGGGATTTGCCATTATAAACTTTAGTCTTTTTTTGTGACATCAATCTGGATCGGATCCAGATGAAATTGACCATGATGATAGAGTTATATTATATATATTATTGTGTAAATTTTGAAGCAAATCCATCAAGTGATCACAAGTGATTTCTTAAATTTGCATGTAAATCATCCAATAGCTTTTTTTGTTATCTTGCTAACAGACAAACAAACACACAAACAAACAAACACATAAACAGGACCTGGCAAAAACATAACTTCCTTGGCAGAGGTAACAAAAGAAAGTCCAAGGAACAGCTGCTTTTATCAGGATGATAACAGAAAAAAACATAATGCTCCTTGTGGCACCTCTGGTTGTGATGGTAGAATAAAGTCTTTGCATGGAAAATCCTAAATGATCACTGACTTTGTAATACTACAGACAATAACCAGACCAGTACAACAACAAGAACTCTTTTATGAGGCCTCCATACATGACATACTGTATGTGCAGGGAAGGCTCTGCATATGGGAAGAGGACCTGATCTTCTGCATCCTTATCACACCAACAAACACTCTATCAAGATGTGATTTACAAGAATCAACCCAGTTTTTCAAATGAAGTAACACTCAGCACATTTAGGTCTCACTTTAGGAGCATGGACACGTTATGTGACAAGCATTTACTTCACTGTAGTAACATAAGCAATGACATTGGTTGAAAAGAAAAAAACTACAAATCTTTGCCCTATAATAACCTGAGCAGTGTTTCCCTCTGTTTGCCACGGGGGTAGGATGTATATTGCAGCTCGGCTTTGCGTTGATAAAAAGAAAAAATATTGCCAAAATGTTGTGGGTTTATTGATCTGTAACAGCTTCTCCAGTGGAAACAAAAAGAAACAATAAGGAAAGCTGTCAGAGGAAAGGTTGAGAAAAACCTTGGTGCTCCACTACATAGATGTCAACCATACACATGACATTAAGGCCAAAGCTAATGTCTGACACTGCTCCCTTCTAGCATACACCAGAGAGTGTAGTGAAAAGTGAGTGAATGGCAGGGATCATTGAAGCACTTTTTCTTTGTGAGAGCCTTTGCTACAAAACCAATGAGGCCAAAATATCCTACTATAACCAAACAGGAAACAGACTCTGAGGAATGCTGCACAAGAAACCAGTGATTCAAAAATGGCACATTTTCACACCATGCCAACACAGACAATGGTTTCTCAGAGGAAGAAAAGAGGCGACTGTCAGTTCAGTGAAGGGAACAGCTGATCTGTAGGAAGAGGTCTGTCTCCTCCAGGAGCTGCTGAGCGACTGTCTATCTTTCCTTTTCCATGAACCTATTAAGCTGCCAAGGAGTACGGCAGCAAATGATTGGTGTAAGTCACTCAACTTTTTCTCATCACCTGACACATGTCCATCACTGTTATGTGTTGAAGGACTTGTGAATCAGTGCTCAGGGAGGCACGGCTCATCAGTCTGACGCCTCTGGGTGACAGTTTCCCACCCCTTTCCTTCTCCCTCTTTTTTTATCAACTCTATCTGGAGTAGTGATCCTGAATAAGCATCAGAGACAAGTTTATTATCTCTGCATATGGGTCACTCTTTAGGTGAAGGAGGAAGAGATTCTTTAGATGTTATTAAAAAAAAGGAACCTGTAAATGAACTTTCTAATAAATATATGGATTAATACATTTTCTCATTATATTTGGTCAATTTTGGATGGATTATTTCATTCTTCTCCTTTTGTTGTGCCACCAAAAAGAAGATTCAGAGAACCCACATAAAATACTGTTAAATATTACAAGCTGTTATTTCTGTTATTGTAATTATTATTATCAGTAGTAGTAGTATTTTTGCTATTATTCATGCAAAGTGCAGAGAAAATGCTTTAAAGTTTCTGTGAGACGCTTCACTCTCTTAGGAAGGATGAACATTAGCCTGGACCTTTGACCTTTAAAAGCTTATCAGCTCATCCTGCAGCTTAGACATTTTCACCAAATTTTCAAAAAATATCTAAAAGTAAACTGGAGTTGTCAAGTTTACAAGCAAGGGTTGAACACGGGGTCAAATAACCTTGACCTTCAACTTGTGATATCAAAAGCAAATAAGTTCATCTAAGAAGAAGATTTGGTGGAGACGGTCATGCAAACATATAAAAACACTTAAAAACTCCATGGAAAATAATGTTCCCAAGTCAATGAGTCAGAGTGGGCATTAGTGCAAAGTTTGAAGGACATCTGTTGAAGCGTTCGGACTTGCTTGGTTTACAAATGTAGCCCTGATCTATGTACAGATGGAAGAACAACCCTGAAACAGAATGCCTTTAGCAATTACTACTGCAAATCCAGGTAAAAAAAGCATCTTAATTTAAAGTACTGATGGTGGATGATATGATGGTTTCTGGCAAATGAAGCCAAAACACTTGGAGCTCCCCCCTTTTTGACTGATTGGCCAATAGAATTTACATTCTGTCCCCTCCATGTTAATACATGAAACAAGGGTCAAACTTTCAATAAATAAATAAATTAGAATAACTTATATTTATTTAATAAACAATAATTTCTTTTACAGTAGTGGTAGCCAATAGCACAAACTTAATTGACTACTTGTTCAGTATTAGCCTGCTGATTTATGTGTGAAAATTAGCTTCTGTGTATAGTTTAGTTTGGAGAACAACATCATAATTGACAGCTCTGTTGACGAGTGTGGCCCCTGTGGTGCTGTGGCCACCAGATTAGCAAAGACAAGGTAATGGTGAGAGTCTCCGACCTTGCATGACTATTTCAAATTAACACAAGACTGTGTTCTCCTGTGGATTGTACTGAACTGAAAGGTTTGACGTTTTATCAGTTAATTAAATGAATTAAATGTTTTGAGAACAGCTTGGGTGAAAATTCCACCTCATATTTCTCTGTGCAAGATGCATTCACAAATTTATGCTTCTACCTTTGTTTGAATTTCCTAATGAAAAATCACTTATATTGAAACTATGCCTAAGAAAATGTAAAATGGATTTCAATGTTTTATATGTATCACATTTTTGGAGGCCTTTAAGGGACATCAGTGTCCATTACGACACTGCAGGAGCTTTAAATATATAAAAACATAACAACAAATAACTAATATCAATGTTCCCTTGAAATAGTAATGCAATATGAGGCAGGGTTAAATGCTAACATGATACCAATAAAACACAGGCTGCCATCATCTTGCACGTCCATTCGACATCAGTACCATTGTGTTGAAGTTTTACTAACAGCTACATCAAACTCTTCTCATATTCTTGCAAGACAGAAAGCTCACAAGAGTCTTATTCTTCAGTTTCCATTATACCCTTTACACGCACACGTACACAAGTACTGGTAGACCATGCTGGAAATTGCTGGTTATTTGTAGTCGCATGGATATTTAAGTGTTTGTTCACCTGCAGAGTAAAGGGTTAGCAAGGTTGCAGCAAACTTAATGTGTAATATGCTCTTTTTCAGTTGCCATGTTTTCCTATACACAAACAAGCAAAGAATGTCTCAGGACAGAAATAAACAAATTGTACTGCTGATGCAAGTTTTGACCAAGTAGTGCAGAGCACTGTATACATACTGACATGCAAATATACAATAATTGTTCGAAACAGTGCGTGGTACTATGCCGTACCCACAGGGAATCCTTAATGCAAAGGAATAAACCAGGCTTACCACTGTTGGAATATGCTTGGAGTTAATGCTGTTTTGCACTTACAAATGTTTATCTTTTTAACAAAGAGTAGGACATAATAACAAGTTACCCTACTATTTGTGTCATCATAGACTCTGAACTTTGTTGTGCATTTGCCTCCTGCAAATTTGTGCATCTCATGATAGCTGAAAAGAATGTGTACTTAGAGGATTTTAAGTAAACATGAGAACACCTGCAAAACAAGAATCAGGCTGCCAGGTGAGACTGCGTAAAGTTGTGGAAATGGAAATGTTTTAAAGGGAAGAGTGAACTATACCCTGAGACTCCAGTAAATGTGTATAACAGAACATTAAGCATTCTCTCAGTGAGCGGTGGTCAGTACTCCTATCTTTGTGCTGTGAATAAGCGGGGGCTGTCAGGATAAACAAACTGAGTGTGAGCGTCTATGTTGTTAGGCTGAGGCTGGGTGGCCCGGAGGCAGCAGCAGCAGCAGAGAGTGGATCGAGCTCTAAAGTGCCTCTTAAACAACACCTGGTGAGAATATACAGCTACAGAGCACCTTCAGCTCCCAGATCCACACCCCAAGGTGCCATAAGGAGCGCTATAGTCTCTTATAGTAGTGTTTTATTGTATTTCTTTGTTCTTTCTTTAACTTTGGATGAAAGTTTTGCATGTAAAGGAATCCCAGGCTGTACAAGATCATGATGACAATATACAGAGATAGAGTTCTGCTTTGTTGTGGATTTCCTCTCTAATCCCCTGAACAAGGCTGTGGGACACTGATAGAGATTTACACCGGTAATTCAGTGTTGCGCATTGCTCTTACCAAGATTGCTTACTTTTTTGTCTAATTCAGAGCCAAGAAAAGTATATGGTACAGGAAAAAAATCCCCAATTATCAATCTGACAGGATGCTGGACAGACCCATTAATTTAGTCAACATAACAGCGATAAACAAACACAATGATTTATGTACTTATTCAAGACTTTTTTTTTTATTTTTATCAAATGCAATCATGTTTTGTAAGTCAAAGATAACTTTTGGACTCCAACTCTCTGCTTGGAGGACAAGTTGTTCATGCTGGGTAAATTCCTCATCCTGTTTACCACCATGTAAGCAACTTGTCAGCCACTGGAAGCCACACCCTGGGAGCCTTACTCTTTAAACCTACTTAAAGGAGTTTTATGCCTTCATTCAAGGAACAGGACATTGGATAGAGTGTCTGTGACTGCACAGGGGTGGGAAACTGTCCACAACTTTCCACATGGTCTACTTTTCACCTCATTCTACTTAAAATGACCAGCAAATAATGTAAAAATAAGATAGACATGACACAATATCCCATTAAAACAACATGACACAATGTGGGTTGGTGTGCTTAAATGTTTTCCAATGATCCCGAAGTGCAACTGCCCCAAAACACACAAGCAGAAGGTATTACAACAGTAACACTGACTATGAAGCTAAACTTTAGAATTACAATCTGTTAATAATAATACATACAGGGATGTACATTATGCTTCTGCTTTTGTCAGGTTTCTTGTTTGACTTACTTATTTTTTTAAATCTTCATCCATCATTTAGCCCCAAACATTGAATCTAATAATACTGACACTAGCTGACTGGCTCCTTTAGTTCAGGTTTTTGTTCAAGTTCAAGATTTTGTGTTTGAACTAGTATCGAAAAACCGTAGGCACTTCTCAAAGAGACCTGTGGCAGATTTATTTTGTGCTGAAAGCAGGTGACAAGGACATTGTGTTGTAGAGGTTAGAAGCTATTGTCCCACCTGAAGGTTATTTTAGAGGTTGTCAGATTTAAAAACTGCCTTTTAAGGAGGAAAATGTTCATACAACAGCTTTAACAATTTCATCCATAGATTGCCAAAATAACTCAATGCCAAAGAATCACATTTATTTATATATTTTAATGCCTTTTTTTAAAAACAAAAGTTGATCACTCTAATTGCTTCTTTTTTGGGAAATACATTTTATTTATTTTTAAGATATAAAAGTACCATAACATAACAGTAGAACATAAAGAAAATAAGGGTACTGTTTCTTCTACTGTCACCTAAAGCCATTATATATACAAGTCTATATATTCATCTTCCTTCTCCCCTGTTCCGAACTTCCCTCCCTCCCTCCTGCCCCAATCTAGAAACATGCAGACAATGGTTGAAAAAAAAGAAAAAAAAAAAGGTTGAATAACTATAAATAATTTAAAGGTAATATTAGTAACAAAATATACTCATAAAAGCATGCACCTAAATACAAAATATGGCCATACACACATACACACGCTCATATATCTATATATATAAACACACATACAGTTATATACCCACCGATGTATACTGCACATACATGCACAGCCATGTTTACACATACAGACACACATACATGCATACATACCCACAGATATATACCTACATATACATAATTAGCAGAATTATTTATAACTGTAAAGTCATGTCAAGATAAGAGACAAAGATGTGGTTTTTAACCGGGCATACCCATACGGACATATACAAGTCTTTGAAAAGTGAATAGATGAACACATTTGGAGATATGCTAATCAGTTATAAGAAAGAGGATTTTTTTTTTTTTTTTTTTTTTTTTTTTAAGTAATTAAATTAAATTAGATCCAATATGCATGTGTAAATGCATAACTAAACAGAGTTTGAGTTGTTATGACAGTAGGGAAGAATATTAGTAATCATACTGAATAAGTTAATAGAGGGAACTTCCTCTTACATTATTCTATTTAGATTTTATGTTTTTCCTGCAAGGGTCCCAGGTCTGATGGGATACCTTTAAATTCTTCTGATGGAGTGGGTTATTTTCTCTTAGGAGGCACAGAAGTTGATCTCATTGATCCATTGAGTAATATGTGGAGGATCTTCATGATTCCATTGTGATGTAATGCATCATTTCGCAGCTGCAATAGCAAGGCTCATAAAATTTTTCACTCTTTGGGAGGAGAGGTTCAGGTCACTCAGTTCACTCAGCATTGCTGCTCTTGAAGACAAGGAAATGTCCTGTAAAAGGACTTTTCTCAAAGTATCCTCAATCCCCAGCCACCACTGTCTAAGCTTAGAACAAGACCATATCATATGAACCAACATGCCTAGATCAAGTTTACAGCAGGAGCAGATGGGGGATAATCCAGATTGAATGTGACTCAACCTCTCAGATGTAAAGTATGTCCCAGGTATAACTTTATTACTGCACAACTTGTATCAAGTGTTGATGAACACCCTTTATGATTGTTCATTAATTTCATTCCAGTTTCCCTCCATGATTCCCAGAACCTTTTCCCACGTATTCTTCAATGCTACTGTGTTTATCTTTGATAGTATTTTTGATATCTGTTTTCTGAGATTATGTCCAAACAGTAAAGATTCCAATGAGGAAAGCTTTGGTTTATTCAGTGACCCTCCCTGTTTGGACTGTATAAAGTGTCTAATCTGTAAATATAAAAAAGAGGGTGGGTGGGACCTGATATTCTTTTTCCTGAGATCCTCAAATGACATAAGTAGCTCATCTTGGTACAGATTCTCCATCTTCATGATTCCCTTCTGGGTCCACACCGTAAAGACCTGATCTCTTAAAGCTGATAGTAAAGTGCTGTTATGCAAAATGGGGGGTTTTAGGGGAAAAAGAAGTAGCTTGACCAACCTACAACTCCAAAAGGCAGTGTCAGAGTACTCTTTATTTGTGGGGTCTTACCATTCCATTAAAATGTATTTACTGTTGAATTGTATTTTTTGAAAAAAAAAAGGAAAAAAAGAAAAAGAAAAGTTGAGTCCTACTGGTATACACTGGAATAAATACATGAATCTAGTATGTTGTTTATTTTTTTTATAACTTTCACTCTCCCAATGAACCAGATAGTTGAGCTTGTCCATTCAGTTAGGTCAATTTTCTTTAATAATGGGACATAATATCGTTTAACAAGATTATCAGTATACTGTAACTGCCTCTTTACTCTGAGGTGGAGTCTGGTTGGAATCAGGAATCGCTTTGGTTAGGTGTAAGGTGGTCCGATGACTAAATTTTGCCGTTTTCAGGCAGCCATTCTCCAGTCTCTGGTTTCTTATAAATCAAACACATTAATGATGTTTTAAGTCTTAAAGCTTGTCTTGTGCAAAGTGAGCCTTTCAATGGCATATCTGTAGTCAAAAAACAAAACAAAAAAACATTAGCA
Organism: Cetoscarus ocellatus; assembly: GCA_037902135.1. Classification (NCBI taxonomy): domain Eukaryota; kingdom Metazoa; phylum Chordata; class Actinopteri; order Labriformes; family Labridae; genus Cetoscarus; species Cetoscarus ocellatus. The sequence goes on from JBAMNC010000719.1 coordinate 717,201, forward strand.
TCTGGCTCATGAGCACCAAACAAAAAGCAAGAGGATTTAATATCTGTAGGCAGATGAAGGGGATAAAGTTGCACTCTGCAGGACAATGGAAAATAAAGAGAACTTAAGTGTTGTTTGGAGGGAGAAAGAACCACTCTTTGACATATCCTCCTCTTTAAGAAACATTAGTGAGGAGAGGGGAAGACCCTGGGGATATCAGTGGGCACAATACAGTGCGCTAGCTTTTAGGTAACCGCAGATAAGAGCTAATCTAACGATTGCTATTTACAGTCACATAAATCACCATTTCTGCCTCAGAGTCTCTCCCTCTTGAACAAACACCCGCCATGCAAGTGGGAATTTACTTTGCACAGCATTGTTTAAATGCAATCTTTAGCCAAAAATATATAGCTAGCTCATGGACATAACAGTAACCTCAGCTCCATTCAAGACCATGACAAGCTCATTGGTGAGCTAACTGAAACAAACTTAACAAGAATTTGGAAGGTTGCAGAAATTTACATTTTTACATTTTGCTCCTCCATCTTGCAGTGGCTTACAAATGGAGCATATGAATGTAAATTCAATAAATATTTGAGTAAATGGTCCCTTAAAATGAACCATATCTATTTTGAGGAGTTAAGACCCACAGCATAACACAAAGTAAATCAACACAACATTTAGCAAAAATAAAGAAAAAACTCTCATGCACCAAAACACTCAAACATTTTTCAAAATATGAGATTACTTTATAAAACTAGGAAAGTACTCAGAGAGCGCAGACCTCCGCCAAGCAGCTTCAGTCCACCCCTAACACATTCTCCCAATGACAAAGTATCCCTCTAAATAAATTACTGGATCCAACCATTTTTTTGTGGAGTTATATGCACAAATGGCGAAAATGGTCCTATCTCGCGATGTTAAAGAATCCTTAAAAAAATTCCTGGATCCGGATGGTGATCTGGATCAGTCCCAAAATCTCATCATTTGTTCCTTATCCCATTCCACACATTTCCTGAAAATTTCATCCAAATCGGTCCATACCTTTTCAAGTTATGTTGAACACAAACGGACAAACAGACAAACAAACCAACGCCGGCAAAAACATAACCTCCTTTGCGGAGGTAACAAATACCAATTAATGGTAGTTTTTGTAGTGATTGTTGTGGTTATTAATGATATTGTCATAGGTAAGGGCCCAGGAAGAGGCCTGATAATCACAGACAAGGTGAAATAGGCTTGAGTGCTTTAGTGCCTGTTGTCTTGAAGTTAGTGACCCTGTACGGTCTTTGAAAAATATAAATTTGAGACTAAAATCTCTGGGAAGTGTCGACAATTTGTCTTTAAATTTGAGAGGGTGTTGGATTGCGGTCTTTAGAGTATTTTTTAAAGTTTTAGCAAAGGCCTCTAGTGTATGGTGGGCAATAGAAAACATTAAATGCATTTAATAACAAAAACAAGTACAAAAAACTTAAACTACTGCATTTCTAAAAGCCTAGAATAACAACAATTCTGTGTTTAGCTTATTAAATTCAACATTTTTCTTGTATTTGAGTTAAAAAATATGCAAATTTGGTTCAAATGACATCTCATAAACTTTATTTGTCTGCCTGACTATATTTTATGACTGTTTGACCCTCTTGAATGTAAAAATCTATATATGGCCCTTTAGTAACCTTTGCCCATGGTTGTTAGCCTCTGTACATGGAGGGTGTGATCTTGGTGCGACAATATAGGACAATTAATTATTTATAGAGTGGTGCAGGAATGAGCTAGCATTTAGCTCTTCATGTTTCTCAAGCCTGAAACTAAATGGGATTTAGAATACTTCAATCACATGAGTGCCTGAAATAAAGTTCGTGGTGAATATGCACACATGATATCAAAATGTGTAATGGGAAATAACAAAATGTATGTGATGTTGCCTGCTTTTGGATAATAAACCATTGTGTTTTTAATACAATGGTTGCTAACAAACTGCTAATAAGGACCACAAAAATGGCTGGGGACTTACCTGCAAGCATTTTTGATTGTTTTTTTAATTATCAATTATTCATACACTATTGCTGCAGCCATGAGGACCAACTTGATCAGGCCACTCAATTATAAGGAAATTCTGAAAGTAAAAGGTACAGCAAGACATTAAACACTGGAAATATTGTTGTTGTTTCTAAATCTAACCACCATCTTGTACTTCAACAGTAGCTTAGTAATAGCTTTTCACTCTTGCTGATTATGTTTAAGTTTAAAAAATCTTAAAAAGTGTGTTTATTTGTGTTTAGATTATCTCAAAAAAATATATAATGTGTAAGTTTTGTATTTTTTTGTTCTCCTATGGAGCTTATTATCAGCAATGATTTAAAACACAGTAAAAAATCTCATAGGTTCTTAGTTGGCTTGCACTCAAGGAAACCAGCACAATGTTAACTTCTGCGTCGGTTTATAAATATACATCACCCCTGCACCACTTGCTCATAAAAAATGAGGTTTTGGGGGGCTTACGTGTTAGTTTAATTTTAAATTAAGATGCCAGTCCACATCTTATATATAATCTATAATAAAAAAAAAAGTCTACCAAGTTTTTTTATTTCATCTTACTCACAATTATCAAGAAACGTGTGACCCAGTGAACCTTTTTGCAGATTTCCATGACAATCTCTGACCAACACTCAAAGTTGAAATGAAAAATGCTTTATCTATTTGAAATTGATCCATTTTTAGATATAGTAAAAGATACCAGTAGATATGAGTATCTTCATATTTTGTTGCAGTTGTACATGTCCTTCCTGACATGTCTGTTCTTGCAAAGGCTATCAGTGTGAAGAGATAAGCAATGGCACAAAAGAAATTGTGTAAACCACTCAGCCTCCCCTGTATAGCATTATTGTCGCCAAGCTGGTCTTATAACAATCCCCACCAAGTCCACAGTTCTCTTTTCTCCATCAGAATCACTTGATCCTGCTGAAGTTCAATACAGGGGGCATATTCAGAGCATGACAAATAATGGATAAGGAGGATTAGAGGCAGGCAAACATGCAAAGAATCATATGGTTTGATATCCCCTGGATATGCCCTGGATATATGCTAACACAAAGGGGGAGATAAAAACCCATGCAGTGTGTGGGCATGTGGGAGAGAAAAGGGCAACAGAATGGATGGTTTTATGTGCATGTGTTTAATGTGAAACTCCATGTGTGGCAAAAATCAATTTACAGGAGATAATTGTTCATTGCTGAGGGGAGAGAAAGGGGAGGCAACGAAAGGCAATAAAGATTGAGTCTATATCAGCGTACACAAATGGCACTAATGGGGGACAGTGATCATCTCCAAATGAATCCAATTACTACACTGTTATTCTCACACCGCACATGCCTTCATGTGGGCACAGTTATTCTCCCCACCAAGGCCGATAAAAAGTTGTTGAGCACATCACACCTGGCTATTAAACTCCTATCTGCCCGAGCAGTCTGACAGTTCAATGGAAACAGATGACAGCTGTCCAAGAAAGCTCAACCCAGGAGGTTGTGGCTGTTGTGCAGCCGATGGGATTACCTGGGGGATTAGGAACTGTAAATACAATAACAAAAAGGCTTGACGAGGACACAATTACTCCGGCATGTTGCAGCAGATAAGGCACGCAAGATGAGGTCTGAGTCATTGTCACACTGGTAAATAGGTTAACCTGGTTAAAAATATCATTTGAACCAATATCATTGACAGAGAAAAATGACAGTTTCACTGTCACTGATAGTTCGTTCACTTAAGTTATAACTGTCATTTTTACACTTTTTTGTATATTTACCTTGTGCTGGCCCTAAGAATAACTAAGTAAAAACCTCTGGAGTACAAAATTCAAGTCAGTAGGAGAATTTAAAACAACAGATCCTCTAGTGTCTACTTTAGGCTAGCAGCCAAAGCCTGGGAGGTCACATTAAAAGCCATTTTAAAATGCTCATAATATACATGACTGCAGCCTGATATGACAAATATAGTCCCAGCTGGAATACTTGATGCATTTTTTGGCACACGCTGTTTCATGGTTGAGCCGCTTCATAACACTGCCATTTAAACATGGGTAAGAATAATGTGGAATTGACCCTTTGCTGGCTCTCTGATTGGTTCACTGACCCACAGTCCAGAATCAGAGAGCCTCTTCTTAAAGCAGCCTTTGCTGCTTTGCCCAGTGAGACAAGTGTTGTGTTGGCACAGTCTATTTTAATGCATTTTAATGAAAAAGTTAACATGAATGTGTTACTTCAGCATTGGAAATCATAAAGAAACCCTTCCTATAATCAAAGATAATGGAAAACATTTTTATACTGACATCATACTTAAGTAAAAACAGCAGTAATATGGAATTACTAGGGTCATTCAATATTTTAATGATTTTAACAGATTCATAAAGGTTTCGTGTTTTCCTCACACACCCTATGGTAGTTCTGTCTTTATTCTCTCAGGTCAAACTATACAAAGAATCAAATAGAAAGATATTTACAATTGTTTCAAATTGGAGAGAGGCCAGCAACAACAGATTTTGTCTAACCTAGTTACAGTTATTAAGGAGGGCAGGGCTTGACAGAGGATCATTTCCTGGAAGGGGCGGGGCTTGACAAAGAGTCAGTTAGGGGCATGACAGATTTGACTGACAGGCTGGCATAGTGAGTGCTTTTATATGACTCAAAAAGAAAGACTTTCCTGATACAACGGAGAAGTTGGTGGTCTCAGTTGCCAGCATTTTTAATCAGGATCATTTTTATCATTTAAATGAAAGACAGCTATTTAAATGTATATGCACTTACAAAAGAGGAGACAAGCCTCAACTTACACTTCTACAGACCCCTTTCCAGTGGAGGGGCAAATAGTAATTTAATGTTGTCAGACACTCCACTGTGTCCATAGGTTACAAAGACAGTTACACCAAACAGATTTCTGTTAATCCTGTCATAAATTATTGTGTTAACTTAATCAGCATATTACCTCCATTAAAAAAATAACAACTGCCTCGAAACACTGACTAAAAATTACAGCTGACTGTGATCCTAAGACTATCAATCAATAACGCTGATGGGCTGATATTAGTTTTAAATTGCTTTTATTCTACAAGAATCTTTGTTCATCACTTCCCAACCAGAATTTTTCACCCAAACATATTGAATATACTACCCATACTTATGTAGATTTTTCTCCTGGCAGTGATGTAAGGGGAAGGGTTCTTTCATATTGTAGTTTGAAATACCTGAAGTAACATTCTGAAAAATGCTGTGTTTTCAGTGATAATGTCCTTGGTGCTGCTGATGAGTCAAAAGTGCCTATAGCTCAGTTGTTCTTCCATTTGCATGATGAAAACCTTTTTGATTTTTTTTCCAAAACTAAAAAATGAAAAAGCCAGTCAGTGCCAAAGCTAAATACATCAGTGTCTATGCTTCCAAACACTAGTTTTGTACTCACGCCCAATGTGTTGGTTATGTCACTGAAAGCTATCAACTGAAAACCACATAACTGTATGGGGGTTATTTTTTTTCTATCGAACATCTAGGCTAGGGGGGCTTGCATGGAGTTATGCAATCAAGGTGTGATTTATTTGACTGACAAGTGGTAGTAGTTTTGTCAAAATGGTCAGGGCCAGATACAGCGCCCCCTCTTTGTCAGTTCTTAGACCTGGAGTTAGGCTGAGATGGCTATTTCAACATGATGGCCATGGTGTGGACTCAGAATGCCTCCTCAGAAACCACTGATGTCACCAAGACTGTCAAAGTCAAGCAGCAACCTTTAATGTTGAAAAATGAAACTGATGTGGAGTTAGAAAAAAAAATCTTTTCAAAGTGTCTAAAGTACCTGATGCTGACTGCTGAAGCATTGTAAGTCACTTACACCCTCAGTGTTAAAAGGCCCATTATCACAGGACAGGTAAACACAGCCTTACATGATGATAAGAACATGTATTATAATTAGTTTTATTTATTACACTTCCATTTGTTTTTTAAGATAGGAGCCAGTTGTGCAAAAATGAGGGACATGGCTAAAAAGAATTCAAGGGAGTGTGTTGTAGCTATTTTGCAGGAAGCTGAAAGCCAGCATCAATTCCAACTTCATGCTTGTCATAGGTTAACACAAAGTTAGTCTCAGGCCTGGTTTTACATGACAACAATCCAATCGAAGCATAACTGTCATTCTTAGTTTTCAAAGCAGTTACATATTCAGGTATTGTCAATTTCAGAATAACTACTTTGCACACACAGCCACAAAAACAGCCAAAATTGATGTCACATATGTGCCAGGCTAGTACTGTGACTTTTTCAAGAAACAACACATGAACACACAAGTTTGCTTCTACAGAGCAGTGAGTTATAAACTTTCAAAAATGGCACATACATTAGTGTCTGTGTGGATGAATGATGAAGTGTTGCTGTGGTAAATCCTCAGTTAGGATGCATTGTTAAATTCTTAATGGCCCATTGATGTAACTGAGACCATAGTGCACAAGTACTAGTAGTCTCCGGGTATGTCTGATCAAGGGGGCGGCAAACGGCTCAGTATGTTTGTTGGCTGAATAGGCCACACAGGTGCGTTGAGGGCTGTCCCACTCTGCAGGCTCCTACAATTGCAGCCAAAAAAGTGGCCTTTAAACTTGATTCAGCAGAGGTTTCATTCCCAGGATTGATTTTTAACCATTTTTTAACCTTCTTTTTCAAACCTTAATAAAGTCTGACTTAAATACAATTACAAAGTGACATGCACCTTGTGATTACAGACTGACAGATTTATTTCTAAAAAAAGGTCAAATGGACAAAAGCAGTGAGTAGAGGTGCTTTATTGAATTAATTTATTCTTATAATTAATTCTTATTTGGAATCTGATTCAGCCGTCCACACAGACTATGGAGGCTGGGTCCTCCATTTGAGATACACTTTCTATTTACAGAGACAGTATTGTCAGTTTACACAGCCAAAAAAACAATGCGGCATTCAAAGGTTTTCATACCACCTCATTTCAGGAACTGAAAGCACCATAGCAGTGTAAAACAAATGCCTAACACAACAAAAGGTTGTGAACTTTGGCTGAAAAAGCTCTTGTGTGAACTAACTTGAAAAAGTCATTTCAGTTTGTTGGGGGCCATGGATTGTCTTCAGAAGATTGCTCTGATCAATGGCTGCTGTGGCTTTGATTTGCCCGATATTCTGGAAAGTCTGTGGTTAAAATCTACATTTCAGTCAAGTGAAACTAAATTTGTTTTTTTTTTTTCCCTGTTACTTTTAATTAAAGAAGTTTTCATTTACCAGTACCTTTTTTTTCCGTCAATGTAGAGAAGCGTGCCCCTCACTGTGGTGCAGCGAGGTGGCACAGCAGGTCAGTGTGTGTGCTTAACAGCAACAAGATTGTTGGTTTGACCACCTGTGTTGACCAGGGTCTCTCAGTGTGTAGTCTTGAGTTTGAGTTGAGTTTGTGTAGTCTCCCCGTGCTTGAATGGGTTTTCTCTGGACACTGTGGTTTCCTCCCACAGACCAAAACATGCTGGTTAGGTTAATTGGTGAGTCTTGTGTGTGTCTGTGTGGCTCTGTGATAAGCTGGCAGCTGGTTCAGGGTGTACCCTGCTTCAGTGTCAGCTGGCATAAGCTCCAGCTCCCCCACAAAGGGGTACAGATGATGGATGGATGTATAGAAGTGTTTTTAACTCAGATTTAGGAGGGATTGAATTTCCTATAAGGAAAACTCGGCTCTTGAAGCCAGTGGGTGATGTTAATAAGGCTATGTCCATGTTTTATAGTCTATGGAAAAAAGGGAAATAAAAGGATACTGTGCTGATACTAGAGAGCCCCTATTACAGTGCTTCTATTCAAGTGATTAGTAAAAAACTTTAACTTTGTTCTTGTTCGATATAGTATTTAAAATTTCAGATGATCCCTGGCAAGTAAACAAGGATTTTCCATGGTATAGAAGTGAAAACATACCAGATTCACACTGAATAAATTGTAATAGGAGTCTTATTGAGCACAACAAAATGTAGCCTTGTGCCTTCTTGCATTAAAAACCCTATCTGTGTTTGTGAAATTGAAATCTCTCAGAAAAAAAACCCTCACAATGCTTTCCCCAGTTCCTACTTAACCCAACACATTAAAAAGTCTGCACACCATTTAGAGTGTAATCAGCCCTCAGCTGAAATTATATTAGATTCCACACTCCCCTCCATGAGACTCTCATCAGCTCAACATTAGGCTTGAAGCTGAGAAATTATGGAAAGCGCCCATTTAAGGGCTAGTCTCTCTCTGCTGATGAAACCTTTTACGATCCAAGCGCCGCAGAGTCGCACAGTATTTTCTTAGGACATTAAAAAGTCCAATCAGAACCCATCAAGATGAAAAACTCCCTCTCAATGCTAGAGAACCAATACTCAACTATAATGTCATATTGATGCACAGCCCTGAGCTTTGGCATTGGTAATGAATGGGAAATAGTTGAGGATGACTCATAAATAGTTTGTTTGAGATAATCAAAAAGATTTACATTAGTGAGAGAAGAGAACATCGATCTCTGTGCTAATAATAGAAAATTCTCTGCACCGCCACACTCTCTTTATTCATCTTTTAATCAATTTCTCTTTATCAAGCTGTAAATTAGCATAACATACTGTTCATTAGATTAGAGGTCATCTTTTTTTCTGTCTCACATTAATAATGGAAATGTCAGCAGGTCAAAGCCTTCTAAAACAGGAATAATGTTTGAAAGCTGCACTCTGATCTCTGGCAGAATATTAGAAAGCCTGTCAAGCGCATGAATGTTAATTGGAGACTGAGTCTACAGCCTGAAGCACAGATTTTTATTCTTTCACACATTATGAGTTAATATGTTTGCTGTGATGCTGTCACAGAGGTTAGAGAATTATTACAGAGAGTGTGGAAGTTAATGTGGACTCTTTGATTGCAAGCATCCGTAACACAGCTTGTTTAAGCCAGGATATGTTCAGATGTTATTCCAACTTGACTTCTATATAAAAGGTGGGAGGCAGAATGGTGGTTTTAAGTCTTCTAACATAAAGCAGCACAGGCAGTACGAAAGTAAAAGAGAAGAAAATAGTGTGCATTTGAACTATGGATCTAGCAGAATAGGACAGTGCTGTGCCTATGGATGTTATTTTTGATCCGTTTGTAGTATGGCAATGATTTCCAAGTACTCTTTCAGGTTAAAGCCTCATGTGCTAAACAAAGGCAATTGTTCAGAATTAAAAGACTGCAGTTACTTGTTGGTGCACTTGAGGCTGCCTGCAAAGAGCAAGGAAGCACTATGAACAGCTATTAAATAACAAACAAAAAAAGAAGTTTTTGCTTCAGAAATGTGGTTACTTTATCAGGAAAGCTAGCTCAACCACTTGTTAATGCAAACATATAATCAGCCAATTACATGGCAGCATATCAGTGCATTAAGGCATTTTGACACGGTCAAGACAACCTGTTGAATTCAAACCAAGAACGCATCATGTTTTTACGTTTCTGTGCAGCCACCGTGAACTTTAGAGCACCGAAGTGGAAAGCCAAAGCCATATCCACCTTATGAGAGGGGTGTGGTTAGTCACAGCTCATTTCTTTTAAAGCTGCGGGCACCACAGGCCTGTTCTGAGCATTTCTGAAAAGAGTGTAAAACTTGCATGCCAAAGTCAAATGTCTGAGCAGATTTTTTGGTTAGAAACCTCATAAACGTGTTCTGATGACATCTGGCACTAGGGTAACCTTGTTGAAAAGAGTAAAAAACAGTAATGACCTCAAACACTAACTCTACAGTCTCTAAAAGTTACCAAAATACTAGACAATTTTAAAACTCCTGCCCATTTTGGAAACAAGACATACCACAGATGCAAGGACACTTAAGACTAAATCTAATGTTTAAATTCTTCAACAGCACATACTAAGTGACTCAGCCATATCCTGAGAGCACACACTCAATGTCTGTTGTAACAATTTTATAATACAAAGATCTCGTTAGAAACTTACATGATCAGATGTGACTTCAGATGAAAAACAATTATGGAGGATGACTTCAGCTGGATGTCCTGGCATGTGTTCTGTGTAGAAAAGAAAACAAGAAAATTAGTAAAATACTGGTAAAGAAGAGGGTTTGCTTGTGTTTAGGTTTGCAGCAATATAAGTTAACTGTAAGAGTAAGAAACATGTAGTCCATGAGGTTTCCCCCTAAGCTCTTATTGGCTGTAGCTGATATTTCAGGATCAAACCTGTTTTATATTGATGAAGCTGCAACCCAATTGGGGGCTAAATGGTAATAAGAGATGCCAGATACATGGGTATCCCCTTAAAATGGGTCACTCCCAACAATAGCTCAGAGGGGCAAACTATAATGTGTAGCCAGTCTAAGTTAGGTAGAAACATCATTTCCTGTCACACAACAGCATTTGTAACATTTTGTTAACATGATAATATGTTTTTAAGTGATACAGCTAACTTCCATAAAACTTTTTAGCTTTTTAAAACTTTTTGATTTTGTAAGTACTTCACTAACCATTAAACCTTTGTGTTATGATTCCCCTATCTTTATAGACACAGTCATAACTGTTTTAATGATGCAACTTATCATAGGTATAGCATAAATGATTGATCCTAACACCTATCCCAAATCCTAAATTACGGCTTTACCGGTGATTAAAGAAAGTATTTGTTACCATGTTGCCAAATAACATATAATTAAAGTAGAGATTCTGTTCACATTATAAGTGAAGTATTTCTGATGCTCTACAAATGCAAATGCATATTCATAAACTTCTTTAGAAATGATCAGCTCATAACTAATGAGAACTTAGATGGTAAATGAAGTATTTACTAACTGCTTATCTGCTGCTTGACTAATGCATTATAATAGCTAAGTACTCTAGATTCAATAAAGTAGAAAAAGGTAAAGTGGTGCGAATTTAATCTTTATTGAAATTTAAAGTGTTACCATCTGATTTACTACTATTTCACTAGCAGGGACCACAGCATCAGCAAGATGAATGTGACAATTATTTGTAAGTAATGTTTGAGGATGAATTTGAATTTTGAAATGCATAATATGTTACCAACAACAATTTGGCTTGGGGGATTCACCATAGCTCTTGGGCATGATGAACCCCCCTTTTAAGGCCCTAAGTATGGAAGGAGAGGAGAAATAGAAAAAGGGGTGGAGGGGAGGATTGTGTCACAAAGCAAAGGGAGGAAATGGTCAGGTTTGAATTTAAAGGAACATGGGTAGAGGCGGTGCTGAGGTGTGATACTCCCAAAACTTTGCTATAAAAGCGTCACTTGTGGCAATGCCACTATGTTCTTGCATCAAGTAAACATCACACTTTAACCCCTAACACACAGTATTGCACCACCCTCCATTGACTCTTATAGTGTTTCTTTGGTGTTGAATCATTGTTGTGAAGTCAGTCAGTGGGAAATGACAGCTGTATACAAGAGCGGCTTGGTTTAATGCAAAATTACATAGGAGTGGTAACGGCAATCGTTTTGCTGCACTGCTGCAAAGGATCTCTTTGTGAAGTTAATCTGAAGGTATTTTGAGCATCCATTATTTTGAACAGGGCGGCACGTTGGCGCAGCAGGTAGTGCACATGCCTCACAGCAAGAAGGTTACCAGTTTGATCTCTGGCCTGGTCAGGGCCTTTCTGTGTGAAGTTGGCATGTTCTTCCTGTGCATGCATTGGTTCTCGAGGCACTTCAGCTTCCTCCCACAGACCAAAAACATGCTCATTAGGTTGATTGATGACTCCAAATTGCCCTTAGGTATGAGTGAGGGAGGGGGTGATTGTCTGTCTCTCTATGTGGCTGTGATCGACTGGTGATCAGTTCAGGTGCGCCCTGCCTCTCGCCCAACGTCAACTGCGATAGGCTTCAGCCCCCCGCGACCCCAAAAGAGATGAGCGCTATAGATAATGGATGGATGGATTATTTTGAACAACCAGCTGCTGGAAAAATGTTTGCTAAGATAAATCAGAATTTATGTAACAAACTAAGGAAATTCACATTTGTCACCATTTATACATGATTTCAAAATAACTCTATATCATTTTTATGTTTTTGTTCCCTACCAAGAATAATAGATCACAAAGCAGGGAATGCTGGAAGGCATGGCTACCTGTAATTGATAAGCTACTACCATGGTGACTTCTCAGCCAGGACTCAGATATAGCACAGTGAACTGAAGGGTGTCAGATGGATGGGGCAAAAATCAGCACCCCATGTCACTACTGCTGCACTTTCTGCAGTTATTATCACCAAACGTGTCCAGTGTTCAATAGATATTATTTTCGTATATTATGCATAAAATATGTTTTGCTCAATTTAATGTTTTTGACAGCTGTGTCACATTTATCATGTGTTGTAGATTTTGACATGTAGACGTGTCTTGTGCATCCTCACATTGTGGTAGATAGCACTGTGTATGGTAACTGCTCAGGGATAGCATATTTAAATTTGTATACTTCCAATTTCCCAAACCAGATGAGCAGAATGTTTGTTTTCTGCTTGGATAACAGCAGAAATGGGACATTCTCTTTGGAAATTGCTGTCAACGAGGTGCAGTGAGAGAGCAGAGGTTGAATAAAAGCACAGAGATGTCTAAGAAAGAAGGGTTAGAGACGAGAGGAGAAAAACAAGGACGTGAAAACAAAGGTGAGAGGCGAGACGATGGAGGAGAAATGAACAGACGGGGACAGTGAGTGCTGCCAGCTTGCTCTGTGTGTGTGTGTGTGTGTGTGTGTGTGTTTGAGAGTGCATGCGTGCGTAGCCGGGGGGATAATATGACCAGGGTGGCGGAACACACATCTCACATCACACTCAACAGGTGGGTCAACAAGGGGCATCTCAAACGGGCAGGCAGGAGCTTATCTTAATTCTGAGGGAGAGAAAATCCAAGATCCTATCCACGGTGACTCTGTGTAATCGATGCTGACAGGTAATTCAGAGCAGTGCATGGGAGAGCTTACAGCTTGCCGGAGTGGCAGGGCATTTGTGTGCCCTCGGTTTGCTACACTCTATGCAATCAAAGCGGCTGGCAGTTCCAATACATGTCCACATGAACGTGTATTTTATAAGAACTAAGGGCCAACTCAGAAGGCCTGTAATGATAAAAGACAAGACAAGTTAATGCTGATAGTCAAAGGAAATTATTTGTCAGTCTCTCCTAACACCTGGAGATTTCTTTATTCAACTAAAATGATGTAAATGGTAAAACAGTTTGTCAATGCATCGTTAGACCTTGGCTTATTTGCATGTGTATTTCTCCCATTCTTCAAATGATATTAAAGCTCCCGTAAGGGCCTTTGGCTGCTTTATGTCTGTACGTGTGAACGTGTTTTTATGACGAAAAGTAATAATCATCCATCCATTATCTATACCACTCATCCCTTTTGGGGTCGTGGGGGGGCTGGACCCAATCTAAGCTGACATTTGGGCGAGAGGTGGGGCACACACTGAGCCAGTCGCCCGCCAATCACAGGGCCTCATAGAGAGATTGACAACCATTCACTCTCTCACTCGTACCTAAGGGCAATTTGTGAGGCACGAACACTAACTGCTGCGCCACTGTGTCGACCAAATAATAATCATTATTCCAATAATTCTAAAAACAACAATAATAATGGGGAAAATCATCAACCTTTGTACTCAATAGATCATTGAGGGGGGGACTCTCATTTAAAGTTATATCGCCTCATTCATAGAATAAATTGAAGGAAAAGTCCCATTGTTTAACCAACAGAATAAGGCTGAAAATGTATTTAAATCCACCAATTAATGGATTTTGATGCAAAATTAAGAGTTACAATAAAGTAAGATACAAAAGTCTAAGCAAAAATGCATAGGTGCTCTAAAATAATAGAACAAATTTAAATTATTTATAATTAACATTAAACTGAAACCAATAGAGGTTTTGATGTTAAAGAATAGATTCATTAAGAGTAAAAACAAAATGTAAGAAAAAAACAAACCAAAAAGATTATGATAAAAAAATAAAAAAAGACAAAGAAAAATCATCTGCATTATCTTATTATTGTTATTATTATTGTTATTATTATTATTATTATTATTATTATTATTATTATTAAATGTTTGAAATATATGCATTATACAGTTGTTCATCCAGCTTATGTTGGTCTGTTGTCAACACAATTGAATGATTATGGTTGTTAGAAAAAAGTCTATACTGTTAGACAGATAATCCTTACGTATCTGGGGAATGACGTATTTCTTTTCTTTTTTCTTTTTTTTCTTTTTTTTTTTTTACAATAGTTTGCAAACTTAAAATTAATGTACTGACAACCACATGACCTATAAACTAAAGGGCAGATAATGAGTCAGCTAGCATTAACCTCTGTGTGGGGCTGCTGTACAGGCTTTTTGGTTTTCACCTCTACAAAATGACACATTTTTACATCTCAGGAAAACTGCAGAAAAACCAGAAACACTCGTTTCATGTCCACTGGACCCTGTCACAGCAGTGGAACTCTACATAACCAAAATAGCTGAATGTCATTACAGGTATGTTAACATACAGTATGACATCACTGTCAGAATAATAATCTACAAATTAATTGACATGTTTTATTTGTTTTTGATGCGTTTGGTTAACTTTGCTGTTTGGGAAGTGAGGAACAAGACATTCTTCATCCTTCAAGCCTTTGTTTTTGTTTAAGATATCATTAGCATTTGGAGTTTTGTGGTGGCAATAATATTAACCCTATAAAGCCTGTTGTATCATATTTGATACATACTTTTATGATACCTCTATCTAATCAATATGATTAACAAATTACAAAAAAAAAACATCTGAGTACAACCAGATGAATGATAAAAATGTCCTCAAGTGGATTATCAGTTGCCAAAAACACCTAATGTATCAAATGAGATACAAAAAATATATATCCTAAATTTTATGGAAATTTTGATTTTTTTAGGATTTCAGTAGAAAGTGAAATAAACATTTTAGCTCCAAAAAATTAGAATTCTCTGACTATAATTTGTGTTTTCAGACATTAAAGGGTTAAAGGAGGTAATACTCTGATCAGGCAAACACAGTATTTTATGTAAGGATTACAAGAAGTTGGTTCAGTGTCACTGTCTTTGTAATTTACAATCAAAGTTGAGCATCTGACAGCATTAATCCAGTTAATTCTCCTCTGGGATGGGGCTCTTTAGAGGTCATTCCAGCTTTACTCTACGCTGGTTGCAGCATTTAATTGAAAAATAGTAGTCATTCACCAAAAATGTAACCTTGCTCGGGGATGTAGCAACTGAAACTCATCTTCTCCATAGTGTAAAACAGATGATTAAGTTTTGACACACAAGGAAGTATTCAATGAGTGTCTGCCATCAGGTGAAGGCTTATCAACAGCATAGACAGATTCAGTTTAAAATATTCAATTTTGAATATTTTAGCCAAATCCCCCTGCTCTTTTAAGCATTACTTCACAAAATGTCAATATCCTGCAACCTTAAACCTCCACCCCTGTTTCCTCTTTGGGTCTGTGCCTCTCAGCTGTCTCAGTCAATAGAAACAATAAAAGCATGTGAGTGTTATTCCACCTATCTGTTAAAATCCTGTGCTGGTGTGTGTTTCTGAGGTAAAGTCAGAGTCTGGAGCATAAAGGGGCCAAACCCAGAGGACAAAAAATCCATTGGCTGGTGTATACAGGCTATCAATGGAAGTGTGATGGCTTATGGCTGTGTATGCAAACACACATTAAAAAGAGAATAGAGGCCCGGTCTAGCTGGTCTCTAAGCTGCCACTGGCATGACTCCAGTTTTGTGAGGAGACTTGTTATGTAATTCTAAAAAAGCCTATTTTCCTCACAGAAAATCACTACAGTCAATGCAGCTCTGAGAAATATGGTGAATGAAGAAAACTAGCAAGAAGAAAAATTTTGAATGTGAACTTGTAAACTATGAATGTAGATCTGCACACATCTTCTGCTCCTCCTCTGCAAACACAAACACCACCCTGCTTACAGTGAACAACACATGAATGTATTGTTTTGACTTTTGGCCAAACAGCCCTAGTAAGGAAACAGCTGAGCCATGATCCATGCATCACATATTTCTCTTTAAACATACATTCCAAGACTAATTCTAAAGTATAATATTTTAGCCTGATATAATGTGTTTCTTTGCAGTAGGGTCCTCTATTTTGTTTTCTGTGTTTGTTGGCTTCAAGTTTAAAATTTACACTCCAGCAGGCTGCTAGAACACCCAAAATCAATGTGTTGTGAAAAATGTTGTTTTGCTGCAAAAATAATGCAGCACTATACCCTGCTGTCGTTGGCTCTTATACAGCGACATCTGCTTAACCACCTACGCAACCCTTAAAGGGGTAGTTTGGGTTTTTGAAGTAGGGTTGTGTGAGGTTCATGGCATGAGCCTGAACACGTGCCACAGTGTCATAGCTCAGTTCTCTCTCTGTTCAGAAATCTGGGGACAGACCCTAATGCTGTACATTGCTGTACATGGTGCCAGATTCTCTGCTTAACTGAAAGAATTTTGGTACAAAACAAGCCACAAAAACAGTGTGGGGTCATCACATGCTTCAAACAGTTTGTTTATATGCACTTAATTTACCACTACCAAGCTGCTTTGATCAGGCACTTTTTTGAGACATGGCACAGCCTATGTGTCCTTCCACCAGTAGCGTAAGGTTAAAACTATGGTCTGACTTGAATTTTGCCAGATACACAAATAATACTTCATCCCAAATAAAGATTAGACAAATGTATGAATGTTTTAGGATTATCCTGCTGATCAAGCACAGTAATTTTGACAAAGAATGTTTTTATAGCTCAGTTTACCCCCAACGAACACACCATGTGCTATCATGAAGTACAGTTATTACTGAAACCGTGTCTTCTGTCTTCACAAAATAAAAAATCAGTATAAGCTGAATACTTACTTTGGAGAAGAACTTTCATTCAGCTTCTCTGTTTTGTCCTTGGAGTTTGTAATACAGTGAATCTGATGCGTCCAATCATAAATGTCTATTAAAGCAATGAGGCTCTGCATGATGACAGGTGCTTACTGCAAACAAACCTATAAAAGCTGATCGTATCATAGGATCATGAACATCCTGACACATCCTTAGGTGATTTTTCTTAGACACACTTTTATTTCAACTATTTCAACAGAACGGCAGTCATATTTGTGGCAAAAACTGTTAATTTATTCTGTTTGGTAGCAGATTTTTTCTCTTGTGAACTAACTTGTTGGTGCTGCTGGTGGAAGGACATACAGGCTGTGCTGCGGCTCAAAAAAGTGCCTAATCCAAGCAGCTTGGTAGTGGTAAATTAAGTGGATACAAACAAACTGTTTGTAGCTTGTGACGACCCCACACTGTTTTTGGTTCGTTTTCTAGCACAATTCTTTTAATTAGGAGAATCCAGCATCATGTCCAGTAATGTATAACATAAGCATCGTCCCGATTTTTCTGAAAATAGAGAGAACTGAGCTGTGACACTGTGGCACATGTTCAGGCTCATGCCATGTACCTCACACAGCCCCACTTAAAAAAATAAACAAACAAACCCGAACTATCCCTTTAAGCTCTTGATCTCAGTCAACTTGCAGCGGTAGCTAAATTTAAAGCAATGAGTTGACACAGACTAATTACTGGATCTTGTGTGATTTCCGGGTACACTGGAGGCCTCTGATGCTTCTTCATCATCATGTGAAAGTGGTAAACAGTTTTCTCATACATTGCTTTTAAAAAATCATTATACTGAATTGAAGATGAAAATGATGTGGCCTTTTTTTTTTTGTGTGTATTTTTATGATGACTTTTGGAACATTACATAGTCAAAGTGTAGTGAAGCTCACAGTCAAAAAACAAAGCAGTTACATACAGAAGTAGACGTCATGTAACATAAAGATCAACATGAAGCCCCATGTGGTCAGGGCTTGCATGGTTTGTGATCCATAAAAATGCAAATGAATCATCCCAGTGCAGCTCGGATTTCAGCAGATGCAGACAGTGTTTATGTAGAAAGAGCATGGATGGAAAGGCTTGGCTGATAGCTATTCTTAATTTGAATTTTTCGCCTTTAAAGATTGAGGGAATTGGAGAAATAAATTAAACTAGAGGTGAAATGAAGATGCAGAGATTACAGCCTATCTATTGTTGTGATTGCCAGATGGAATTGCAAAGCTCCTGTAGGGAGTTTGAAGCTGGTTGTTCATCAGAAGATTAATACTGATGCCCTTTCATTACCTACTAAAGCAAACAAGAATAACAGTAAAGATAGTTGTTTAAATATCTAATGACTAAAATAACTGCTGTGGGGTTGGTCAGATGACAACTCTATCCATAATAAGCCTGTTTCTTACATTTTCTTAGGTAAATAAATAATAAAGTCAATAAAGGTAGGTTTGACTGTTGAATGACACCATGACAAGAGGTACCATTTAAATGTACATTTCTCTTGTGCACATCAGAATAATACTAAATTAATCAACATCAGATTTATCTTAACCTTAACGAATCTTAGCCCATTGATGGTAACAGAACAGCATTAGAATATCTTCTACAGTCTGTTTCTAAAGTGAACCTCCATTTAAGTTTCCAATCGAAAGAGTTGGACCTCTGCTGTCGCCAGGAAAAATAAAATGACTCACAAGAAATAACACAGAAACAACACACTATTTTTTTCATTCTTGACAGATTTTGTTACATTGAATTGTCAAGTAGTATTTGACTCTGAAGCACCCTGAAAACGTAGCAGCACATCTTTGCTGCTGTTTTTGCACAGTACTGTACAGCTATATTTAATATGTAATATTGATGTCAAAAATGAAAGTCATATATCAACTTATGTCTAATATTTTAATACTTTTCTAAGTAATTAACAAAGAGCTTGACAGATAGACAGACAGACATATAGATCGATAGATAGATCGATAGATGGATATTTTACTAAATCTAAAATAAATTTGAGGTTCAGCTCTTAAACATAAACAGAAACATTTTCACTTAAGCAAGTTTATTTGGTTGGATGACTATGAAGAGCTTGAGTTGTGCTTAAAGGAGGAACTTTCTTTGTAGCACAATTTTTTAAATCATGAATCAAAGTTATTTAATTACCTTATAAGGATTATTCACCCACCACTGTTAGGCACTTTGCGTACATAATAAATAGGTAATAAACCATGATTCAATCAAACAATACAAATAAAGCACCCTAAATTTTGTTATGTAGAAATGGATCGTTAGTTAATATTACCTTATATTAATGTCAGAATGATCAGACTATTAAAATTCATGGTAGTTCCTGCAAACATCACACACATATATTATCGTTGCCATGACTACCAACATCAGTCCTTTCCTATTCATAATCATGATAGCTTTTGATGAGAATGTTCTCTCTACGAGTGGTTGTTATGGCGTAAACCACCAAATTATACCCGTATAACCACAAAGAGAGGAGCACCATCTTAAAAACAAGGGGTTACCCTCTAATTGATTTACATTCAACAGAAAGAAGTATGATAAAGACAAATTAATGGTTGGGGCGTCCATAATTTTGTCACTTTCCTACATTCTCTTTTTAGTCCATTTGTCTGTGCCTGCCTTTATCTTTCTACACCTATCTAAAAATATGAACAAAAAACCTCCACATAAATACAAAATTAAAAAAAACACAATGAAATAACATTTAAAAAAGAAGAGTATTGTATTGACCTACACTTTCGTAAAGCATATTAAGATAGCATGTGTAATGATTTGGCACTATACACATAAAATTGCTTGACTGATTGATTGATTGATCGATGTTGATTTGCTTTTGGAGGTCATATGATGGCTTTAGCACTAATATCAGTCTTTTATAACCAGCACACATTTACTCACAAGAGCTTCATCTAGACTATTTATTTAGTTTACTGAGACATGCATACACTGTCGTATGCAAACAGCTGCAAAACAAATCTAGATTTGCACACTTTGGAATGATGAGAACTTGTCTCAAGTTAATTTCACAGAAAACCCCCCTCTTACTTAATAAAAGTGAAAGGCAACCTGAGTTCAATGTTTTATTGGAGGTCCTTGTAAACTCTTAAACCCTGGCTGCGGTCCGAGCTACAGGGATGTCAGCCAACAGCTCCAGCAGCTCAAACCTACAAGCTTTTATTCTCTCATAAATTCATAAAAACAAAAACTTTAAAAGCTTTGATGTACATCCCATCCACGAATGAATGGCGCAGTTTTCCCAGTATGTCCTTTTTTATCTACAGAAACTCACTGTGCCATGTGTATGATGGAATCGGCAGACTGTCATCCCTTTGAACATAGTCCATATAAAACATTCATGCACAGGGACACGTTTTTTACACTTTCACCAAGCAGCTTTTATGCAAGGTGGTACTTAATGGGGGAAAGATAAGTATGCTTTGAACAGCAGTGTTCTAAGTCTGCTTTAATATACACAAGTTGCGTAGAAGTCTTACATTAACGCTCGGGAAAGTGTCAAATACAAGATAATGGATTAGGTGCAGTACTTGTAGATGGGCGGTCTGTTTTAATGTTTGCTACTTCAAGGCAGGACTCGACTTGTCTTCAGTCGTTTACGATGTGCATCAGATCAGATCGAGCTTCAATGGAAAGAATAATGAAAAGTGAAAGAGCCAACATTTTCAATTAAAAATTCACTGATGGTGGCACGTAGCACTAGGCATACACATTTAACTGTGCAAATCAGATTAGACAGAAAAGGATACAGTTAGTCAAGCCTGGACTTCTAATAACAGGGTGCACAGCCTGACGCGCACCACACTGTTCAGTTCCCCTCACTTCCTCTGATGTGGATTTATACGCTGGTCAAAGTGGATTATATATTTTAATCTGCCTTGCATCTTAAAGAGACTATCTGGGAAAATTAATTGAGTTTTCACACTCTTTAATGCTGTGATTAATAGTACCATAATAAACCTAATCGTTGTATTACTTTCTACACTGAGGGCTTGTCTCTCATCGTTTTCCAGGATTTTCTTGTTCCTAAATTAACCCTTCCCTCTCCACTGAATTTATTTGAGTCTTTTTTCACTTAAATGTAGAGAGAAAAGTTCCTCCATTTACATTCTTTTAGGCTGTTTTTCCAGCCTAGTCTGCATTATTCTGTAATACTGAACTAATGGCTTGATCACAAAACAGAAATTCATCCACATTTTGATCAGAGTGCATCATGACCACCAAATAACAAACATGGGAACATGAATAAAAAGTCTGTTAAGTTATTTTCAATTATTTTAAATGGGAAAGAGGCAAACAACACCAGATTTTGCTCAACCTAGAAACAGTTACTAAGGAGGATGGGGCTTGCTAAGGATCACTTCCTGTAAATTGAAGGGCTTGGCAAAAGGGTCAGTCACACAAACCCAGTCCTTTTGGTGTGCTCCATTTACATCAGAATTTGGACCTGAGACGTGGTAATTATGTCACACCTCATTTAAATGCATTCCAGTTACAAGCTGGTGAACTCAGGGTATCTGAAGATTGTCCAACTTTCCAGTAGGAAATTCCAACCAAAGGGAGCATTTCCAGAGATGTATCTAATCTGCAACTCCAGCTGTCTGAGTTCAGAGCTCAAATGGATTGCACCATTTTCCCACTGGGCAACTTTCTGTGCACATTCTGTGAAGCTAGAAAAGTTAATACTGGTAATAAGAGAGCAATTTTTAGTAGAATGACACTGTGACATTTTTTATTCTGCATTGCATATTGCAGATTTAATCTTTTTATATATATATATATAAACATGCTCCTCCATATCCCTGCAATGTTTACAACCTGTTGCTTCCTGTTTGGTGCTCTGCAGCCTGCTCGACACAATTTGCAGAAAACAAGACTGAAGACTTATAATAATATTAAACAGGTTTGATTTTGTCATGAGGCTGCAGCTGGAGTAAGACTGCGTTTAAACTGCCTTTAAATGGCAAAATTTGTGATGCAAGTTCACCTTAAATCTAATGACTGGGATGATGGGAGCATGCCCCAACTCCAGAAAGACTCCTCAAGATTTAACTTCAACTTTGGAAACTTGTCTGCGACTTTAAAATCAAAGGAAAACTGCTTCGTATGAAGGTCAGCATGAGGCTCACATCAGACTGACTTTCTGTCTCTGTGTTTCATCAACAACACAGAGGTGTCAATATAAGAAGCTTAAGGTTGTGTGTGTAACATCACACATCACGGTGAATAATACCTGTTTTCTTTTCGTGTTTGCACATTCATATCTCAAGTTCTACTTGAAGGATAGCTACTCCATGCTGTCATTTTCTTGACACTTAGGGACAGATCCACATGGCAAAGGTCTGTTACTATCACTGCTGTAGCTATTATTGCCTGCAACATGATTAACAGTCTTTGACCCATCCTCTAAAGACTAGCATCTCAAGCACAGTCATGCAGACAGCAGGAAATTCTGCAGACTGAAAAGTTAATGCAGGTCTTTTTAAGCATGATTTATTTTTTTAATCTGAAGATAATCTGTTCTCTTTACAGCAGGTTTTAGGCATTGCACTTGTTTTGGATGTTTGAATGTGTTTTTTTTTAAATCAGCTGTATTTTAAGAATGCTGTGGGTTTATCTCAGTGTAAAGTCATTTCAACCACTGCAGAACGTTTGCGCCTCCTGGCCATCATGCTTTAAAGTCAGTAGTTAAAACTTTCTTGGAAATAAACCTGAAATTCATGAATAATGCTTTTGATCACATGCAAAGAAAAAATACGCTTGGATCAACTTTGCCATCATGTCATAGCTGGCATGACCATAGCATAGCAGATGTACTTCTTTGAGAGGTCCCCTGGAGGAGGGACTGGAGGCACCACACAGAGGAATTGACAGAGGGACTGTGCCTACGGCGGACCGGAGTGAAGTCTGAGCAGGCTCACCCGCAGGGCTAATAGGCACTCGGGCCCTCGGGGGAGGCCCTGTCCTCGAATAAAACATACAGTCTCTACTGTAGTCATACTCACAGCTCAGGCTTATTCCACTGAGCACTGTGAGGATGTTGAAGGACCTGAGTGCTGTTCTTCTATTTTAATGGCAACGCGAGTTATATGTGCAGACTGTAGAACATTTCTTTCTTATACAATATGTGCCTTAAAGACTCTTCTTTTTTCCCTGGAGGTATGCTCATCTACATGACTGTGCTGCTTTGTGCTGCCTGTCTTTTTTTAGAAAATGTTCCTCTTTCTGAGAACAGCTTGTCATCTTTTCCCACAGTGAGGTGTTCCTCTGAGGGAGCACCCCTGCCCCGATGTTCATCACTCTTGGGGTCATCAGGTGCTTTTTCTCTCAGGGACAAGAGGTTCATGTTAAGAGCCAAGGAAAGGAGAGGAAAAAAGTGTGTGCCTCCATATTATTGATTTGTGATCTGTGTTTGGATTTACTGTACATTAAGTTGTTTTCATACCATTTTTTTCCTTGATGACATCTGAAAATTTGTATCAGCCAAAACTGAGTAGCTTCATGGCAGTGTTGGACTCTGCTTTCATCTGCTTTATGCCTCTAAAGCTGCATTGAAGTCTTACATTTTTTTTGGATTATCTCGCTTAGTGGGTGAATAACACAACATTTAGTGACTTTCATTCTTAACCTGTTCAGCCCGAGCCCCTTTTTTAAGCCTCCTGCTCAAAACCCATACCCATAAAGAAAAGAGTGTATCTCTGCAACCACAAGGTCTATGTGAATAATTTTGGTGTCATAATAAAAGTAACACTTGAGAGATTTGTTCAGATGTGTAATTATCAGTATATGTGTTACTGGGACAGAGTAAATGAAGACAAAAGTCAGAATAATTTGAAAATCTCATCCTCGCCTAAAACAGAAACAATTTTTTATTGTGAATATCTCTCTTAGAAATGATGCTGGAGTGGCTGTGAAACTCTATGAATGAATAATAAAATATGTTTACATCATCTCTGCGAAGGATATATTATTATATATAAAGTGATGCAGAGAAAAATTAAAGAGGTTTGATAACAATATGGTCAGGCAAGGATTTTGAAAAACAGTACATATTTAGCCAAAAGTCAAAAATATATGTATTTGTCAAATAAAAGCAGACATGACTATAGTCTTAAAGGCAAAGTTCACTGCTTGTGCTGTCGTTCAGAGGAGCTTTTCTCCTGAGCCCCAGCAGACCCAAAATTGGGTCCTATGGGGCTGAAGAAGTTAAATAGCTTGGCTGTCAACTTTAAATGAGCAAGAACAGGATAAAACAAAGGATGTGAATAAACAACAATTAAATGTAGAGGATTTTCTTCATCTCTTCTTTTGTTTGGTTAATTTGTAGAGGAGCAGACCCGTGTGTGATTCCCAAGGAAGTTTTACACAATAGAGCATTTTCATGTCTGTATAAAGTGTAATGTTTTTTAGTGGGCAAGGCTCAGCTAGGGACTAACTGATGTGTAAGCCTGTGCTGGCTAGCAAGTTGTTTCAACAACAATTGTTGTAGATAATACAGGTCTCTGTAGACACATGATGTCACTTACTGTCATGGTCAATAAAGTGTTATTTGATTGGGAAAAAAAAAAAAACAGTAAGCAGGGACAGCCTAAACCTTGCACAGCAGCTGGACCTGTCTGATTTCATATCTGTAGTAAGGCATATCCATCTTGCCAAGCTCCAATCGACATTGATTGTGTGCGGCTCAAAGCGGGATGGCCTAATCAGAGTCCTTTAGAGCAGAAGTAGGAACAAGCTTTGAGTGAGAAAACAGCGGGAAGTGACTGCTTGTACATCGATTAGCGTAGATGCTTTGAGCTTCAATAGCCATTTTATCAGATCTGCACCGCACTACTTTATTAAATGAAAAACAAATAACACTACAAACCTCTCTATAGTAAGGATAATTTCACTCCAATTCTGACTTGTTTGACAAGAGTTTGTTTTATGAAGTGGCTCAAATTCTGGAGCACAGTAGCTCCAAATTATTCAAGTCACTAAAGTAGATAAAATGTCCATCTCCATAAGTGAAGCATGACAAAGGTGACACAATACACTCTGCACTATGGCAGAGACTAAGCAGGACAATGTATTAATTTTGTGTTAACCTCTGTTGATATATAGCATAATCATTTTTTAGACTCCTCTGAATTAATTCTGTAAGTACCTCTGGCTTCGTTTTTTTATAACATTTCAGGCCGTATCAGAGGCATGTGGGATTTTTTTTTGTATTTTTCATAGCACCAGGAAATGTTTTTTGGGTGCATCTCACAAATAAACACCCTCTTTAGATAATGTAAGAACGCATTCATCTGAACTCTTGCTGTGTTGTTATATTAACACATAATACATTTAACAACCAACCAAAGATGGGGTCACATTGAACACTCTCACTGTTGAGTCATATGTTCCTCATTATCCTTTTGTCATTGCAAACCGTCACTTCATTACTTCAGTCTCTTGCTTTGATTCTGACTTTTGAATGGTGTTTGTATTTCCTATTACATTCAGTCCATCTCTAGATTCATCAGCATTGTCGCAGTCAGAGATTCAATGAGTGGAAGAAAAAGGTGAGGACCTGTATTGATTTTCAACAATCCACTATGACGTAGTTTGCAGATTGGGTCTATTTATAGCCAACATTATGGAGGGAAAAGCCCATAAGTTACATTTAATAGTCACATACAGCCATGCACAGGGGACAGAGTGATCACATACATGCATACACACAAATTGACTAACCCCAGACGCAGAAGAAAAAGATAAGTACTGTGATTATAATAATTGATTTTAAGGCTCATAATCTCTTTGGCCTATCTGGGGCAGACATCATATCTGTGGTTTATTGAAAATAGTAGATGCAAATAGGCTAGTTTGCCTTTTCAGGTATGTGTAGGTAAAATTGCTGACAGATTTTGCCACAGAATCTAAATATCCCTGGCTTCTCACTGTTTGTTCAAATTGTGAAACATCCTAAAAATGACTGTAGTTTATGTTTGGACATTGCCATTCCTATTTTTACATCAGATAGAATTATTCAGCATCAATTACACTGCAAACACAACCACAAAATTTGGCAGCTGAGTGCTATTTGCTCCTGTTTTGCCACTTTTTTCAGGTTATAAACCTGACACACCAGATTAACTGTCAATATATTTCACTGGTCCATCTGGGAAAGAGTTAGTAGAAAGTGTTTGGGAATGGGCAGAACTTTAATATCTTTAATATCTAATATCTTTAATATCTGGCAGGTGATTGGGCAATCATTCCATAAATCACACTCATCACAGGCCAATCAGATAATGTAGTAGGCGGGTGCTACTGCTGTGATGTAGAGAATAGAACGTTTGCCACTTCATAAAACAAACTCTTGGCAGAACAAGTCAAAAGTGGAGCAAAAATATGTATCAATTTGTATCGTTATTTGTTTTTCATTTAATGATGAAATGCAGTCAAGATCTGATAAAACGGCAAAAAAAGGGAGCGGAGATGGTCAGAACGGCTGCCAAATCAAAAAAGGAGGAGACGAGGGGGAGGATATTACACCTCTGAGGACAATGCCAGAGAGAGATGAAAAATATGTACTGAATATAAGAATATACTTTAATAAAACATGTCCTTAGCCAGTTTTTGAACTCATGACAGCAGTAGATCCTAAAAGGCATCTTGTCTTGTCTTCTGTCATCCACATCCATTAAAATACTTTGGATGCTCGGAGTCAGGTGAAAATCCACCATGTGGAACCTCTGAGAAGGGGCATGTCTGGATACTTGATGTCACACTAGCAACACCTCGTAGGCACGTCAAGCATAAAACAGGCTTTATGCAGAGATCAAAAAGGACCTAAAGAGCTGACAGATTCAGATAGTAAACAAAAGAGAGAAAGGAAAATGGCAGCTGTACAAACAAACATCATAGCTCTAGTTTAAAATGTTTTATTTGTGATAAAATGCCCACATAGGAGCCCATTGATGTTATTTTTATGTTTTACATGCCCTTTATTGTGTTCAACGTGTCAGCTCCATGTGACTGAGTACTTTTGCACACAAGACAAAAAGTCAGCACCACTGGGACTTTTCTTCCCTGTATACCACTGGGCCCACAAGGGGAACGGGGCCTTTACTGTAAGTGGCAGGAGCTCTAACAGAGTGTTTTAGACAGAGAGGACCAGGGATACTTTGTGAAAACAAGACGTTTTTTTTTAATGTTAGCAATTGTGAACACACACTAGCAGTCATTTAAAACATGTGAACCAAAGTTAGGCAAAATATAGGCTCTTTAGACAGACTCCAAACTGGGAAATAAACAAATTGAAAAAAAAAAAACATGTTAAACACAGATCTGTTGGTGCTTTTGACACCACTAGACTTTCAAGCATGTGGTACAACTGACTGAAACCACCTGGTATCAAAACCTTATCGTCATTCTCCTGTCAGTAATCACCAAGAAGCTTTTTGAAACTCATTTAGTTTTAAATATGGACTGTCATACTCATAAACACCATAGGCATCTCTCCCTTTGCACTACCTCTGTGTATTGGGTACTACATAAAGAAAAAAGAGGCATTTTCTTTATTTTTCATATAGACAAATTAACTAATCTCTAATGAGCAAAATTTAATTTCTGTTAAACCTCCTCCTTTTAGCTGCTGGTAATAGCTGAAACATTGCTGATAAAAACAGAACACTTCTAAATGTCCTTGTTACTATTTTAAAACAGTGTTACTGAATTTGCTAAAACTGTTAAATCAGACCTGTGTGGGAAGACTCAGAAAGGGCCTTTACAAAGTGGACATACAGGCTGGATCTAAATGCTGATGTAGCGCTTGATATGATGATGATTTTTTTCTCCAAAGAGGCTCAACAGAGGCAACAGACATGAGATGTTACAAGAGAGTATAGAAGAAAGGAAATGTTGTTGCACTGATTAAAATGAGCAAATATCTGCTTAACTATTCCATCATACTAGGTTGTGTAGGTAGATCCTGTTTACAAACTATCAAAACCATTTTGAGTTGAAAATTCTGCCAATGTGTGGAAAAAGCAAAGAGCAGAAGGCTACAACTCCTCAAGTGTCCACTTGAAAGTGTCTCCATAAATGAAGAAATCTACCTTGGAGCCTATGTTATAAAGCCTATCCTATAGCATTAATAAAAATGTTTGCAGCCTGGTACAAACAAAGATTATGGTCATTATATCTTAGTCAATCTTAATTGGTAAAGTAAAAAATCCAGGATTTTCAGGCAGCCTGTGCTCACACCTTCTTTTTGTCTACATGTAGGATACTTTAAAGAGTAAGCATTTCCAGTATTGAGACCAACATCTGTAGGCTTCAAAATATCCTCAAAAACAAATTTAAGACATATTCATAAAGTTTAGGTCTAGCTGAGATTATAGCTTGAGATGGCTATTTAGATTGAGTAGTCAAAAGACACTAGAAAAGTGCTATATAAGCTCCTGTCCATTTACCATTTACCAAGTTCATTTAACTACTGTCCTTCTCCTAGTACACAAGCACCATGGGAGAATCCGTCTCTGCTGCTGTAGGTGGCATGCCCCCTTTTTAGCAAATTACATAACCCATCTTCCTGTTGGCCTTGCTTACAGAGTAGCAAGTCACTGTTTTCTCCAACGTCAAAAACGATAAAAAATGTTAGAGCATTGTTTGTTTTGTTCAGACATCACATTTGACACAGTTGTGATACATGCTATCTTTGCTGATGGTGACATTCAAAGGCAGACAACAACACAGCTTCTGCTATTGTTAGTTTTTATGCCTGCAGACTTTCAGGTCAAAGCCTAGTGCAGAAACTGAGAAGCACTTGCAGAAAACCAAAGCCAGTTTGATACAGGAGAGATAAATCTATCTTGGTGTGTTATGCCTGGGCCAGATGATGCCATTTCTGTTCAAATGGCCACACTGTCAAATTAGGTGACCAAAAAGCTAGAACATTGGTTAATTCATTGACCAACAAGCATAAAAGACTTAACTGATGTACCAAACTACACTTTACAACCAATGTAACAAAGTCAAAAGTAGAAGGAGCGACACAAAGACAGCAACAATACTGTATTTAGAAATCCGTACTGTATTTCGTTGGCTGTATCCGAGACCATATGCTGTACTAGCAGAACGTACTGATTTGGACAAGACATAGTAAGTAGTACGAAGTATGTGAACATTTGCGAAATCTGCAGTAAGCCAAAATTACTGGGATCTCATACTACTTCTGGAAAAATTAGCAGTATGCATTGGACCAGTTTACCCTGTGTACTGTTAGCAACACTGCAAAATGCCAACAGGTCAGGGGTCAAAATGGATGTGCAGACAGCCTATTAACATGAGCATTAATTTGGCTACAACAATTAAGTGAATCAAACATGGTAAATAAATATATTTTTGAGACATGGATGTTACACATTTCTCATGTTTGTGTCCAGAGGTGAAATTGATGACCAGAAGCAGAAATCATCTTAATTATGGTTAGGGAGGAAAATCATCTTCCCATGCTTGAGTATTTTGGTTACACACATTTTTATGTGTTTAATATAGTTTTTATATTGTAGAATAGTTGCTCTGATTTAGCCCAGCAGGAGGCAATGGTAAGATTGACATGATATTTGCCACCCACCAGGAAACAGAGAGAAGAGGAATCAGCTGGCCAGGTCCGGCAAACTATAAAATGACAGCCGTTTGGCACCAATACTATATACTACTGCAAAATACAGCATGCCCTCTACAGAATATACTGCATATTAGTAGTCTAAGTATGTAGTAGGCAGTTTTGAAAACACCCTTGTCCTTTAAAACATTAAAATGAACAACAAGCTATCTTTATGCTATTTGTAATGGCAGCTGCTCACAAGGATGCTGTTTCTCTCTAAAAGTTCTCTTTTTTCCAATTTTCTGTCATAATTTGACTCATAAAAAAGCCAGAGTCATTGTTTAAGAGCTTGATGAACTTTTCACCTGTCTCATTGATCCATCCGAAGAAACAGTTTCCTGCCACAGAGTTGAGCTGTCAGCCAATCACAGAGAACTGAGCACAGGTGGGGAAAGGACCATTAAAGGGACTGGAGTTCTTAAAGAACCTCTTGGACCGAAGGGGGAACACAGCTGTATCAGGAGGTATATGGAAACTTGAAGGTTTTTAAACAGTGGTTGAGAAAATACCCAAGAAGCCATCAAAATAACTACATGAACCACAGTTAAGGGAAATGAGGGTTCTTTAAAGTAAAGTTTTAGTCAGACTTTATTCAGTGTTTCTTTCCTACATGTAAATGCACTGACTGACATTCATCACTTTCTGATTTTAACTCAAACAAGGGCTTTAAAAACATCTGTCAGTTATTTTCAGAAATCAGATTTTTTTTTTCTCAGGCCATTGCAGTGCCTTATACTGATTAGGGATTAGGACACCCAAGAAATGATCGCACCAATTGCCAATCATTTTGACTTAACCATTCACACATAAACCAGGATGTTGCTCTATAATCCACCATGACAGAAAAATGACAGTTTTGAATCCTTTGAATATTCAGTGTTGTGACATGCAAGAGAAGATTTTACTCTGTCAGTTAGTTCCTTCTTCTGTAAACATTCACAGACTTAAAGCCATGTCTCTGCAACAACTTGGGGATAAAACAAAGTATTTGATTCTGTCTTGCTGCCATCTTGAAGTTGAACCACCCATATTACAGTAAGTACCATGTTGTGCCAGAGGTAAGGACAGCCTGCCTGCTGTAAATGCAAAACACTTCATGTACTGATTTGTGTTATTATTGAGGCTCTGGCAAATATTCGTGAAATCTTGAGACACTTAAAGTGCATTCTCTTTTACTGCACACAGCTTCACACAGATTCTCAGTGGCTTTACTAAAGAAGCACAATTGGCACACAGGCTGTATTCACAATCTCCATATTTATCTGAGGAATAACACCTCACAGTCCTGACAATCTGGCACCCCAGATCCCGTCCCCCTCTGTGCTCTGCTCTCCCAGTGGGTGGTCACCGCGCTGAGCTGATTCGGCCTGAGAGGCGGCTCCATTTAATGAGCAGTGGAGGGCGTGAGTTTGAAGACAACAGGTGGAGCGTCAGATTAATGCTCTGCAGCTGCTGATAGACCTCTTTCCTTGCCAGCTGTCGCACGGGATAATAATCATTTTTAAAGCAAAAGTGATCATGCCCACCAAGAAATTCACTCTCAGTTCAGTGCACAGGATGCTTTTCATCTGGCTGTTGTTCAGAGACATTAGCTCTGAGCGTGGCACTAATCCAGGTAAATATTGATATGTTTCCGATTCGCTGCTGTAAGCAAAGCGAGAAGGCTGCCAAGAAAAGTCTCACATCCGATCTGATTCATGATCTGTAGTATTTGGTATCAGCACTCTGAAACTTGGCACACTGTAACACTGACTTCATTGCTCTGCATGGGTGCACCAAATATAGTGATTTCTTTCTAGTTTATGTGGCTCAGTTTACTTATTACTCTGACATTCCACTGTTCTGCCTTGCATTGTTGCCCTGCAATCAATCTTCTTTGTAAAGAAACCTTTTTCTCCTAAAAAACCAATGCCTATTGAGTTACTTTAGTGTGTGTATCTCTGTTACCGACTGAACAAACACTATGAGTCCAGATTAATTAATCATGTGGATTGTTTCAAGGCCCAAGCAAATTGTCAGGACTCATTCAACAAATGTTCTTATGAGGAATTTGTTCTTAAAACCCACTGATCCGGGTCTTAAGAAAATCCAAATATTAAACAAACTTTTCTTATCTGTGATTCTTTCGCACTTCAAAAGGAAACTAAGAAACACTCTGTGGCATCTTTTTGTACAATTGAGTGCTTACATGACAGAGGAATATAATGGATGTTTGCACCTGTTCACACTTAGATATGCTTAAATAAACTTAATACATTGCATTCCTAATTAATTTTGCAGTTTTAGATCACTTAGTAACACACACACAAACATATGGTTTCAAGTAAAGTCACACAATGTTTTGTCTTAATCGCAAAATTTCCAGTTATGAGAACATTGTTCTTGGGTATGTTTTTTTTCACGTATCTATTTGAAACAACTAAAACTACTGTAAGACACAGTTACTCAATGTGTTTGAATTATGCTGGTCATCAAGCATCGTCAGCTTTTACCATGAATGCACGTTTAAAAAAAAAAATCTTACTTTGAATTAAGATATGGGTAGTGGCCCTCTGCTTTTTAGTCAGTTTTTCACCTCACACTGTACTATTTTATCAGCTTCATCTGGTGTTTTTTTTTTCCTGAACGATACATATAATACGTTCTATTTCTTGTAGGGATGCACAATATTATCTGTGCAATATTGATATCAGCAGATAATTGCCTGGAAGGCTGATTATTAGTATCAGCAGATATGAAAATTTTGGGTGATTATTCCAAACAGTATTTTGGCCTTTTAGATCGGCTAAATAAATCTAATTTTTTGGCTGAAATATTGAAAGAATGTACAAATGTATCATGACTGAATGTCCACTTTTGTAATCTTATAGTATAATATACTTACAAATAAAATGCTCTTTGTCTTGCATCTTTTTCTAACACAAACGGTGTCACCATTAAAGGAATCTGTCACTTTAGTACAGTGAAGGCTTGTGCTCTTGACAAAAAATATCGGTATCAACATTGGTGTTGATGATAATGAGTTCAGAAATATTGGCATATTGGATATGGGCAAAAATCTATATTGTGCATCCATAATTTGTTGAAACAGTCAGATGAATCTTTATATATAAAATATTCATTACTGCAGCAGAACATGAATTATGAAGGGAAGAAAGAGAACATGATTATTTTACAACTAACAAAAGTACAGAAACTTTGTTAAAATTGAACTCAAGTAAATGTAAAATAGCACTGCTTGAGTCCACTCACATAAAAGTAAAAAGTACTTATTTAAAATATTTTAGGAACACCTCTTAGGGGCATGCAATAGGACACCAACTGGTGTGGGCTGAGTAAACAAGTAATTTGTTTCAGAATACAATGGCTTGGTTTTAAGTAGCATTTGATCCACTTACACAATAAAACCAAAGATAAACAATCTGCCCTGATGTATTGTCAGTGAAATAAGCTACCAAATATATCAGTAGGAATAGTTTTACAGTCTTTGAGTCACAGGTTTATGTGACCAAACTATATTAGAGCAAATAAACATTAAGTACAAAGGATTTAAAATTGATTAACAGTTTATTTAGATTAAAAAATATACATGTAATTACTTCATTATCCCTGATTACTTATACATGTTTTGAATAACTCAGGTTGATAACTTTCAGTAATATGCAACTTTGGCAGTAAACCCTAGTTCTCTCATATGAAGTTCAAATGACTTTATGGCATAAGTTCATACACCAGCCTCCAGCTCAAAAGAAGCCAGTCAGCCCATCTAGTACTGTCTGATACAGTGGTTGTGGCCAATAAGAGGACAACGTCTGCTGAAGCTCAAAAGGACAAAAGAGAGTGAATGAGCAAGAGGCCAAAATAACAATCTGTGATTAGACTGTGCAGCCCTGCATATATTATTTATAACAGACGGTGACATAATGTCTGTCTGTATCCTTATCTGTGTTGGCTCTGTCTCATGTGTATCACCTGTACCAGCTTCAGCAAATCAACCAATCCCAGTTTTGTTTAAGGTTTTAGTACAAGTAAGTACATAAATAAATCTGTCTTAAGCCAGAAAGAGTCAACAATGAAGTGTGTCAATCAGATTTTCCACATAAAGTCACTTCAATCAACTGTAACTTGCAAAATGTTACTCTTGTGGACTTTCTGTCTCTTATCCATTATGCTTTAAGTGTTGAACCACTATCGTCTCACTTGAAAATATCATTTCACTATGAAGAATTGGGAATCTAAACTTGGTATTAGTATCTGTTAGAATTTTGGTATCATGAAAACACAATTTGATGGACACCTTTGACTAGTTTAGCTTTTTATTCATTTTTTTTCACTGAGTATTCACATTTAATGTGAAATGAAGTGTTCTACATGATCATCACTGTGTGGTTTTAAATCATATATGATTTTAAAACTACTCAAAAAGTTCAAGTGCACAAATTTTTTTATATCATTAAATCAGTAAGTTTGGGATCAATTTTGAGTAGCTCTACATCCAACTTAGAACAACTACAGACTTTCTTTCTAACACATCCAGTGTGTGATGTTACATATTTCATATGTAATATTAATTGGTCTAATTTAGCATCCCTTACAACATTTCTCTCTTTTTTTGATTCTTGTATGACTCCTGTTGACAGAAGTTTGGAAATGTTATTTCAGTCCATTATTTCACTCCTTTAATAATACCAACTGGTACTTTAGGTTATATCATTGAAAAGCCTCCTGATTAGTCAACTGTACAGTGAGGTACAACTTGTAAGGATAGTGTATTCATGGAACGAGCAATGCAGCTAAATTTGTTGGTAGTACCCAAAAAGCCCAGGTACCATTTCCAAACTTAGGACTAATTACCGTGAGACTGGTGGAGTCAAAGACAGACCGCAAATGGGGTGTCCAAAGAAGTCAAAACTCCAAGACAACTGGTTTCTTTCCCTTGCTTCCCTGAGGAGCTGTAGGCTTTCCTTCAGGAGAAGGGAGATATTCCCACTTTTTTTGAGAGATGCTATCCACACATTTAGCTGTGTCACTCATTTCAGGACTGCATGAACCTTACAAGTTGCATCTTGTTGTACATGTAATTAATCAGGCTTTCCGACAATATAAAATGCAATACCAACTGGTGTAACTTAAGAGAAGTAATCAACCAAAACAATGTTCCCAAACTTTTTTTGAGGAGTAAACAATGTCCTTGTATTATTTTGGTAAAACAAATCAAATGGAACATTTCTTTTCTATTATTGTACTTTTAAAATGTCGGGAAACATTAGTCCCCTCTTTGCTGTGGTGCTTTATAGTCCTCAGTAGGTAAGGTAAGCATTTATGTGTGCATCATGCCCTTGTGTAGACATTAATTGGTGATTGGTGAAGCTTTAGTCTACGTAAGTTTCATTGTGAACTCTCTTATGAATAAATTCCAAAGACTTCTTGGAAAGATACTGGTGAATGAAGCTCACTGAGAGCACCTACACCGTGACATTTCAGGACTTCATTTTGATGACTGTGTAGAAATGAGGCCCTTTGACTAATCTGCATCACATTAAAGCCTCTGATAGTGTCAATGAGCAGTAAGTCAAGTATGCAGTGACACTCTCCAATGTGAGTGTTATGGTACACTGTGGCCTGCTAATGGTGTGAACACTGGCACGTTTTTTATAAGTACATGCAAGTATATTTGTTCCAAGTTTGGAAGCAGTTCCTATGGCAACAATGTCCTATCATTTTCACTGACAATCTTTAGATTTAGCCAGCATTAGTGATGGAAAAAATTCAACTCTACTCAAGCCTGCATGGACACTTCGAAACATGTTGCTGTCTTTAATCATGGCAGGACATGAGCTGAGGTAAGCAGAGCTGTTTGTGTGCCAAAACTTAAAAGCTATCTGCCATCTCGACTGCAGCGCTTAAAGGCTGTTAAGTTGACGTGTAAAGATGCATTAGAGGAAGTCTGGCAGCATACAAA
This sequence comes from Cetoscarus ocellatus, assembly GCA_037902135.1. Lineage (NCBI taxonomy): Eukaryota > Metazoa > Chordata > Actinopteri > Labriformes > Labridae > Cetoscarus > Cetoscarus ocellatus. The sequence goes on from JBAMNC010000719.1 coordinate 752,771, forward strand.
CCCTCTGAGTCAATGGCTAAATCAAAAGACGTTTTACTTAATTATTTTCCTCACAAAACTGATCTTTGACTTCCACAGAACAACAAACAAGGTTGTCCGCAGGTTGCAGAGGCTAGACATACGGCCGATGAAATTATTGATGAGTCAGCCAGCCTATTATTTACAGGCTGCCCCTCGCTGCTGGTCTTCAAAGCAGGCTTTGACTCATTGAACAGACTTGACTTTGTCGATCCTGCAGTGTTGTAACTTTTCCCTGACAGAAAAAAGTCCCCACTTTAAAAATTTGTTTCTGCCCATCTTAAAATTTCAGTTCATGATGAAGTTTGTACAGTGGTGTCATGATGGTTTCTCCTTGCTCTTGCTTTTATAATGGCTTAGGTTGTGTTTTGTATTCTTGCGTCTAGAGCACCGTAAATAGTTTGTTTTTGTGTTTGCTTTTTATCACAGTCTTTCTATCATTTCTGTATGTATATGTGAAAATAAATGTAGGGTAATTCTTGTGAAACAAGTGTTATGCTGGGTTTGTCTTGAACAGTGAGTAACTTGCACAAGTTCCCATAAAAAACAAAAATTAAATACATTCATATTACAGTATGAAGAAACATTGCATGTTTGAAAGAAATATTTCATTACCATTATTTGTTTAATAAAAGGTAATTCCTTACCCATGACTATTATCTGCTTAGTTACAAAGTGTTTCTACTGCTAGGAAAAAATGCTACATCGACCAATGCCCCACACCACATGTATACCACGACATTCTAAGGCCTGTTGCAAAATGGAAAGTCCATTTTGTTGTCCAAAGAATTCATGGTAACACTTTTTATGAGGATTTTCATAAGATAATATAATGCATTAATAAAGGTGTACTGCATAATCATAGTAACAAGCATGCGTGGTAGTTTCTAAAGCTTAATAATAGTAATAATAAGTCATTATAAAGGAGTTATAAACTGGTGGCGGATTAGACAGTGCTTACTGTAGAGAAACTGTAAACATCTAGAGTGGTTTATAAAACTAAATCTCATAGTATGGCATTTTGTGATGCTTTGTATATGCATTACTCACTGTTGGTATTTAAAAGTGCAGATAAACACAGATATTTATTAGTAACTGATTGCTATATTTAATACAAGATTCATTTCAGTATTCCAAGTTTTCTTGCCAGCATTATCTAGATTTCACTGGCTTTCTTAACAGTGTCAATTTCACCTTTTAAATTTGTAAATAGAGTAGCCCATTTTATGGAGACACCTTTCTGTGTATATGATGTTAACAGAAAATACAGTGCATTGAATTTAAACCATTAAGGATATGAAATGTTTCTCTGAAAAACAAGTTGGAATTAGATCTACATAAAGTTTACTGCATTTTATTGGTTCTCTTGCATTTAGTGATTTTTCTTTTTTGCTTTACATTTAGCATGCAATAACTTCTTAAGGTGACTTAAAACCAGTTTGTTAAACATCTGAAATATTTCTTGGCTTTTGCTTAACTATTGAACATACTGACCACGGCACTTAGAGTGACTTTTTTATAAAATTCTTGTGGATTTCAATAATGTTTATAATGTGTTGTGTTGATTACAGTGTATTACAAGAATGAAAGTCTAAACTTTAATCTCTTTGAATAGTCAATTACATGCATATATGTTAAAGAATCACCTCATTAATCTTCATGGAATGCTTTGCTTTTTTGTTATTGTTATGATGAATGCTATTTATAATGTCATCTAGCCATAAGCACAATTTAACACACTTGGTGTATGACTCATTATTAACACTGTTGTTTTAATGAGTTATAATTAGTACTATATAGCATCATAAATTCTCACAAGTGCTTAACTGTGGTTATACAACATTATAAGTGCAGTATATTATGAAATATTATCTTATAAACATGCGTATAATATATTTATAATGCCTTGTACAGAGGGGCTTCAAAAAGAGTACCATTGTTGGTACTATGGATGTGGCTTAATGTGTGGGCTGGACTTTAAAGCTGTGGCAAACTGCTCAAGGGAGACAATAAAGTTTAGTGTAGTGTGTTGATTGATATTGCATTGTATTGTTTACTATAGCAGAGTATCAGACTGTATTATATCACATTGTATTGCACTGTGTATCATAGTATAGAATCCCTTTTTATCAAATCATACTGTATTGTATCCTGCTGTTATTTTGTGTCACACAATAATGACATGCAACAAAACACTGAACACTATTCTGGCGGTTTGCTTACTTTAAATCAGTTTTGCTTTTTACAGTAAGATATTCATTAAAAGTCGTAGAACTGGGAGTGAGGTATTGTTTTGTATCATTCATTCAAAAGCCAATATAATTAAACAGATGTTAGGACTGTTCTGAGATTAAAGCCTGCTGTTGAAACATCTGCACTCTGTATCCATGTGTCATCTCAGAGAGGGCTTACGATCAGCCACAATCACATGGGTGACGTCATTTCGTGCTGTGAACATGAATGAAGTGTAAAATTGAACATTCCTAATGAACCATACAGTAAAGGGAAGAGTAAGTGGAATGATATATTTAGGAAAAAAATGTTGTAAATAAAAAAGGTTGAATACGTATTTATTTAATGATAAGACGAGCGTTCTCAAATGGTGGACCCTGGTCCTCATGCAAACTGGCTGCTTCCAATCAGGACCCATTTTGATTTTTAGCTGCTAAGAAGATCACAGATCAGTTAATTTATATATTTAATTGGTTTGTCCTTTTTTTTCCCTGCACACAGGCATAAACCAGTATGCCTGTATATTTAAAATGCTTTTTATCATTAAATGTGGTTTTACAGGACGAAGTACTAGTTTCTACTGCAAGCATAAGGACTGAATCTTAGTAATGGTGCCTATTTCCAATGGAAAACGTACCACATGTGATTTAAACCTTAGCCTGTATAAAACATGAACATAGGGGTTCCTGAAGAAATATTCTTAAGTTAAAATAAGGCTGACCTAATTGGAAATACCATCTTAACCTAACTTTTAATTGTTGTATGTTTGTTTTTTAATCAAACTAGGAGCATAGAGGTGTACCTTTAATGTCACTTATGATGGCGGGTGCATTTTAGATACAGTATGCTTTGTGGTCTGTCATCAACAGGCTGGGTACAGATGGACCAGTTGGGTCTTCCCCAACTGGTCCATCTGTACTCAGCCTCTCATTCTCTTATTCTCAGCCTCTTATTCTTATCCTAAGCCGAATGTCAACTTTTTTAGTGGGTGTGTGGGTGGGGGTATGTGTGTGTGCGTGTGTGTGTCTAGCGTAGCTGTGCATGAGTAAATGTTGCACGCTTACGTGAGAGTAAACACTCATGTAATATGGGGGTCGGTAGGTGGGTTTGACGTAATGTTTTTATTTGTTTTTTATGTAAAGCACTTTGAGTTGCAGTCATTGTATGAAAAGTGCTCTATAAATAAAGTTTTGATTGATTGATTGATTGATCAAATCCCTCTAACATGAGACTAATTGCTCAAACTGATTCTCATAATGTACTCAAATAGTCCACTTGAAAAACTTACTCTACTAGTTCATTAGGGGCCACCTCAGATTGGAGACACTCCTGAGCCAAGTGTTTGAGGAACACTGAAGCCACAACTGCTTCTTCAGAGGGGTGTGGTTAGAGGTAGCTCAAGAGGGTTTACGCAGATTGTTCTGATTTGGACTGAGACAGAATTCCAAAATCTGAGTTTTTTTTAGGGAAGAAAATTCAAAAAAACACATTGTGGAACAATGCCTGGGACCAGTGTAAACATGTTGAAACGGACCAAAATGACATTTTAGACTCCTTGTAAACAGCTACAATATCATCTTATCATTGAAATTAACCACACCCCATAACTGGGCATGTTTTTGCATTAGTATTTGCCATAAAACCATAATAACTTGCATTTCTTACCATAAATAAATGAGCAATGGAAAAAAGAACTGCCTTTAAACCAGGCTACTATCATCTTTGCTTCTGCAAAAAAAAAAAAAAAGAGTAATATGTTATCAGGCTTAATGGGGACATTCATTTTTTTAAACTTCTTTTTTGCTGTCATCGAAATTTGCTGCTTAGGTTGTTAATTTTCTTCATATAAATGTATGTTTTCTGCCACCAGTTCAGGATTGACTTTGTATTCGTATCAAATCACCTTGAATTAAACACAAACTTCTATTTAAGCTTGCTTTCAAGGACAAGTAGTCATTATAAGAACACAAGGGTGGCTAAAGGAAGAAAAATAAAATCCTGCATTTAGTCTTTGAGGTTGTTGGTTTTATCTGATGATAGTAAACCGTGTCTTAGGGCGGTCATGATAACCTGTGCGGTGGAGGGGCAGGATTATTTGTGGGGGTCGCCCATCAACCATCAAGCACTCAGGGAATGCAGTTTGTTCCCTGTATGGCTCCTATGGTTTGCCCAGTGGGAGGCCATTGGTTTGCACAATCCATCACCTATCAGACGTTAGTATGGCAGTGTGGCCGTCTGAGCACAGAGCAGAGATGAAGGGATGACCTTCACACAACGTCAGCGTGAGGATGAGTCCTATAGACTGATCACCTGATTGCTCCTTGTCTTCTTGGCTTTCACTCCACATGATTGTACACTTAAAGAACTGTTTGCTTGGTCTCTGAGGGGCAATTGGGAGTGCCAAGTAAAAAGCAACTTCACAATCAATTCCCTGACTTAAATAACAGGGAGATTATCCCGCAAAATGTGAGGTGACTCTGAGTGACAAAAGGTCCCCAGTTTGTTTTGGGGAGGTGAAATGACAAGTCTGATGGCAACTGTTTGTGATTTACTGCCGTCTAAATCAAGTCGTGACACTCTTGGTTTTTTTTTTCCAGTTTTCATAGCTGTTTTTCAGGATGTGTAAAAAGTCTGCAGGTAAGCAATAACATCTACAAATAGACAAAAATGATTAAGATGAGCCACAGGAGAACAAGTCCATGAAAAAAGGTCAATTCTAAAACTACCAAGACGGCAAAATTACCACCAAAAGATGTAATACCCTCATAAAGTCCTGCAAAGCTTTAATGTGTCTAAGGCTGTCACATGGTTCAACTTTGTGATTAAACAATTAATTTATAAAGTTAATTGTGATTGTTTACAGTTCAGCACATTCATGTCCATATTAAAAATCTGAAGACATTTTCACCATGGGAACAAAATGAGGTAAAGAGAAGTATGTTATGATCTTTTTTATTCACTTTACATAGACTGTCTATGTCAGACTGGATTGTTTCATACATGCCCTTCCCCAACTGGTTTGCTTTCACACTCATACCATTGTTTCATGCCCAAACACACTCAGCAAATGCACACTTTCTGATGCATTAAGTGGCAGTAGTGGATACCCAAGTCCATCAAAATGAAGAAAGAAGTGGCATTTTTTTATATTTCTTGCTGTCCTCCTACTTTAACATCTACTGTGTACTGCAGAAAAAGAAAGAATCTTGTGTAGCATTGACACAACAGTCAAACACAGGATGTTCAGTGTTGCTTTTACAGTTCCTCTCACTAGTGAGTACCTCATACTTGAGCACAACTATTTCCCATCTTTCAAGCACACATGAATAATACCCTAAACCAGTACTTAAGACCACCTCATCAACCATACTGAGATTTGCATATTTTATGTATATATTTATTTATTTATCTAATTTTTATTTTTACTTTCTGAGGTCAAGTGGTCCCCACTTCATATGACATCATTCATCCCTCTCTCTGGAATAATTTTGATATTTTTCTTTTAGTTAATCAATTATTTGTTATATAAAATTGATACCAGATACTCTGTATAGAGTGGTGAAAGGATGTCATATTTTTGTGGGTGGGCCACCCTATGAGTTATCATTTGGTTGTTTCCTAAAATCAAAAGCCTTTGGATTTCTTCAGTTGGTTTCTGGATAATTGCTGATAATGAACCTTTAAAAAGCATACCCAGCAGGTGATTAAATGAGCATTCAGTCAATTACATTCATTACGGGCCAAATAGAAAAAGTAGTAAGTGGGCGCTACTGCCGTGGTGTGAGGTACAAAACGAAAGTCACTTTGTAGAACAAAAGTGGCAAAACATGGCAGCTATGGAGTTAAAATATCCTGTTATTGAGAAATTATATCTGATCAAGCTGGCGGGCATGGCTGTGGCAATCTTTTATGTGACACTGTCTTTTAAAGATGTTTTTATTTCAAGTCCCTGGCCATTTTAGTAGCTCTTGGTACAGTAGCAGTTTGTTATGAAGCATCCATTTGCAGACGCTGTAGAGTTTTTAAATTAAAAGTGGGCAGTTCCAAAAATATTTTGTACTTTAAATAAAGAATAACATTTTGCATACATATGCCAATAACCAAAGATTCGATAAAATAAGGTGCAGAACACTTATAACCTAGCCACTGACCTGTCTTTGAGTTTTTGCATTCAAAGTAGGTGTCCTTATTCTCCCTTTCGATGAAAGCAGGACGACATTATGGTCAGAACCATCCAGCTGCCTCCCTGCCAGCTCAACTAGGGTGCACTGTAAAGGCCAAAATAGCATGCATCATCATTATTGATAACAAAGCTGTTCTCAGCATTTTGTCCCAACTATTTAGAAACAATGTTGCAAACAAAAACCACAACTTGGTAAATCAGAGGATCTGTTTGTTTTTGCTTTTTTACTTCAGTCTTATTTCAGAGCATTTTTAGCTTTCATTGCTTTAAGCTGAGCCATGTGGAGGTGGAAAAAACACCAAGTCAAATAGTTAGTTTTCAGCTTCTGGCTACAGGGACTTTGAAAGCAGCATGACTCTTTACAACAATAGAACTTTCACTGTGTGGAAAACTGAATTAGAAGTCTCCAGGATTTATTGTTTTACATTAGGAGTTTAATTAAAAACCCTGGGGGAATTGAAGAATAACTCATTATTGTTCGTGAAAGGAAAAACCATCAATTGCCATTAAATGATGTAAAATGAAAAGCATATTAAGATCTAATGTGCAAAGCTATGTAGCATTTTTGCAGAGGAAAACACTAAATGCTTTATATTTGCAACAGTATTTAAAAAGGCTCATTCCATGAATGCACCATCAGGATATGAGCTGTTTTATAAGCACAGAGCGGCATTACTTTGCATTCGTCAGGAGAGGTCCCATGTATTGATCGTCTTTATTTCACTTTAGCACATAGTGACCTCATCGAAATATCTCATCACTTGATGTGAAGCGTTATAATGTGGCGCGTGGGAGGGGCTTCATTCACAGAGCATCTGTCATCTTTTAAGGTTTTAAAATTGTTATACTTGTAAGAAAACTGCAATCTTCTTAATCATCATGCATTACAAATCAGGCTTATTATCAACTACATTTGAACGCGTTTCATAACTGCTCTGAAATCTAATATAATTATCTAAAGATCCGCTCAAACACAAAATCAAAAGTCTGCTGAATAATCCAGCTTAATTTGATTGACTGACAGCTCACATTTATAAATACATTTTCTTATTGGTGGACTTGGAGGGCTGTAGACTTTGCAAACCTACTCCTTGGGTGCTTTATTTCCCAGAGGAACCAATTAATGTGATTGGTGTCCTGTCTTTGCAGAGAAGGAGTGGGTGTATGAGTGAGTGTCTGCTTTGTATGGCTGTTTGTGTGACTTCTCAGAGATGGAGGACTTCCTTAAAATAGTTATCAATCATTCATATCACACAAAGTTCATGAAAGTAGTAGTTTCTTAAGATATAACTAAAAAGTACTAGGAAAAGCATTTCCACTTCATATAAGAGGATGCATCAGATTAGCAGAGAGCATGTGAGTCCATGTGATGTCATCTGTTCACATTTTAACAAAGCTGTTTGTCTAATTCATACAGGATTCTGCAGCATTTTATTCTTGAGCTGATTTATTTAATGAAGGGAGATCAATAAGATTTACAGTAGAGTCGAGTGTCAAGAGAAAACAGAAATTGTACTCATCAAGATCAATTATTAACATTGAAGCAGCTCTAAAGTTTTTCATAGACATAAAGTATAGGAATGTTACATTTGTTATACAACAGAAGACTGTATTGTTAATAGTGGCATGGCCACATGCCTCACAGCAAGGAGGTTGCTGGTTTGAGTACTTGAGCTTGTCAGTGCCTTTCTGTGTAGATTTTGCATGTTCTCCCTGTGCCTGCGTCGATTATTATTATTTATTTTTTTTCTGGACCCTATGGTTCCCTCCCACAGACCCAAAACGTGCTTCTTAGGTCATGGTGACTTTGTGTTGCCCTTAGGTTTGAGTGTGATGGTTGTCCGTTCCTCTATGTGGCCCAGTGATTGACTGGCGACCGATTCAAGGTGTACCCTGCCTCTTGCACAATGTCAGCTGGGAGAGGCTCCGGCTCCCCCCCGACCCTGAGAGTGACAAGCAGTACAGATCATGGATGGTTGGATGTGTTATAACCAGGTGAATATTCAGAGTTAAAAAAAAAAGTCTCTCAGCATATAACTATGTCTCACGATCATTAAAACTGAAACAGTGGTCTCTTGTTTAGGATGCTTTGGGCATGTCTATTAATATTGGTAAGTTCACTAAAACCTAACGCAATGACCCTCACTCAACTCTAAAGACTGCTGCATCCTAATGATGGATGTTTATCTGTCTGCTCCACTGGACCTGTAAGCTCTACCTGTTTGGACCACTAGAGGTAGAACACATTCATGCCATGATGGACTAATAGTTTTAGGCTACAGGTTTTTATTCAACATTCAATAAAAGCATTAGTTTCTCTTTAAGCATTATCATTTCAGATGTCTGCTTTCTGCTAAGTTGCCCCTCTATATTGTTCCTTTAAATGAAGATTTTTATAATACAAAAAGTGAAAACTTGAATTGTGCTGACTTTGCCTGAAGTAGAAAGTATTTATGAAAGGATGCTCAAAATCCTGAATGACTAAAGAGATTAGGAGATTGTAAAATATTTACTACCACAGACAGCTTCATTTCATCATATTGGGATTACAACAAGTGAGAGAGTGGGAAGGAAACAAGTTCACAGGGTTAAAATGACATTTTCCGTCATGTGACTAAAGAAACAAACCACTCCAGTCAGAACTGCATGGGACAGAAGCACATAACATGGCTGCTGCCTTGTATCAGAGAGACAGAGAGGCATAAGTCTGAGATTCAAAGCTGTTTCCCCTCATGATTCTGTTACATTGCTTTAATAAATCCACCTGCCACTGTGACTGGTAGGTTCAGCAACTTCACTAGATATTAAACACCAGTGTTTAGCTGATGGTTACATTTTTCCCCTGGAATATTCATTCATGTGGGAGGCAACCCTCAGATTGTGTAAGGCAATAGTGTTGGATATTTTTATATCTCCTAAGTATTGGGGGGCAGGATGAAGAGTAAGGAACCGAAGCGTGCCTTGGACCAGCCCCTAAACCCTGCCAAAAACACCTTGAGCTGCTATGTATCCTTCCACCTGTAGCAAAGTAAAAGGAAAAAGGTCCTTTTAGCATAAAAGTACAGTGTGAAACTAAATTAGTCTCCTGTCACTTCAGCTGTATCACTGGTCTGGTTTTTCTTGTTGTTTGTTTTTTAGTTTACTGATGGTTAGCAAACAAATTCAGTGACACAGCCACATTTAGGTAGAACAACATTGCAACTAGTAATTGGCAAAATAATGAGAAATGAGAAAAAAAAGTTTAAATCGAAAAAATAGTTGCATAATATCTTTTTTTTTTCTTTTAATAAATGAATGGCTAGCTATCCAAAAATTTTGCCCATCCTATCTTTTTAACCCGAGGACTCATGTAACAAATGAGATACTTTTGCAACACATAGACCAGCATACGAAATGCTAAAACAGATTAAGTATGTGCTGATTTAGCATCATAAAGTATCTATTTAAAAAAACAACAAATTTTTGCCTTTCAGCAGTTTTGTAAAGTTGCTCTTGTTTTGAGTCTGAAAGTGGAAATGAATCATCAGTGTCCATTCTCTGCTGCTGCACATTGGGACTTGTTCACTGGTAGCCAGGGCTGACCAGGGCCCCTAAAATTGGATTAGCCACCCAAAATTATTTTCTTAAGATATTTTTAATAACTTAGCATATCTTAATCTACATGGAATCAGTTTTACAAACTCCTATACACTAAAGGCAGGGGTGGCCCTGTCATCCTTACATTTTTCTGAATGCAGCCCTTGATTGTAAACCTTTGGTTTTTGATCTGAGTTTAAAACAGTTCCAGTCAGGATCCAATTTTATTTCTGAGGGCAAAGCGATTCATATATTGATCCTTGGACAGAGAAATCAGTTTTTCCCAGTGAAGATTTGTGGAACTGTAAATTACAGTCTCCATTTGTTGCTCTACATGTTGTGGACCCTGATACTCTAAGAGGAACCACATGGAAATGACACTATGTTTTTGAAAGTGATTGAAAAATGGCATTTTTTTGTGCAGATAAACAAAAGAAGAGCTATTTTTCTGCCAGCGTATTAGTTTCTGCTGTTTACAAAACACAATGCACAGAGGAAATATGCTGCATGCCTCTCTCAGCTCATACAGTCCTTCATGTTGTGCACCAGCTCTGTGTTTTAGAGCAGAGCATCCACAAACTCACTATGATTATGTCCTAAAAAAATGGACTAGATTGACAACACAAAGACACTTTGTCATCACATACATAATCTGATGTCACAGAACGCACATACTCAGAGTGTCATCCATAAATCCTGCCTCTGAAATATGTCAGAGCTGTTATGTACAAGCATCTTTAATGGGCTCTGCTGCTCGGGATATTCATGGAGCCGAGCAGGTGCCTGCAGATACACGGCCATGCTGTTTTGCATCCCAGCGTCTAATTACACTGAAGATGGCAAGGAAGAGACGGAGCTATGTTCTTACTCTGCCATTTTGTGCTGCTTGTTTACTAAAAGGGTGGGGGGGTTGTGGAGGTTTCATCTATCATAAGGCGGCCAGCAGGTGGCTGGGGGAAACTACACAGAAACGTTTCTGGCACTCGCAGGGCGGACTAATTTTTGTGCACTCCTAAATTAATTATGACTGATTCACAGCCTTGAGTGAATCCCTACATCTCCGGCTTGATCCCCACAAGCTGTCAATGGCACAGTCGCTCGGTCCAACTTTACTGTGTCCTGCTGTCTTCTCGAGTACACACAGTATGTACTCCATGTCTCAGCAGGCACACATGCCAGTGAATATGTAAAAGAAATCAGCACAAGTGGCAGTCATATAACATCCCCCTTAACTGTAATCAACCTCAAGTAAGTAAGTATGTTCAAGTGGTCTGTTTTTGTTTCAGTATAATCAGATTAACAAATTCTTTACAAAAATCCTGGAATAAGATCTTCATAAATTGAATTACTTCTCCCTTGTGCCATGAACAAACATTCCCTAAAAGTGTCATCCAAATAGACGGAACGAAGTTATTACAGAAAATGTGGAAAACTACTCATCTTCTAATCTTAAGATACCTTTGAAGAATTCCTGGATCCACATCCGGATCGGGACACCACCAAAATGTAATTGCTTCTCCCTTGTGCCATGACCAACATTCCCAAAAATGACAGAATTTGTTGAAAACTGTATTAGTTATTACAAAAAATGCGAAAAACTGCATTATTTCACAATGTTAACAAGTCCTTCAAAAAATTGCTGGATCTGTATTGACATTCTGATCACCCCCGAAATCTAAGTGATTGGTCCTTGGTCCATTTTTGACCCATCTTGAAATTTCCTCAAATTCTGTTTTTAACTTTTTTGTTTTACTTGTTTTTTTTTTTTTTGTTTTTTTTTAAACATTATCTTTTCTTGTTCATATCAAGTTTTCAACAATTCTGAACATCATGTGCACCCCCCTCACCCCAACCACCACCACCATAATTAACCCAGTGGGTACCACCAGCTATACACAAACAAAGATCATTGACTCCTTTCATAACATTTTCAGTTATCCTGTCAACAAACTAACACCGGATAAAAAAAAAAAAAAAAAAAGAAGAAGAAACTCCTTGGTGGAGGTGAAAATGGTTCTACAAGTTGAACTCTTATACAAGGAAACCGTGACTTTTACTCTAAACCAGTTCCAGTACACTCTCAAGAGACAGAATGTGCAACTTTTTTATCAAAAGGCTTTTAATTTATTAAGACTGGAAAGCACTGGAAAACTTATGTCTTAGCAGGTACATAGTCAAAAATATATTTTAATACTAACTATTAGCTTGATTCACCAAAAAAAAGGTCAAGAAAACACCTTATTCTGAGGAAAAATGAAGCCTAGATTATTTGTACTATTTAAAACCTCTAAATTTAATAAGACAAGTGTATTTGCATTTCTGGGCATAAGACATTAAATCTCTTGTTGAGAAACTTCACATGTAAAATTTGCTTGCTGCATGGGCATTTATTCTGAGTTATTATTTGAAACTCAGGACTAACTTTGCTTATAATATTTTTAAACATGATGTTTATTTGGACTCCTAATTGCAGTTTTTAACAACTTTGATGCACCATTTTTGACAAGAATTTAGCAGATTCCTGTAGTGGCCTTGTATTATATTATATTGCAGACCTCCGCCAAGCGCCACAGTTCCCCCTATTTATCATTTGCACCATAAATATTAGTCCCACATTTATTTTAATGACACTTTTAGATTCCTTGACCATGGAAACATACCATCAGCAACTGGATTCATAATGATATCAATATTAGTTCAGTAGTTATTCACAAAAATTGAATTTTCCTTAATGGCGGTTTTCTTCTGGATCTAGCTCCCTAGCTTTTCAAGATACAGCAAATCCGTTGGCACCTTCCAAATTCCACAGTTTCTTGGCTATTTAATGGTGTTTGTTGCGTGTTTATAGCTTCATTTGTTCTCTTCCTATGATGAAAATTCCAAAGGTCCCCTATTTTTTCATATTCTGGATCAAAGTATCCAGAATTATTCCTTTATCCGGATCAGTCTTTGATATATTGTAGGGCATGTTAGAAACTTGTCCTGTATTTTTTTCCCAAGTGCCCTGACCATTATTTGTGGAGTTATATGCAGAAATGTCGAAAATGGCCCTATCTCCCAATGTTAAAAAATCCTTTAAAAAATTCCTGGATCCAGACGGAGATCCGGATCGCTTCCAAAATCGAATCATTTGTTCCTTATCCCAATCCGGACATTCCCTGAAAATTTCATCAATATCCATCCATAACTTTTTGAGTAATGTTGCTAACTAACTAACAGACAGACAGACAAACAAACCCTCCCAAAAACATAACCTCCTTGGCGAAGGTAATTAAAACAACAGAACAGGAAAGGTAGACTTGACCATGAAGTACATTTGACACATCTAGCATATTTAACTTTTCTGCCTTAGTTGATTTAATGTGTCCATGGAATAACTTTAGAATAATTTATATCCTTCTTTTTTTTTCCCAAGAGACTAATTTACCAGTCTTTACACTTTCCATATATGAGCCCAGGGCTCTCTATATAAAGCTGTTCAGTGTCACATCGCACTCTTGAGACTGAGGTGGTGCATCAGCTCCTGTAAACTGGCAAAAACACAACAGCAAAGGAAGTTACTGTTTGAATTTTACAATCGTGAAGAGCTGTGGAAGTGAAAAATGGCATGCTGTTGTACCATATGTTTCACAGCTCCGCCTGCACACTCTGACGTGTCCCTATGATTACGCTTTACACATTGTTAAGCGTTTAACTGCAGCAGTTGGCTGCACATGCAGTCAGCCAAGACTGGACGAGTTTCCTATCTGACATCAGTGTTAAGATGAAATTAAAAACAACTTGACAACTTAACACATCTCCACAGATGCTGACAGGAACCATGGGCCCCTATGAAAATGTATTACACTGGGGCCCATTACTTCAACCAAAACTTGACTCTGCATGACTGGTTTAACTGCACCTCCCTTTCACTATACAACACCAAACACCTTGACACTTTGATGAACTTATTTTAAAAGTTATCCTTAAGCCCTTGTGCCCCTCTTGATATGTTAGAAAAGACGGATTAAATGCGTCAGCAGAAACTTTAATAATACATACTGATACGTAGAAATAAATCTTCAAACTACAAGCATCTTCCTGACATTGGGAATATTTAGAGTAAGATTTTTACATTTAAAATGTATTTTTTTTAGGATGTACTAAGTCCTTATGAATTTGCAACATTTAAATTACAGTAAACTTTAAGTGTTCCAAAGTGTACAAACCTTCACAAAGGCATTTCCAACACTGTCGGGTGAGTAATTGTTAAAATATGGAAAATTAGCTTATCAGGCATGGCTAACAAATCCTTTAAAAGATTTCTGGATCTGTATCTCTGGTTCAGATCACCACCAAAATACAATAACTTTTCTTGTGAAATGACCAACATTCCCTGAAAATGTCATGGGAATCTTTTGAGAACATACTGAGTGATTAGTGAAAATGTGAGAAACTGCTATCTTGCAATGTTAAAAAAAGCAAAACAAACAAACAAAAGACATTCAGACCCTTCCTGGATCCAGATTTGGACCACCCCAAAAATCCAATCACTTCTTCCTTGTACCATTACTGAGATTTCCTGAAAATGTCATCAAAATCTGTGCGTAGCTTTTTGAGTAATCCTGAACAATGTCTTTACCTGTCCAGTTTCTACGTTCTTAGATAGAGGTAAGTTGTGTTTCAGTTGGATGCCTTAATTCATGAGCAAAAAAGCCTGAAATGGCAGCCCAGAGGGGAGTAAATAGTGGATTACTGCTGTCGAACACTCCCATAGGAAGCATTAACCCTCTTATCACAGTGGATTATAGACAACAGCACCAAACAGACCTGTCATATAATATTTTGTCAGCTTGATTAAACCATCACTGCCTTTTAACCAAACTGCTCCATACCACTCTATGTGGTTATATCTAAATATAACAGCTGCAGCTAACCTGATAATGTCATCAAGTATTGTAATTATGAAGGAATCATTTCCCATTGCTCTACAAACTGAAGCATTTTATATAAACACAATGAAATACATAAAGGTGTCTGTACTCTGAAGCCTTCCATGCTACACTATTACAATTCATAAACAGCACTAAAGTTTACTACGAGTCCAAAGTGCCAAAAGTGTGTAGTAAAATTTATTACCTCATTTTTCTGTTCAAGGGTCAGTCACTTTGTAAATTGTGTTTATCTACTTTGATTGGTTGGTTGTTTTGGCTGTAACTGCATTTAACAATTTAAAATGATTTTTACTGTCAACACTGCTTTAATTAAGGAGCTGTCATGACTAAAGTCGGTGGTAAGTACACAGAGTTGAATTGTTTTTACATACTGCTTGTCCACAATAAGAGCCTCAGCCACTCTGAATCATCTTGAGCTGAAAAGAATCCCCTCATGGGTTTAAACAGATCTTTTGGTGGTTTCAGCTGTTGTAATAGGATTGCAAATCACAACCAAATCAGGCCATGTCACTTTATTTCAGCACATAGCCTGTTTCAAGCCTCACACAGACTAGCAGATACTTTGCAAAGTGAGCAAACTCTCTTAATGTTGCTGTGATTGCAGACACATTTACCAAACAACTGTGTAATACATCACAGTTTATTATCACAACAGCAGCCTTTGCAATAAAGACATTGCAACATCCACTTTGTCTGTAGTCTGGACAGGCTGGGCACTCGTTTCACACTCAGCGGATCTTCCCCTGACTCGTGCTGTCTTGGCCTAGAGTCCCTTGTAAGAGATTTTTATATCTCAATGGGAATGCTCCTGGTTAAATAAAGGTAAATAAATAAATAAATAAATAAATAAAATCATATCTGGAGAATTAACGTTGTCCTGGTGTGAAGGAATGCTGTAGGTATGGAGCAACTTCATTTTGTTTTGTTGTTTAACATATGTCTCTGTATTAAGTCTCAACTTTATTGATTTCTTCGATTAAACAGCTTGGAAATGACACTTACAAGCCTTTCTTATTGAAGCCAAAACATTGAAAATGTTGGATTTGAACTGGATTTGTGTCTTGAAATATAATTTAGGGGATGGGCCAGGCTGTACTCGGATCGAAGGTCCATGGGCTTGGGCAGGGCCAGGCTGGATTTTCTGGGCCCAATGAAACTCTACCATACATGCACCAGCAAGTGTGGTGTCATTAAAATCCATATTGTGGCAGAAAAAACACAGAGGACAGTACTGAAACAATACAAAATCTATCACTAATTAATGCTATGCTTGTATCCCACAAAGCAAGTAGTTGTATATGGCTTGAGCTCTCTGGTGTGCACTCTAGAGGTAGCTGGTAGTCCCATTTGACACTTCAAGAACATTCTGCAAATTCTGCAATCCTTGAAATCAATTTACTTTAAATTGTTCCTTTAAATGACTTATTATTTCTTAAATAAAACTTCTATATATCATGACATGTGCTTAAGAGTGTCTTTTTCTTTCTAAAGGTTATTTTATTGGAGTTTAGTGATACAGAGACTTTCATAATGTTGATCCTTTGAAATAAAAACAAGGAAACCCTTCAAAAAACTGGTAACAATCAGTAATGAGTGAATAAAGCCTTTCACAGGTTACTTAATTTGAATGAAAAATTGTAAGTTCTACCATGATGCATTTGAGGGCACCTGCCAGGTATGGGCCCTTCACATTGCTCTGTTTATCCTGCCCTGCACATCCCTCTCAGAGCCACTTGAGTTCGCTCATTGTACATCAAACATACAGTTAGAACACAGAGAAATGGGTCTGATATGAGATTAACATGATAGCAGACAGTTTTGGATTCTTCAGTTAAAGTCATCTGCCTGCAGGACCGTTATGCGCACCGCCATTTCCATTTATAACGGTTGCTCACATTCATAAAAAAGTGACGTCCCCTGCAGGATATCTGCATCTCTCATACGGCAAATTTATTGAACGGGGCAGCCTTGTCTCTTCCAGCCCCCTCCACGTCATGAGAAGCTGTAATTCTCTCTCAGTATCCTCGGCACGATCTCCCTCTCTTTCTCTCTCTTCCCCTCCACAAAGAAGCATGGCTAAGGCAACTTGCATACAAAATAGCTGACTCAATCATCCAGCTGCATAATCAAGATAAGGGAGACGGGGGACAGGAAGAAGAAGAAGAAAAAAAAAGATGTGAGGGCTAATGTGAGAGAGCTTTAGCAGCAGCAGCAAAACTAAGATGTTGTGAAACAGTTGTAACTCTCGACATTTAAAGTTGACTCGTGGGGAGAAAGGCTAAGCTGGGGCAGATCTTCTGCAGGGAGCGACAGGATCAGGGGTCATAATAATTCCAATTCCTGTAGTGTGGAGGCATTAATAGGTTGTTACGCTTTACACCTTTAATGCTTTCTAGGCCCGTGGTGTCACTAGGACAGTAAGAAAGTATTTAGCCTGAACAGAGACAATACAGCAGTGGTACACCTATGACTACAGTGCAACTGAGCGACAACAAGGGGAATTATTCCTGTGGGCTTGTCATTTCTTTGGCTGCATGTGGAGCTTTTCTATAACTGTCATTGCATTATATATGACATGTATTTTTGAGAGTTACAATAAAACTAAGCTTGATATGCTATTTTAAGAGTTACAAACAGCACAGTTACAACCTGCTGACAGACAGTAATGACACAGAGCAGAGATTTCTAAATATTTCAGGTGGCAAACCTCAAATGGCCAGCCCAAAACAAAGACTGGGGACCCCCAACTGCATCCGTAAAAGGTGGCAAAGCCAGCACATTGTTGCTGCTCAGGAACTGGACTTGACCTACAGATATTCATGGAAATTGTTGTTACCTTGTCAATATAAGATTTCCTGCAACTTGTCCGTGCATGTCTTTACATATTTTCTCCATTATTTTCACCAGTACTTGTTGTAATGCAGTCCTGATGCTAAAGTAGGGCTTTAAAACTATTTTACTGAATACCGTTGGGTAAATTATAAAATCAAGGATCCCTTTTACTTGGTATTGTTAGAGCTAAGATGTATGACTGGCCTATCAGGAGAACATACCCAGCAAAGAAAGGACATATTTCATGTTCTGGATCAAATACAGATAATCTGACACACCACATGGACTGTTTCACGTATCCATGGGAAATGTTTCACATCCATTTGGGCAACATGTCTTAAAAGGACCGTCAACAACATCTGGAAGGTGATGAACAAATGTTCTGTCACATTCATTAGAGGGCAGCCAGAAACCTGCAGACCATTTTCACCATGTCTTGATTGCCTATTTAGCAAGTAACCGCTTTAACTAGTTACTGGTCAGATAGGAGGAGGAAAGAGTAACAGGCTGCAGAGCAGACTTTCAAAAACAGTCACGGAGTCTGCCTGTGATGAGCAGAAAAAAAACATTCATGTAGGTGGAGGCTGTATAGCTATTACATAATAAACCCCAGGAAGTACCAAACACAGCATTTCATGGGCGTATTCTTTAAAGAGGTACAGCACATTTCTCTCTGAAATGAGACTTTAGTAAAAGCTGTCATGTTCTCCTGCTCCTAAAGCCCACTCTAACAACATAAAAGCCAAGAAAATTTGATTTTGCAAGACATGGAACCTTTCAAGATAACTCTAAAAAGCCCAGTTATATACTGACTCCTAACAGTCATCAACTTTGTGATTGATCTGTCTGATGACAAACATGCAATATGCCAGATCCTGCTGCTTTGCAAGGTTAGCTTGTTTATTGTTCTGCCCCCCCAATCCTTTTGTCAACAGAGGTAAACATGTGCACATTAGTGTCTCTCGTTCTCTGTGCTGCATCATGGTGTGTGTTTTATGTATACACAAAGAGCTGAGGTGGTCTCTGACCAGTGTTTGGATATATGTCTTTGTCATATGATTTAAATCTTTCTGTAAAGTTGCATTCCTTTTGCTGTCTTGTTTGTAGCTCTTTCATTTTAAAAAATATATTATACTCTATAGACAGTAATATAAATCTTGCCAGAAAACAATGGATTTTTTTTTTAAGCTGACTAAAGCAGAGGAGTCCTGCCACACAAAGTAGAAAGAATTCAGACAGTCTGCATTTCAAAAATCATTTCTTTTTACATGTTACAGGGCTGACAGTGAAAAACAGAGCAATAGCCCAATGACAACAAACATTTCAGTGCATATTTGACTGTCCTCAGTGCAAACTGAACTGTGGAAAGTCCAACTTGGTATGAAGCATTTTCAGTCCTGGCGCTATAATATATAGTTTCTCAGTCTGTGCACCCCTGCAGCATGTAAAATAGAGAGTTTTGAAATACAGATCTCAATGTGATCCCATTTATACTGTGTGGACAAGTCCTCCTCTGTTGTTTCTGTGAATTTTTTGACCAAAAGAAGCAGAAACAAAATACCTTTGAAGATGCATCTCGTTCTGTGCCTCTCATTGATTTAAGTGGAATGAATTTATGATTGTTTTCTAACAATTAAGAAGAAATGACACCATTTATGATCGTTCTAAAATGTTGCTTTCTGAAAAGCATCTTACGATGATCCTCTTAGTGCCTTATGCCCCATTGAGTTCCTCCCCTCATTTTGGGAACTACTGCTTTTGAGCACAAAATTAAAATTTGCCCTTTCTGAATGAGGCTTATACTTTTTCAGTAAAGGTACTGTGCAGCATTATAGAAAAATCTGCAAGTATGTTCAGACAATATTTTAAAAATTTTTCTGTGATCCACACATTGTTTAACATATAGTCCAATATACCAAATTTTTCCAACAGTGCACAGGCAGCTGTATGTTTTTTTTTTTTTTAAAGATGCTCAACATTAGGGGAAGTTATTAACAAAATCTTTCATATCTGGTAGGGATGCATTTGTGTTGGTGGCATATTGGTATGAGAATTAAATAAAATAATTGTTAGTATCAACAAATACAAAATTTACAATATTTACAGCTAATGTATCAGATAATCGACAGATCTGCTCAAGCTCACGTTTACTTCTGTTCTCTTCCTCATCCTTTTAACTTTAAAGAAGATTTTAAAGGAAATGAAATGTTTGGTCTTAATGAACTAACCTGAAAACCTGTTGTTTGGTGAAGAATCGATTTTAATTTGAGCAAATCAGGTCCTAACATAAAGAAATCACTCTTCTTTTGGGGCTTTAAAGATCTCACAGTTTTTGGTGCTGTTTGTAGCAAAAAAGAAAAATGAAGCTTGTTTTTCCTGGAAAAGAAAGTATTGATTTTGATATCCGTATCAGTTTGAATGAGTTTGAAAATATTTGCATATTAGATAAAATGGCAAAAATCCGAAACCAAGCATCCCGAATATCAACTGTTATGAATAATTTACTTTTTTTTTTTTTTTTTTTGCCATAATCTACTGCCAATATTATGGCAATAATATAAAGCTCCTGTCGAAAAGCTGATAACCCTTGAAATATGCATTTGCTCACTAAATATAAGCAAACATTCCATATGAAGGGTTTGCAGTGAAATATACAGCATGTCAGCCATGCACTATGCAGTTAACATTTCCTAGACAGATGGCACAGACGCAGCGAAATCCTCAGCTAATCTGAGTGAGGCTGCACACAGGACTACTGTACTGTATGCCCAAGATGACAACAGACTACAGCACATGCAATGCACTTTGTGTTTGTGCTAGAAACTGTCAGAGTGATTCATTTTGTCAAGAGTAAATACCACGTAGGGTTTTACATTACAATGGCAGGGAGTTTTATTCATTTTCTCATCCATTTATATATTTATTTATTTTGATTAAAGTAGCGACAAACCGTCACATAAGCACAAGTCCTCAAATATGAGAAGACCTTCCCTTTCCTTTCAAGACTCTGGATGTAAGTTGAACTGGTGGAGCTGTCCCTGGTTCTGAAGTAACAACTCAAGAGGGCGCTGGTATCAGAGGGTTTGCAAAGTAACCACGACTTTTACGCAGACCTCTGCTAAACATAATGTAACATTAAATACAGCGCTTTCCGTGAAACTTGATCTCCATGAAGTTCACACTTAAATATGAAGAACGTTTAAGGTGCAGCAGGATGGCAGTCCATGCGTAAAAAGTGGCACCACGCCAGCTCCCAAAGATCCGGCAGGGAAAATAGGCTTAACATACATCGACTTCAGGGTGATGGTGCACAAGTTCGGCTGCGAGATTTCACCCTTTCAGTAAAGGAAGCTTTGCAGTTTAATGTTGCTCAAAGAGCCGGGAAATGCTCCCCAAACAAACTCGTTTTCATGCTTTAAAATCCAACCCCGTCATATAATCCAGCATGTTGTGCGTAAACTC
This sequence comes from Cetoscarus ocellatus, assembly GCA_037902135.1. Lineage (NCBI taxonomy): Eukaryota > Metazoa > Chordata > Actinopteri > Labriformes > Labridae > Cetoscarus > Cetoscarus ocellatus. Next base: position 774,008 of record JBAMNC010000719.1, read on the forward strand.
AGTTAAATGTACAGACAGTGTCAGAGCTTACCTGCAGGATGATCCCGGAACAGGAGCCTCTTTACCTCTTCTCAATATGTCACCACAAGCACGAAACGTCTTCACACTCACATTTCATAACACTGTCTGATAAGGTTCACGATTTGTAGAAAAAAATATAAAGATAAAAAAAAGAATCCCAGTTTTCTGCTCTGAAGACGCACGCAGGCAGCAACAGCAGCAGCAGGCTGCGTCGATGGAGAGTCTCAAAGATCCATGAAAAGCTGAGTGATTAAATTCAGCTCTGAGCTCGCCTTTATGTATGCTGAACGGACCAGGAGCCAGACTTAGGCTTTTTTTCTATCACGCTGAGAGCTAACAGTGGCGTTTAGAGGAGGAGGAGGGTAGAATGTAGGTAATGTATCAGCTGGAGAAGCGCAGGAAGAAGCGGAGCGCATGTTGATCCTCCAGTCTAGTCGAGGCAAAGTTTAAATCTCATAATAAGATTGTTTGTCACCGCGAGGCTATAAATGGTGGCGGATCATCACGGATGCCGGGAGGGTTATGGCAACTCCTCCGGCTGAGGCGCAAACAAACGCATGATAGTCTGTTCTAAGAGGGGAGAGAAAAAATCTTGAGTAGTTTCCAGTTGATTAAAACAGAGAGTGGAAAGTATCGGCGACGTCACAGGAGCTTTAAGGCTCGAGCAGCCAATGACCCCTCTCCTCCACCCTCCCTCTTTCTTTGCTCCTCTGGTCCGCTTTTGTATTGCTCAATTTCACAGCTTATTTGGGGGTATGTTTAATTTGGTCTTGCATGAAAGGAGATACTTTTTTTTCCACAGGACAAAAGTCCATTAGTGCCACCAGCAGGGGGCTTCGTGATAATGAAAGTTTAAATGTCCTTGTAATGCTATTTGGTGACTTTGTGAGTCCTGAAAAATATAATGTCATGGCTCAGGTTTGGAAGTTTAGGGGTTCCTAGGCTGCTCAAAAAGCTGTGGCGTGTGGACTATCTAAAGAATGTTCACTCTTTCTTGTAAATATCTTGCTTAAAGGTAACATACAACCAAGGCCACCCATTTGAGGGGGTAAAGGGGAAAACTTTCTGGGACCCATAAGTAAAAAAAAAAATATGGTCCATCCTAAGTTCAAGCAGTTCAAACTAAACTTTACTTTTTATTTGCTCTCATTTCTGATCGCAGAAACAGAAAATACAAATTTATTTATGGGAGCTTCAGTAAAGCGTAGCAGCAAATACAGGATAATAAAAAACAGGAAAATTAAAAAAAAAACACTTAAAGGATACAAGTCAAGCAGTAAGCTGTTCAAAGCCAGGCAAAAGAGGTTAATGTCGGCCAGAGATAGGCAGTAGCACCTCTGATCCAGCAACGTATACTGTATAAATACGTACATTCATAGGGCACATACACATTCTGACCTCTGGCAGGAAAAGTAAATACACTGATAATCTCTCATCATGGCACCTCTTAATTAATGCTCTTAGCTCTTGTGGGGTGGTCCTGGTCTGCAGTGATCAGTATCTACAATGGTGAACTGATGACAGGGTCATGGGCGGCCAAGGCTTATTGTTGAATGTGGGGAGTGAAGGCTGATCCTTGTGGTCCGATCCAACAGACGAGCCGCTGTCGCTCAAATTGTTGAAGAAGTTGGTGCTGGTTCTGGCTGAAAGGTGTCAGAATACACAGTGCATCGTCTTGTGTTGAGTAGGGGGCTGTATAGCCACAGACCATTCAGGGTGGCAGGTGGTCATAATGTTATACCTGATAGGTGTAACTAAATTAGACTGGAAAGGACCCTTACTGGGTCTCTCAGGGTCCTGACAATTACCCTGTTTTAACCTTTTAGCACTCTTTCCTGTGGTCTAAATTCAACATAAACTGTCTGTGAGGCCAAACCTCTTCTCTCCACTTTTTACAGTTTTCATATTTTTTTATATTTTAAAGTGTTTTTGGCCACCCTCCACCTTCGTGGGTGGGTTTCATAAACGTTAAACCGAAATATCCAATGTCCTGTGTAAGATTACACGGATGAGCATATTAGAATCAGAATCAGAATGCCCTTGATTGTCATCATATGAAATGTACAACGAGATTGGAGAGCTTCTCCCTGTTTTCACAGCAGTAGATGGTTATGTAAGAAAAATAGACACAACGTAAAAAAAAGTTGTAAGAAGTATGAGTACAAATATATACAAGATAAAATCTTACAGGACAATGCAATGGAAAAAAACAATATATAAGAATATAGGATAAAAAGGACAAATAATAAGAATAAAAATAAATATTTCTGTGTGTATATGGACTGTATTGTACAGGATATAGGAATATCCATCAGTTGCTTTCAACAGGCTGTTTTAGCGTGAGTCTTCATGAGCTGGGTCCGGCCACGCCCCTCCCAAGACCACTGATGTAGCACTATTGTTTACTGACTTCATTAGTGGAAATATTTAAACAGATTGTTTGGTCACATATTTTTGGAAAGGTGGGGATTCCATTTTTTATGTAAACTTCACTGCCATTAAGAGGCAATGCCTGAAGCTAGTTCAGGCAGATAACTCGAGCTGCACTGATTTTGCTCCTTACCTTCATCATAATTCCATTAGCCAACAAACATCCCACCAGTTTAGGGTCTACTTAAGCTGCAACATTTTCAGTCTGTTTTCTCTGCTTTTCCAGCATATGTACTGTTCAAGCTTTCAACCCTCCACCACTCCAGCAATCACCAGTAGGCTCAGACAGGGGGTTTAATATACTGTCTCATTACTCCGAGAATTCTGCACGTAAAATAAATCTGAGAGGAGGGATGTTGTCGGAGCCTAGACGCCAAATTAAAACTATGCCTGCTGCTGCATTGAATGTTTTAAACTAATACAAATGTGAGTTTTCTGACTGGGATACTACTATTTCAACAAAGAATTAAAGTGCTTTTACGTGTAGAATTACGTCTTTGTATTGTTCATAATCATCTCTGCCTACAGAGATGATTGACCCTGTTGACAGTTCAGTGAATGGACCTAGCCAGATATGATTTATGAACTTCATACCATGTGTGTTGAATCAGTAGTGTTGGTGCTAGCCTTTAAAAGTATATCAACATAAACTGCTGGGTTTGAGAGTTCTTTAGAAAGTTCTCTTTCCTTTCTTTAGTGGAATTTGTATTTTGTGCAAGTCGTGGCATAACTACAAAGTCTTAGATGGTTTCCTACCCACAGCTCTGTTGTTTTGTTTTGATTTAGTTGAAAAAGTATTATAAATTTTCTGTTTCCATGGAATTGTTTCATGCTAACAGGGCAGTGTTTTGAATTGGGCTGAGTCCAGTCTGGAAGGCCAGAGCAGGCCACATGTCATTACGTCACATTCCTATTGAGCTGTGCATTATGGGAAGATAGCCAGCAGGTTAAACTACCAACAAACCAATAATACAATAAAAATAATTGCTGATATTCAATGTCCCATGTAAGATTACACAGATGAACATATTTTTCAACGTGGGATGCACCTTGCGATATGAGTGCAAACAAACTCGAAGGAGAGAGGCTTTTAATCTTAACAGCTTTTTGAATTAGTTGATGTTGTTGAGTCACGTGATGATCTGCTGTAGAGATGGTGAATAATCTTAACCTTTTGATATTTTCATGGTTTATTCTGCCTGTGCAGAGAAAGTGACTCTGTAGGATCCAAAACATTATCGTTATCAGCCTGCTTGCCTGGCTGCTACTGCAAATGCTTATATTATTACAGCAGTGTGATGAGTTAACTCGTCACCAAGTCAACATCCAGGGTTGACTGTACTCTCAGTGCAAACAAACCGCTCCAGGGACTGATTTGAAACAAGTCCATAGACCACCTAGTTCAGGCCAGCTTGGCATGGTTGTTTGTGCCAAAACAAGGGTCAATATCTGCATTCACAAATATTCAAATGAACTGTGCACAGCATGGAACACCCGCTTGTATCTTAACAACTCTCCCAGGTGATCAGTGTGTGAAAACAATGATATAGCATTAGCCAAATGGTTTACTTTCATGGGCCCATCCACACTATAAACATTACTAAAACTGACTCATTTTAGCTTTAGATAAAAGGTTAGGACATTTTGAAGAAGACATTTCTTTAAGCAAAAATAAATGAAATGCATATTTTATAAGAATGGTTAGTATGTAGGGTAGAAATGAAATGTGGTTTCAAAGCTTAACTTTGAAACGGATCGATGAGATTAGAGCCAAGAGAGCTTTGTGTCTCAATCTAATGAACTGATTAAAATTCCCACCACTGACAGTAAATGATCCTTCTTTGATTGTACATTGTTTTGGTTATCACTATACATCATTAAACCTGAAAAAAAGAGACGTTTTCAGTATTATTCCATGTTTTTTACCCCAGCATTTACATGCTCACATTCTTCCAAATCCATGTGTTTACACCCTCCAACAGTGCACAGGAAAAGCAATGTAAGTGGAGGCCATTAAGGGCTCCCTTTGGACAAGTATAAACTGCCACATTGTGATGGCAGGGGTCTGTAAATTTCAGGGTTAAATGGAGGGGGAGGGAGCGTAGAAAGTAGGGGGAGGCTGAAGGTATTTATTGAAGTAGACCATACTTCACTGAGGAGGTCAAGTCGTGGTCTTAGTGAAAGTAAATCAATACATATCAATGATAAATTATTGAGCACAAAAAGCAGCAGAAAACAAATTCCCACTCATGCAGGATTTCATCCACTCTGTGATACAGGATGATGTTTACAGGGAGCAGAAGAGGCTACTGACATACTAGCTAGCAGGTATGTTTGTGTTGAGCACACTTTTACTTTTTTCTTTTTTTGAACGTTTGACAGAGTTTACATGCACATTAATAAATCACTCATTATCTGACTTCTAAGTTGTAGATCTACCAGATAATGGCTATTGTTTGATAACAAGAAGTAGATATACACACCAATCTTTCTGGAGAATAATCTTTATTTTTTCAGTAGATGTGTATTTTTTGAGTGAAGCTAAAAATAATTTTGTGTCAGAAAAAAGGCAGGATTGAACCATTTTCATCTCCTTGATAGAAAGAAAATTGGAAATTGTAAAATACTAAAGAATGGGTTCAAAGTACGGTCAAGGTGAGGATTACAGTAAGTTTAGTATGAATTCGGAAATGTCTTTGACAAGCTTACAAGTTATGAGACTACATGACACAAGCAATTAAATCAAGGGACATGGCAGGGATTTTGTGTTGTTATGTGGAAAGGAATCCAACTATTGACAGTAACGCATAAAGCATTTTTTTCTAATAACTCTTTACTAAAGAGCTTGTAAACCATTGCTGTGGCAGTGTAAAATGGTAGTAATCGGACTTGAACTTATATAGCACTTTTCTAGTCTTTCTGACTATTCAAAGTGCTTTTACACCACAGGTCACATGTACCTTTAGCCCTCAACATTCCACTTTGCAATAGAGTAAATTACCAAACTAATCTGCTGATGCTCCGATGTTGTTGATCGTATTTGTCTTTTTAAATAATAATACTGATGTTGAACTATTAGTAAGAATACTGGAATACTGCATTACTAACTGGTTTGTGATGATGGAAAAACTCAACCTTCCACAGTAGCTGATTAATAAAAACAGCCAACAGACTGATTTGTTACACAGACATGTTGCATCCCATCCTCAGACACAAGTGGCAGAGTGAGTAACCAGGCCACCATTACCTACACCTCAAAATCCTTCCACCTGGCCTGTTTTGTTTTCTTTCCTTCCCATCAAACTGTAGTCTTCCATAGATATTACAGGTGACATCCCATGGTTCCCACACATTAGACTTCAATGAGAAATCACATCTTTACACACTAGAAACAAAAACATCACATTAAAAGACTCTCTTGGGGGTGCAGAGGGCCCCACTGTGGCCAGAGGTGGCCCTCGCAAGGCACACACACAAACACTCACCAATCTGCATCATGTGCATCCTGTGTATAATGCTCTGGAAGTTGTATGTAAGAATAAACTACTGCACAGACATGTGGTAAACATGTGCCATCGTCTGCAAGGTTGATGTGTGAACATAGAAGCAGCATGGAAAAAGTCTTTGCTTTGCAGGGCATCATATTGTTGGCTTGTTTTGGAAGTTGTTGGGGGGGGGGGGATTAGCACAAGAAAATGATCATTTTAGATACACAGTCCCTTTTAATTTGATTTATTACCAGAATGACAATACAGTTACAGCAAAGAACAACAGAAAAAATGTGAAATTTAAGTCATATCATTCAGCTCTATCATTTGGTAGGCTCTTTCATCATCAGATAACTTCAGGACTTTCCTCTTTAATAGAGCTTTTAGTTAGGGCTGCCACAGGCTTTGACCAGCTTGTAGTTAAGCTACATAAGGCTTAGACCCCTGGGGGGGTACACTGAGCTCCTCACTTTCTCTCTCTATCTTTGCAATAGTCTTTCTCTTAATCCCTCCATTTTTTTGCTCTTGTTCTCGTCTCTGATTTTTTCGTCTTGTAAGCTGCTCTTGGTTGTTGGTGCAGAAGGCCTGCTGCTGTGGACCTGCAGAGCTTCAACTACTACAGTTGCAAATATTTGCCAATTTTAATGAAATCTTAACTTCAACAAGTCTGGTTTTGCTCAAGATTTAAAATTGCAAAAAGAGCACCCCATTTGTCAGAGAACTAACAAACTTTAACTGAGCCTCATTTATCAAACATAAACCAATGGAACATTTAGAAATTCTGCAAGACAAGTTTATTTTTATAGCACCTTTATGCAACCAGGCAATGAAAAGTGCTTCACAAAATACATCAGAACACAATGACAAAGGAAAATGAAAAACATATCAGAATAAAATGTATAAAAACAAAGAATTTAAAACAAAGATTAAAAGAGGAGAAAAGCTGATCTAAAGCACAAGCTAAAATGTAATTTTTTCTTTTAATCAAAACTCAGAAACTTCAGAAAGAAGTCATGAAAAACTGGAAATATAATCTCACCAAAGGCAGCTGAAACAAATGTGTCTTAAACCTTGATTGAAAAGAACCAACAGTTTTAGCAGTCCTGCATTTTTATGGCAGTTTGTGCCAGATCTGTGCTGCATAAAAACTGTAGACTGCTTTTCTATGTTTAGACATAGTTTTGATGTCTAAACATCAAAACCATTTGACTCTGGGAACAGAGAGGAATTAGGAAATTTTGAATCAACAGATCAATGAATTTTCAGATCAGCCCGTTTTTGTCAGTCGAATAAACAGGGACAAATTCTAAGCCTCAAACCAACCAAGCCAAAAATGTTGTAATCATAGGAATAAATTTCCCTGACAAGCCCCCATTTGTCCAAACTGTTTCAAAGTAAACAACAAATGAAAATAAGTTTTTAGGTAAATCATTTTATAGCAAATCAAAGCTACAATAAGTCTGTAAAATCAGTCATATGTGCAATGCATGGGTAAGTGAGATGTTGTGCAAACCAAATAGTTGCAGACTGTCTCTCCAGCTCTCTATGCTCATTTTATGAGTGTATTTGGATAAAGTAGTGACAAAAAAAAAAAGAAAACTGCAGATCAGTTTGACTCGTACTGCTTTTTTATTCCATGTTTATGGTAAATAGCTTGATAATATTGCCTTGTAAAGTTTTTGGGGGCCACCCTAGTTGTGAAGTGCAAATCTAATGTTGTGACAGCCCTTATGTAAATGCATAAAACAGATTATTCTCTTAGCCAAATTATTCCCAAGTTATCAGATTGACATGATCATGTAAACACACTTATTGTGTACAGTCAAATTCACAATATGGCATTTAATGGAATACTGGATACATTTTGTGCAAAATGACTAAAAAATAAAGAAAACAGGAAACAAAGGTTGGCATGTCTTTGGTCCTAGCAGGTGAAAAGAATCCAATCTGTGCCTAAGGGGTTAAAGCCATATTGCCCGTCCCTGTGTAAACAACGATTTAATTTATGGAGAGTGCAGCCTGATGTCCTCTGTAATGACGTAGTCTGGGGGATGACCCGAGCGAGTCGAGGAAGAGACAGCCAGGCTGCAGATGCTCCTCGCTGAAAAGAGGGCGCAAGTGGCTGTGTGAGTGTGTATGTGAGAGAGAGGACTTGGCACCACCTCTGCCATGTCTTGTCTCATTGCAGCAGTCACGTTGGAGCTGTGAAATGTGGATCTGGACAGCCCAGGCACAGGAAGTCACAGCAGTGCAGCTGCAGCACTGAGAATGACACACACATATGCATACACACACTGTTTAATGCTGCCTTATGTCCTCTCAAACCCAGGCCAAGCATGATACACGACCCCGGACTGACACCGTGGCTTGAAAGTAACCCTGGATTTAAAACAAAAATAGGTTTAAAGAAATTAGGAGCCACAGCTGGCACAATAAATAGACAAGGCCATGGCACAATGTTTCTTTTTGAGCATTCAAAGCTACTTGAAATATGACAGATGCTTATGTTTAAGCTGTAACTCTAGAACCCAGCATGATCTATAGTCTTTTAGAATTTGTTTTTCTTTCGTTCACACACAACATAACGACTCTGCACCAATCAGAGCGCAGCATGAGCTTGACGTGCTCTCTTAATGAATCTGAATTTACCTCCAGGGCATAATCAGTTTGATGTCATCCAGGTACAAGATCTGAATCCTGAATGAAAAAAAGCTGTTTCTGCACAGCCTGTAGTAATGATTTATTATGTACACTGCAAGCTGAGTTCATATAAATCCAGGTGCTCAGTGCACACGCGTCCTCTTACTTTCTTTCTTGATTTATAACCTGACAAAACAGCTGGATTTACCAGATTCCATGTCTGTCATTGGGCACATACATCTTGCAAAGTTCCAGGCAAATGATATTGTTCCGGGTCAGAGAATTACAAGAGCAATCGCATCCTTTGAAGAGAGGGAGCTGGTCGCTGCAGGTTTTGTTAAGTTGTGTCAAAGGCAGGAAATGATGGCAAACCTGTTAGCAATAATGGTTGTGGAGAGAATGGCATGGATGGCACTAGAGGGAACTTTGCCATTGAAAGACCATATTGATAGAAAAAATGTCATTGTTCTTTTTGAACAATGAATTCTCTAATGTTATGTGGTTTAGCTGTTGAAAGCAACGCATATCTACCATATCACATGGTTTGTTGATCTTGTTGGCTTGTATTTTGACCTTCAAAAAGTTCATTAAAACACACAAGATTTGTCTTTTAGATGTTGTTTTTTAAAGGTTCTGCCCTTCCTAAGTACCATTGATGAAATGTATTGCATGGTTATGTGAAACAGTCCAACTTGCATATCAGGTTAGGTATATTTCAGTCATTTTGAAGTTTGGTTGTACAAGGGACTATACAACTGTCAGTGAAATGGCTGGAAGGGCTCCCAACAGTGCTGTACCTTTAAGAAGAACGAATTGAGACTAACACTAAAGTAAACCACTGTTGGTGGGTACAGATATTTTACATAATCGAGTGAGTTTTACATAAAAATAAGCCATAAAACTATGTTTTATTATTATTTATGTTCTATTTATGTTTAAGATTCTCACAGTAATTTAAATAGTGCAAAATTTAGTTCCAGTGAATAATTTTATTTTTCCTAGGTAATATACACTTTCACTACATGGTTCAACTTAAGACTCTGTCACCAGGAAATTTTATGCATACGGTTGGGAATGTAAATCTGTTGCCGACTTCTGGCATCAGATTGCATCTGCTATATCCATGCTAACAGCAAAAAATATCCCGGAAACCCCCAGACATTTATTTTAAACAACCTATCCACCATAAATGCATCACTATGTCAAAGATGAGTAATACTTGCTGGCCTAACAGCAGCGAAAAAAAATAATTGCAGTATGATGGAAACCACCACATACTCTTGACATCTCTCATTGACACATGACATTTCTTGACATTATCTATCTGGAAATATCTTCAGCCTGAATCCATAATGCTAAGCAAGAAAACATGTAATTTTGGTATACAGCAGTAGAAGAAATCAAATCCAGACTTGTAGGATGATTAGCAGTTTTGAGGTACCGTATTCACTTTCCTCAAAGAACTACAAAAGTCAGAGTAACTTCTCTGCTCTCAGAGGAGGCCATTATCTGTTGTAACCCAATTAATGTTCTGCTTTTATTCTGAATCATTCAAACTGTTTTTTTCTCTTTGCTGGTTTGGCTTATCTGTCTCTCTCCTGTGGGAACCACATATCTCTAAAATGTCAATTTCTGATATTAATTTAAATCATCATGACTATGATTTGTTTTTCACTGAACAGTGAGGTCCAGAGGGTGGGTGGGGAAGGAGAGAAAATATGTAAATGTTAATTTGTCATAAATATTGACACCTATATATATATATATATATATAAAGAAAATGTAAATAAAAACATTTGATCAAAAAAAAAAAAAAAAAAAGATTCAGTCATCAGTGTTCAAATCTGCTTCTACATTACTGTGCCAAAATCTCAGGCCAACTTTAAAGCAAAATGAGTAACTTTTCCACCTTAGAAACAACTGTAAACATCCTCTTACATCATTTAGACTTAGACCATTTCACTGTATAATCTATTAGACTATTGTATTAAACAGTATATAAAGAAAAATCTCCTCTTAAAATGGCTTTGAAACTTTCAAGGTTAAAAAGTCTCCTCTGCTTCAAGTTTGTTTTTTTTAACCACTTATTGTGATTTAACATCACATGTCTTTAATAAAGTGCCTGATTGGGCGCTCCTAAATACACTGCTAATGCAGTAATATTACACTGTAAAAGCCAGCTCATGGATCACTGACAGTCTAGATCTTCTAGACTGACCTCTAGATCTTCATTTAATAGAGACAGAACAGGATCAACACGAATCTGAGGAAGAACTCTGGGAAATACTAAGATAACTCTTATGTAAGTCTGCTTAAGAAAACTTTGAGACAGTCTCTCCACAAGAGTTCAAATGTTTAAAGTGCAATGATTGGTCACAATGAAAGTGGAAAGCATGTTGTGCTTTCAGCTAATTTTGTATTTTGTGGTAGAATATTAATAAAGGGACAAAATAATACATAGTCATTAAAACTTTGTTAAAACAACAAAGCTTGTAGTGGCCCAAACTTTTGCTCAGGAAATTAAATTCTAATATTCTTACATTTACCTCTAATACGGGCTCATCAAAGATAAGAATGACAACTATACTACTTTCTGTATTAGGCAGATTAGACTAATTTTTGCATTGCAGGCAGCAGTAATGCTTCATGTAAATCATGAACTCCTGCTACAAATGAAAGGATTATAATGTCACCAAATGAAGACCTGGCAGTCTGGGTGGAGAGCAGAAAGAGGGAGATAGGTGGAATGTATTATTCAAATCCTTCATTTAGTGCCTAAGCCAATTTGGTGCTGAGGCAAGAAACATGGGTGGCAATAATTCAGGGGAGGAGACGGAGGCTGCTGGTTGATATAATGGAATATGTGCTGTCAGTGAAGTGCAGGAGATCCATCTTACAGACGGAGCCGAGGGAACGACATCTACAGCTGTTTCTCCAGTGATAATGTTCTGTGTGGTATAAAGGAAGATGCACTGTAGTGTGCACATTGATGCTTAACAGCAGTGCTCACATACCTTTATATTATCCTCAGAGCAAAGCACAAACACCACAAACAGACTGGATGCAGCACATTAAAAAAGGAGCAGGATGAGGCGGCTGCACATGACATGTTAAAAATGTAAAATTATTATTATTTCTTATTGTTTTCTCTGCTTACATGCTGTTTGCAGCTACCACATGCAATATATGACATAGAAGAAGAGTAGATAAACAATAATTGATCAAATCACAAAATTGGTAACAAGATACTTCCTTTAAAGTCATGAAAGTTATTATTATAGTTATTATTATAAAAAAAGGGAGATTTGCTTTTAATAAGGTGTGTGTGTTGGTGTTGAGATCCCAAATTTAGCAATACCACATTGTAACAATTTTAAGAGTCAGTGTTCAGAAAGCAATGTTTTGTTTAAAGATCCTATAGATGGTTTCTAGCTGGTTATGAAACAGACTGATAGTAATGCTGAAGACTCTTCAAAAGCCACAAAAGCAGAAGAAACCATCAGTAAAAGACTGATCATTTTCATTTCAAACCCTGTAAATGCCACTGTGTGTATATGCGTCAGGCACAGCAGTTTAAAGCATCATGCCTCAATAGCTGTTTGTTTTCCCCATGAGGCTAAATTTACATCAGAAAAATAAACTTACACACTTACAGGACAAGATGAATAAAGGGAAAACATGTACCACTTTGGCCACAAAGGGCACCCATAACAAACTGAAACCTCTTTACAGGAGCTTATGTTAGGTTTGTGAATTATTAACCTGAAAAATCACATTAGACCCATAAACTTATTGCATATTGCGGTGGTGTCCAGACTTTTATAATCAAGGGCTACATACAGAACACTCTAAGTATGACTGGACCGCTTTGATTATTTTCACCTTTGAATGTTTAAAATTAGTTAAACTAGTATAATGTAGGATGAACTTGCTTTACAAATGACTATGCTGAAAGAGATCTAGTAAACAATGTGAGTAATACAGCTTGGCGTAATCTTGTGGAGTTAGCACTGTCAGCTACATACTGCAAGCCAAAAAGTCTTCTAAACAAAGAGAACATGTCTTCAATCTCATCTCTTGATTTTCATTAAATGACAAAATGTCATCTGGTTCTGACAAAACTGCTGCTTTAGTGGCATCCATGGGTCTGTCCTTGTTTACCATTAGTTACAAGCTTAAAATTGCTTCTTGCTTTCAGTACAACCAAACCTCACCTGTAGCTATACCCCTATTTTTTTCCTTAAAGGCTGCTGGTTGGCCCTATGATTTCCTGACGAGGGACATCAGCTAGAAGCTTTGTCTAGTGGATCCACCTGATGACTGACGTGTACTCTGGTAAATCTACTTTTAAACTCAAACATCCTTTTTCTGAGGTTTGCTATATGTTTCATAGCTGTAGGTGCCACTTAGAGAAAGAAGTTGGCCTCATCACATAAAAGCCCAAAGACTTTTATTCAGTTCAGCACATTATCTAAAAGTTAAAACTAGATACCTTGATATTTAGTGCCAGAAAATCCAGTATTTGAAGCCAGTATTTTCTGGGGCTTTTATAACTGTTTGGACAGTAAAAAGTGGCTGATGGAAAAAAATGAGACTAATGAAAGAAATCAGAAATTTATTCAGGTAGCATTTTAACCTGTTCTAACCAAAGAATAGCAATGAGCAAACTAACTGTGAAGAGTGATGTGCATAAACACTAGGTACAGCACTGAGTGGGACTAGGTTATGACACACATCTCAAGCCATCAGCCTCTGTGGGAGGTCCATTTGAATTCATTTAAATATTCAGTCAGCTCAGATAAACTGTTTGAGATCAAATTTGATATGCTGCTGGCTTTGTTTCTGAGTCTAAAATGACGCCCGGTGTAACAGACCAGATAGAAGGACCTGAATGCACGACAGACACACGGTGAAATAAGGTTCAAGGTCCGTTTTTTCAAAAAAGGGTCAGTAGACAAAAATCAGGCAGAGGTATCCAAAAATGTGAGGCTAGAGGCAAGGTCAAAAAAAGGCGAGAAAACAGGCCAGAACTAGGAACAAGGAACATGGAAGGACTGCTGGAACGCGACACAAGGGTACAAAGGAACTGGCACAGAGGGAAGGGAGACACGAGGAGAAGTATAAGAGGAAATGAGGGGTGCTTTGAAACAGGTAGGGAGAAACACTCAGCATACATGTGTGACTAGATGGGGGCAGGGCAGACAGGAGCAGACCTGGAACAGAGATAAGGGTGAGTGATCACTTCAAAATAAAACAGGAAGCGCAAGACAGGAAACATAAGGAGAAAGAAAAAACACTGAACGGGTGGACATAACACCCAGAGGGAGACTCAAAGGATTTGTTTTGATTGAACAGGGCTAACAGGTTTACACCAATCTGGTGAGAGAATTACTTTAACATGCCTGTTTGTTATTGTCTTTTAAATTAGATATCAGACAGTTGTGAAGTTTAAATGTATTTTTTACTGACTCTTTAGTGGTTTACACCTTCTGTTAAAGGGATACTTCAGTTATTTTGAAGGTGGGGGAGTTGTATGAGATACATGTCAGTACAAAATAAATTTGCCACAGAGTTCCTGGCCATATAAGAAGGGTACTAGTGTGGAAGCTAGACTATACAGCACATGGCTATATACAGTGTCAAAGGCATATCTTTGAAGTCCCTTAATTCTGGGAGACTTTTGTGCTCTCCAAAACTTTAATTACATCCCACACTGTGAACCCAAACAGCTGATCGGTGCTCTCCAAGCAGAGGGGCACATACAGTAGGCTATGTAATGTGCCAAAGTGCATTTATTGTACCAAAACAAGTAAAATACCTTTTGTTTTTTAGTTATTCTTATTTCATTGTTTTTATGATGAATGTTCACCCTAAGAGTGTTTTTTTGTACGTGACGTTACATCATCGTTCCATTCCCAGCTTGATGGCAAAAAGGATGCCATCCAGCATGTTTGTCACTGGAAATCTATGCTAAACATAAATGTCCCTGTGGTGAAATTTTAACCTTTATCCAGCCATAGTTTTCCAACCAGATGTTTAAATGTCAGTATTTATATCTAGCTGAGGCAAACCTCAGCTAGACTATTTCAACCAAGCGAGCTGTTACATATAGGAGGAGAACTTGTAAATGCCTCTTAGCATGGTTTTTCATTAAAGTGGATAATTCAGGATTTTCGGCATAGGGTTGTATGCTATTCATGCTTACATACATTAGCTACAGTGATGAAGATTATTGTTCTGCAGTACTGCAGATAGGGCCGACAGCTCCTCGTTATTTCTCTGTTTGTGAGTGCTCTTTAGGTGACCCATCATATTTGACAGAGACTGTAACATTTATGTTACATTGACTAAATTATTATCTCTACCAAGGAGGGGGTTTTTTTCCGGTGTATGTTTGTCTGTTTGTTTGTTTGTTTGTTAGCAAGATTATTAAGATAACTACTTGATGGATTTTGCTGAAATTTTCAGGAGATGTTGATAATGGCCCAACTTCAAAATGATTAGATTTTGGTGGTGATCCAGATACCACCATTCGTGAATGACCATTTTTGCTCAATAATTGTCTAACTAATAATGATATCAACATGATTCTGAGTGCTAGGTGTGGGTTTTCAGGGTCAAGGAATCATATCATGATGGTAACTTTATCATGGAACCATTGCTTCTAGATGTAACAGCAATATGTGAGCTATCTTGGTGGAGGTTTGTGCTCTCCGAGTGCTTTCTAATTTATTACTCTTTTGGTTCCTTGTTTCCAAAATGCCTTGCCTTTATGGTAATATTCTTCACAAAGGATCAGAGTGGACTGGCATTGCTGTGCCTAATATAGTTGTTGACATGCGCCAATACTCCATTTCAAAAATACAAACATTTCCATTTTAAGCCAATGTATTTCCTTCTGTGTTGCTTATTACTTCCTGCATTGCCTCCATCCACACTTATCATTCAGTTGTGGAGGTGTCAGACTTACCACATAGCTTCCGCAAATAGGAGGGTCATCCTGTAATTAAGTGAAAATTATGTTCACTCTCAGCACTACTCCCCCTCCTGCATGTTCCCTGTGAAGAAATTTGACAGCTTGAGCATGAGGGGAGAGACAGCTATCTCACAGTGGAGAGCTGAGCGTGGGCAAACTCAGCCAACACTCAGCTAGGAGGGCCGAGGCCCCATGGTGGCTGCCTCAGTGTGACCGGTGAGATAAACACCACCTACACTAAAAGCCTTACAAAAGAGACATGGCTATTCCAAACATCTGCGACATGCAGCCTGTACCTTGTGACTCTGGTATGAACAAGGTCTATTTATGGTTTAGATGAAAGAACAGCTGAAAATACCTGATGTCAGTATTCTTTTAGCTTTCCCAGATGAGCTGCTATGGTTTAGGTTGAAGGCTGGCCGTTCTCATCACAGGCAGGGAAATGAAGCTCTGCGCCTGTAAATAGTGTACAGCTCATGTAGATACACTTACAAGGAATTCACTGTGGAGTTATTTTGTCAGGAATGGAGGACATATATAATTAAAAAAGGCTAAGTGCCTGTGTGCATTCTTTGGTCTAGTCTGGTCCCTTCTTTTTCCATTAGCTTGGAGGCTACAGGGGAAATATACCCATACCATGTGTCTATTTTACACTTAGCTCTGAGGAATAAAATCTGCACTACATGCATGATTCAGAGACTTGTTCAGCTCTGTCTGCTCAATTTATTCGCCGTCAACATGCACAATGTCTTGACACAGATTTGAGGTTGTGTGACAAGTTAATTTAATTCGAATATCACGGCAATTTGACTCTGTAGTCCAGGGAAAATGCTTGCTTTGCATGTCCTTGTCCATCAGTTTGATGTCTAAAACTAAGCCTGAGGTACTAACAGCTACATTAACTAGAACCTGACTTTGCAATTGTGCAAAGGTTGACAGACATCCTGCAAAACAATCTTGGGATATCATATTCACATGCAAGGGATGGTAATGAGGCAAAATGGCCTTTGGCACATGCAGGGGCGCCACCAGGAGTGGGCTTTATCACTCCAACCTTAACCAACCTGCACTGCTGCTTTAACTACACCTCGTTGAGTCACATAGGAGGTTTTTTTCTTTTCTTTCTTTTTTTTGTAGGTTTGACAGCAATCCTTGGAACATTATACAGATATTAATTTGTATACAAGGGATGAAGATCTGTTACCTACCATAATTTAATCAGTCCATTCTGGGATCGTCACTCATAACACTTGTGCCAACTCTGACAGAAATCCATCAAAGCAATCTTTAGATAAAACATTTAAGAGCAAAAGGTGATCATGGGGTTTGGTGAGATTTGACCTTTAATGACCAAAATGGAGCATTTTCATCTTCGAATTACAGAGGGAATTTGCACTTAATCTGTCAGAGACCTTGCAAAGCTCTCCTAGATTATCACATTCATAACAAAGGGACAATTGTGAGGCTAAATAACTACTTACCTTTGATCTCCAAAATCTATTACATCCATGTGTGTGTCCCCAGAGGTATTTTAACAAATTCTGACTGAGATCACTCAAAGCATTCTTCAGATATGAAATCAAGAGCAAAAAACAATAATGAGGCCAAATGATCTTTGACTTATGACTTCTAAAAGGACAAATGGACATTCCCGCATAGTTATACAGAAATACCACAAAGGGTTACAAAAAGAAGCAAAGGATGATCATGGGACCTCTGAACTGTAACCTTCAAAATCCTATCCATTCATCATTGAGGCTCAAATTACATCTTAACACTTAAACAGACATCTCATAAAATGTTCTCAAGAAATAGCATTAATGAGCAAAGGATCAGCATGATCCTCAAAGACCTGTGACCAAGAAAATCCAAATCTCATCAAGTTATTTTGACTCATAGTGGACGGTTATTCAAAATGTGACCAAAATGATTCAGTGTTGTTATGGTTCTGCTAGTTCTGTTCTATTTTGTATTGTGTTCCTTCTTTAGACCTCTTGTGTTTCCTTTTTACTGTCATGATTCTGTTCTTCATCTTAGTTAAGTTACCTATCTTGCATGCAGGTTTTGTTTTGTTGTGTGTTTCCTGTTTTATTTTGAAATCCCTGTGTTCCTTGTGGTGTTTTCCTGCCCTCCCTTCTGTGTGCCTCTTTGATGGTGATTCCCTCCATCTGTGTGATTGTCTCACCTGCGCTTGATGTTTTCCCTGCGTATTTAGTCTCTGTGTTCCCCTTTGTCTGTGTTGGGTCATTCATCTTGCATGTTCACCAAGTCCTCAGTGCCTCAGTGTTCCTCCAGAGTTTTCTCCAGCGATCCCCCAGCGTTCCTTTTGTTTCCCCTGTATGTGTCACTGTCTTTTGTATGTTCTTGGATGGGATGAACTGAAATGGAAATTTTGATCCCTCTTGAAATCTGCTCTTGGGACCTTTTCCTTGTTTTTTTGTTAGTTTTTTGGGTTTCAAACCTTGACAAATGTATTCTTATATAATCACATTAACTTGCAAAGGATAATTAAGAGGCCTAATGACCTTTGATTTAATACCCATCTTTATCGTCGAGTCAGAGTGAACATTTGTGCAAAGCTAAAAAAAAAAAACTCTAGAAGCTTTTTTGTACAAAATGTTTTTACAGAGAGATGACTATAGAACAAACATGTTCTTGACCTGATCTATGGCTCCTAAAATAAAATTCCTTCCTCCTTAAATCAGAGTGGACATTTGTGCAAATTTGAGGAAGAAAATCCTTCAACATCTTTTGACATTGTGTTCATAATATCAATTAGATGGAGGGACAGAAGGACAGCAGTATGGATAGACTGGAAGAAAGAACTCAGGACAAAGAAGAGGATGTGGTATAATCTGAACAAAAGCTCACTTTTTGAATTATTCAAATTGGAGTACTCTCGATGCAGAGCAATCCCTCTGCAAGGCCTTTTTATTAACAAGCTTGGCTGCACCCGTGAAACCATGAGATCGTCTGACTCAGTGCCATCGCTTATAGAGTCAGCAATCCTCTCACCTGTCTGCACTCATACTGGCAGCCGCTTCCAGCCCAAAGGGGTAAAAAATAACCCGTTAATTATTGATCCTGTGGAACTGATGCCGTCTTTCATCATGTGAAATGACTTGAGTAACATCTCAACTAGTCATCACCGACACGCATAAGTAGAGGAGTAGCAGAGGGAAAGGCCTCCATTCAGACATGAAGAATGCACTGCTTGCACTCGCTCTTTGTTGTAGTAATTAACAGAACAAATATAAAGACAACACAGGCATTAATAAATTATCTAATGGCTCAGAAGCATTGTTTCCTGAAAATATTGCTAATATACAGAAAAAGAGAACTGCTGGTGCCTTCAAATTGACTCACCAAGTTTGAATGAATACATTTTACTCATAAATTACAACTCAAAAAAAAAAAAGAAAAATCATAATAAAACCTTTGTAAAGGGTTTATGCTGAAGAGCTCTGTGTTTATGTTTGGTTAATGCAGTGCAGTGTGGTGTTAATATAGATACAGTGGTTAGTGCCATCGCCTCACAACATAAAGGTTTGTGGTTTAATTCCCAGCTCAACAATGCCTCTCTGTGTGAAGTTTGTGTGTTCTCAGTGTGCATGTGTGGGTTCTTTTAGGGTAATCATACTTTCTTCACAAATGAATTGGTGAGACTAACTTGCCCGTAGGGGTAAGTGTGAGAGGGAATGGCAGTTTGTCTCCTCATGTCTTGTATTTTGATTGATTGGCCACCAGTCAGGTGTGTTGTAATTCTTGCCCCATGACAGCTTTAAAAAGAAACTGCCATCTGAAGCCCACTTAGGAAAAGCACAATGTAGTTGATGGAAGGACGAAGGGACATTTATATGGATAGTATACAATAGTAACTTGTTGCACTCCATCCGCCATTCCACCCATCTACATACATACATACATACAAACATCCATCCATACATCCACCAATTGATATATAGATACATTTATACATATATACTGTACATACACATATACAAAGGATGAGCCATTCTCAATAAGGTATTGAACTGTTCTGTGTGCCAGTCATGCTTCAATACACAAGTGTGAAGTTCTGTATTTTTGGTTTTAAGTACAAACAGCTGTCATCATTGTTGCCCTTTTCTCTTCCCATTTGAGCTGCTGCATTTGAGCCTGCAAGTCAGTGCACAGGGGAAGAGTAAACTTCTGCTGCAAGAAGCTAAATTTGAGCTAAGAAACCACATGTCCACTCTGAGTACTATAATATCTGTGGTTGGAATATCTGTAGTCGGAGAAGAAAAGACAGCATTTATCAAACCTGGAATCAATAATGTATGGCTTATCAATATGCCTATGGTGTCTCGTGGACCCTGTTACATAATGTCTTATTTACAACTACTGGTGAACAAAGATTCACCAGTAGTGACAGCACAGTACATTAATTAAGAAGAAGAATATGTAGTACCTTATCAACGTGGACTGGGAAAAAATGTATAAATAGATCTACGGGGTGGACCATAAGTTTCCATACATAGGAAAAATAATCATTCGTGTTTTATTTATATAATGTGCTCTATATGATTACTATTGTTTTGAAAACATGTATTAATATGTGTTTTCCACTGTTGATGAACTTGCTTTAGCACAGTTGAAGTTAATTCCATGTTTTCTGTTAAAGTTCAGTGCAACCATGTGACTGCTATCCGACCCAGCCATTAGTATAATTTCAATTCAAATGCATCTTCTAGGGTATTTGAAACATAAAAAGATATACATTATACATTTTCCTATGTATGGAAACCTATGGCCCACCCTGTATATATACACTATATTGCCAATAGTATTCGCTCACCTGCCCTGTCTCACATATGAACTTAAGTGACATCCCATTCCTAATCCATAGGGTTCAATATGACGTTGGTCCACCCTTTGTCGCTATAACAGCTTCAACTCTTCTGGGAAGGCTGTTCACAAGGTTTAGGAGTGTGTTTATGGGAATTTTTGACCATTCTTCCAGAAGCGCATTTGTGAGGTCACACAGTGATGTTGGACGAGAAGGCCTGGCTCTCAGTCTCCGCTGTAATTCATCCCAAAGGTGTTCTATCGGGTTGAGGTCAGGACTCTGTGCAGGCCAGTCAAGTTCATCCACACCAGACTGTCATCCATGTCTTTATGGACCTTGCTATGTGCGCTGGTGCACAGTCATGTTGGAAGAGGAAGGGGCCAGCTCCAAACTGTTCCCACAAAGCTGGGAGCATGGAATTGTCCAAAATGTCTTGGTATGCTGAAGCATTCAGAGTTCCTTTCACTGGAACTAAGGGGCCAAGCCCAGCTCCTGAAAAACAACCCCACACCATAATCCCCCCTCCACCAAACTTTACACTTGGCACAATGCAGTCCGACAAGTATCATTCTCCCGACAACCGCCAAACCCAGACTCGTCCATCAGATTGCCAGATGGAGAAGCGCGATTTGTCACTCCAGAGAACGCGTCTCCACTGCTCTAGAGTCCAGTGGCAGTGTGCTTTACACCACTGCATCTGAGGCTTTGCATTGCACTTGGTGATGTATGGCTTGGATGCAGCTGCTCGGCCATGGAAACCCATTCCATGAAGCTCTCTGTGCACTGTTCTTTAGCTAATCTGAAGGCCACATGAAGTTTGGAGGTCTGTAGCTATTGACTCTGCAGAAAGTTGGCGACTTCTTTGCACTATGCGCCTCAGCATCCGCTGGCCCTGCTCCGTCAGTTTACGTGGCCTACCACTTTGCGGCTGAGTTGCTGTCGTTCCCAAACACTTCCACGTTCTTATAATACAGCTGACAGTTGACTGTGGAATATTTAGGAGCGAGGAAATTTCACGACTTGATTTGTTGCACAGGTGGCATCCTATCACAGTTCCACGCTGGAATTCACTGAGCTCCTGAGAGCGACCCATTCTTTCACAAATGTTTGAAAAAGCCGTCTGCATGCCTAGGTGCTTGATTTTATACACCTGTGGCCATGGAAGTGATTGGAACACCTGATTGTGATAATTTGGATGGGTGAGCGAATATATATATATATATATATATATATATATATATATATATATATATATATATATATATATATATATATATATATATATATATATATATATATTTATATATGTATATATTGATATTGATATTGATATTCTTTCAATCTGACCATCCATTCATCTTTCCATCAGTCCATCCATCCAGTAATCTGTCTGTCCACTGATCCATCACTTCATTGATCCATCCAGTCAAAAGTTGTTTAATGTGCCATAAGCTTTCTGATAATTTATTCAATCAGTCTGTCCGTCTAAAAATCTTACATACTTGCAAGCAGTTATCCATCCACTTAATAAGCATCCATCAGTCTGACTTTGCATCCATCCATTCATTCATCCACCCGTTCATCATTCTTCTATTATTTTTTTTCCTAAATAATGTAATAATATGTTTATGTACATTTCAGCCACCAGTCCGGATGTAATTTTTTATTTGTTTATCAAACCATCCATCCATCCATCCATCATTCTATCCATTTATATATTCTTTAAATTGTCCATTTATTTATCTATCCATATATGAGTCAGGAATTATTACCTCCACCAAGGAGGTTATGTTTTCGTCAGGATCTGTTTGTTTGTTTGTAATTTTGTTTGTTTGTCTGTTAGTATCATTACACAAAAACTACTGGATGGATTTACATGAAAATTTTACCAGAGGTGTGCTTTGGTCCAAGGAAGAAGCCAATACATTTTGGTGCTGATCCAATCCAGATTGGAAGTTTATCATGAAATCCCATAGCTTAACACTGGGCCGTATTTTGTCCCACCCACAGCACCATCTGATTGGTTACACGCTGTGGTTACATGCAGAGCCACGGCACAGCGAACAGCCAATCAGCACTGAAAGCTGTGCATGCAGTTCTACTCACAGACATAGCAGAGAGGAGGAAAACTTTTGCCAATGGAGAAAGTCCGGTGCTGTTCCTGGAGCCTTGGTTTCTAAGATAAATTTAGGCGGCAGACTCTCCTGAAATTGTAATAAACATCCCAGTCTTCTATAACTCACAACTACTAGTAACATTACTGTAAGCCCATTAACGTTACAGAAACATACAGGGCAGCTCTGCTCGCTCGCAGTCCCTCCAGACGTGCATGTTAATCACTCAAACCAAGGCTGCTGATAATGTTAATA
This sequence comes from Cetoscarus ocellatus, assembly GCA_037902135.1. NCBI lineage: Eukaryota > Metazoa > Chordata > Actinopteri > Labriformes > Labridae > Cetoscarus > Cetoscarus ocellatus. Next base: position 796,760 of record JBAMNC010000719.1, read on the forward strand.
CAAAAATAGTCTGTCATAGCAGAAGTTTGTGTGTGTGAGTGTAAAAACCTAACCCCCAAATTCCACATAGAGCGAATGCGCAGCGCACCGAAGCGCCGTGGTTTTGATCTGAACGACAGGACACACAACCAACACCAACATCTGTACAAGCAGTAGCAAATTGGTTCAGTCAACAAGTTACAAGATCCTCTACTAACTAGGTCACTCTATTGGATGATATTTATATCAACAATAATCACTCTTCTTGCAGATTGATATTTTTCATTCCAAAATTTACGTATAACATAAATATAGGACAATAATGCTGGGTGGAAATCACAATTTATGGGTGAAACTGAGCTGCTTGGCAGAGGTCTCCGCTCTCGGAGTGCTTTTCCAGTTCAGTGTATTTTCTGTCTGTCTTTCCATCAGCCTATTCAAGAATCTTTATACCTCTCCATCCATCCATCCATAGCAATTTATGCCCCATTTTCTGTCCATTAGTCTGTCCATCATTTGTTTTCAACATGTATCCAACCATGACATTTCGGTCCCAGTCAAAACATATATTAACTTTCACAACTATCAGGTGTGACATAACAGTCTAGGGCTGAGATAACAAACCGTACACAGAAACCAAACCATCTATCTTGTAACTGTATCAAGTAGTTGTATCTTCAAAAAAATGATGTTAGATATTTTATGATAAGTTTGCTTTTAAATTAATTGCAGAACTTTAGTAGTGGGACTAGATCAGTCTGTGTGCAGGCTAACTCGTTATTTATAACAATGAACCTCTTTCAGTTTAGCATAGAGACTGACGATGGGTTTTAACAGCTATCGTGGCTCTGTTCAAAACTGATTAAATCAGCTTGACAGTACCTCAACAGCTTAGTTGTTAAACATCTAAACTTGAAAAGTAATGCATATGAGACATTCCTCAGCCTACACAGTGTTGTTTTATTTTTTCATTCACAATGTCTGACTCATAACTGAAGATGTAAACAGACAGTTGGTGGGTCAGAGGCCAGGGAAGTGGACTCAGGCACACATGTGTTGTGTATTCACATCATTTTCACGGTCATTTCAGGCTGATTCTTGGTGGAAGATAGCTGCCGCTTGTGTGTCTGTCTGCAGGCAGTTAGCAATGAGGCGCCCACTAGTCTGCATCTGTCTGACTGCAGCCAGGGAGCCCGAGCCTTCCAGTGCCCTATCCATAAGAGAGCTGAGCCCAGCAGGCAGCCCACACAGATGCTGTGCAAACCGACAAAAGGACACCCGCCTACACCGTGTTGTCTAAATGATTCCCTGGCTCACGTAACGGTGAAAAAAGCCCAGCAGATTGTGAAATGTATGATCAGAGGAGGGTGGAAAGTACTTTGAGAAACACTTGTTTTAGTTCCTGTAAAACTTTTTATTAACGCTCAAAAGAGTCTCTCAAATAAAAAGAGAGGGGTCAAAGGTTATGAGATGGTCTCTGATTTCTGACGGATGGTGTCGGTAAAGGGATTGTTTTGATAAACTCAGGCTAAAAGGGCCTCATTCTTTTGAACACAGCTGCATCCGAAAGGGTGAGAAGAGAGCAAGTGAAGTGCACTCACACACAGCAGGCACATGTTTAGCTATTATTGCAGGAGGTGTTATTGAAGCTATAAAAGCAATAAAAGCATGACCCTCACACTCTTCTGCACATACAAAAACACACTCAGGACACACACACAGGACACACAAACATACACATACACAGACAAGACTGTCCATAAAGGGGGAAATAGGAGAAGTCTCCAAGGGCCCAGCCTCATCATGGGGCCATAGAGGTAAAGAAAAATGGTCCATCCTAATCTGAGGCAATAATAACCAAATTTTACTCTTGACCTAGATACTGACATTTCATTACCTGGCACAGCATCTGGGTCGTCCTGATTTGCTACCCAGAGCGGCAGGGCCCAATCAGCATCTATTAGAGCGAGAAGAGGTGGGAGATACGAGCGAGACAACAGTAGGAAGTGACTGCTTGCCAGCAGTTTTACCAGATCTGGACCACATTTCCTTAATAAATGAAAGTACAAAAGATGGAAAAAAACAGCAGGAGAAGGAGCTTTTCTCTAGTGTTTTACTTGCACAAGGAGTGGAGCAGTTTACAACAATACAACTTCCTCTCACACTTAAGATCCATAGCATCTCTTCAAACGTATTTGCAGTGCTATCCAAGTGGGCATTTGTCCAGAAACAGGCATCAACCAATAATATTGCAGTTAAGAGTTACACAAACAGTCATGGTCATTTTTCTCAATTAGAAACTGTGAGTTCTTCTGCTGATGTGACGGCGCAGTCTTATCTTATCAGAGATTTTCTGTCCTGATTTCTCGTTTCCGGCTTTTTAGTTTCAGCATGAAGGCTTTTCACACAGGCGTATAAAAGGCTCATAATACGTGTATAATCATAATTATAATAGATATAGGCATTTTCTTTAAAACTATTCAATCTTTCAAGATTTGTCATCATGAATGAAGTCCCTCGCATTTTCAAAATTAATGAAAACTTTCAAAACTGTGTCGTGCATTTGCTGAAACTTTCACCAAAAACCTCTTTTTTTTATGTGAAAGCTTGATGATAAACTATTGTCATTATTAGAATTATACCTTTAATTTAGTGTGTCAATTCGTTGTTTCACTATGTCATATTAAGAAAAAAAATCGAAAATTATCTCCTGTAATACTCCAACTTCTAAAATTTCACAAATGGTCAACAATCAGCCCTTATAAGAACAAAATACAGTATTTTATTCGAATAGCAAAAAGGAAACAATTATTTAGAAACACTGCATAAGGGCAGCCTCATCTGTATGCAACATTTTGCTGTGTAATACTCTCATACTGGCCAAGTCATCCAAATTATTCAAAACAACCATTTGCTATGTCTTCCTCCTGGGTTGCCAACTTTGCACACCAGAGAGTTTTTGGAGAAATTAGATTTCAGTATTCTGCGTGCAACCCTTTAAAATAAAGCCTCCTGGTATTTACTTGATGGAGTCAGATGAAGGAAAGCTGTGGTGCTTCCTAATTAAACTACAGGACAGTAGAAACTTGTGCTCTTAAGCAATATGCTAAAACATTTGTGAATGCCAAAAAAGTCAAAGATTTTCTCCATTTCTTAAGAGGAGACACACCATTCTTTACAATCAGCGTATAAATTAAAGATATAGGTCAGAAGATGTCACCTGATGGTATAAAGCTCAGCAAATATAGTCCAGTTCTTTTTGAAATGTGTTAAAGTGATAATAGTAAGTGATAATGAGGTGGAGTTAAAGTGAATTGTCAGCCTGCTTACAAACGACAGTGTGGTCACCTGTCAAAAAACTGGTGCTGCATTCACACATGAATGTATCGTAGAATGTTTATGTATATTAGTATGAGGTTTCTCAACAGCCCCCTGACTTAATGTTGTTGGATTTTATACTTCTTCATGGGTAGCATGCTTGACTTAGAGGAACTTTGGCCAAACGTAGCTTGGCGCTGCTGATCGTTGTACAAATGTATTGTGACGTTACTAACCAAATACCTGAGGAGAAGAAAATGCCATTTCACCACAAGCAGCTGTCCCCAAGAGGATGCCTCAAATCCTAAGAGCAGTCCAGTCCTGTCCTGTGAGGAAGCAGTTGGAGCTCACAGAGCTGGTGTATGTTGATCTTGGGGAAAGCAGGCCCCAACGTATGCAGCTGGAACTTAGGGTAGGAGAGGAAAGCAGAGGTCAACTCTTCCTGGCAATAACAAGTGTGTTGGATCAAATGTTGGAGATTTTAAGGATGTCTAAAATTTGTTGATGTACCCTGCTGAATGTCAGGATTGCCAACTGGCATTTGTTCAGTCCTGCGTGGCTTGTCTTAGCTTGATATTTCCCTATACAGCAGCAAAAATTGGCCAAAACATCAGTTTGCAAATGCAGCTTAGACTAAATACTAGGTCTGAAATGATTCCTCGAATAATTGCAGTTTTTTTTCTTACAAAAAGCTTTGAGGCAAGTTAAGTTCCTTGAGGCTTTGTTTAAATCTGGAACACCATACAGCGCACTGTGTTTGACTTGGATGGTCATTTCTGTTGCGCAACATGCTTGCTGCTTCCGCTGCTGATCCGCCACTGTAATGTAGATGTGTGACATGGATGCAAAATCATGCAGGAACAGAAGGGCAGAAAGAAGAGACTCCGTGGGAGAAACAGCAGAAAGTATCCCAAGTGTGGGATCATTACAAGTTGAAGCAAAAGGAAAACATAAGGCAGTGTGTTTTTTTGTAAAATGAAGTTAGCTTGGCACAACAGCAGGTCGACAATGCTGCAGTACCTCAATAGTGAACATCTGGTCTATGTATCATATCCATGGATCAGACACAACAAGATAATGCTCACGATACCTTAGCAGCAGCAGTTAACGGCAATCAATGTGATCAATAATATAATAGCATACTTTGATTATGGCTCTGTGTAAAGGCTGGTTCAGAACATAAATCAAAGCAGTGGCTACTTGCCTTGTATGAAGTGTACACACAAAATTGATGACAAAATTGTTGGTACCCTTCCATTAAAGAAAGAAAAACACACAATGGCCAGGAAATAACTTGAAACTGACAAAAGTAATAATAAATAAAAATTTACTGAAAATGAACTAATGAAAATCAGACATTGCTTTTGAATTGTGGTTCAACAGAATCATTTTAAAAAACAAAATAATGAAACTGGACTGGACAAAAATGATGGTACTCCTAGAAAAGATAGAAAATGATTTGCCCACAGGGACATGTTAAACTAAGGTGTGTCCTGTAATTAGCATCACAGGTGTCTTCAAGCTTGTAATCAGTCTGTCTGCCTATTTAAAGCCTGAAAAGTAGTCACTGTGCTGTTTGGTATCGTGGTGTGTACCACACTGAACATGGACCACAGAAAGCTAAGGAGAGAGTTGTCTCAGGAGATAGAAAGAAAATTATAGACAAGCATGTTAAAGGTAAAGGCTATAAGACCATCTCCAAGCAGCTTGATGTTCCTGTGACTACAGTTGCACAGGACTGTAGCCAACGTCCCTGGACATGGCTGCATGAGGAAAATTGATGACAAATTGAGGAGACAGATAATACAAATGGTAACCAAAGAGCCCAGAACAACTTCCAAAGAGATTAGAGGTGACCTCCAAGGTCAAGGTACATCAGTATCAGATCGCGCCATCCATCACTGTTTGAGCCAAAATGGACTTAATGGAGGACATCACTGTTGAAAGCAAATCATAAAAAAGCGAGACTGGAATTTGCCAAAATGCATATTGACAAGCCACAAAACTTCTGGGAGAATGTCCTTTGGACAGATGAGACAAAACTGGAGCTTTTTGGCAAGTCACATCATCTCTATGTTCACAGACGCAAAAATGAAGCATACAGAGAAAAGAACACTGTACCTACTGTAAAACATGGAGGAGGCTCAATTATGTTGTGGGGCTGCTTTGCTGCATCTGACACAGGGTGTCTTGAGTCTGTGCAGGGTACAATGAAATCTCAAGACTATCAAGGCATACTGGAGAAGACACCCTTCAAACCTGAGACAGCTGGAGCAGTTTGCTCTAGAGGAGTAGGCCGAAACACCTGTCGACAGGTGCAGAAGTCTAACTGAGAGTTACAGAAATCGCCTGATTGCAGTGATTGCCTCAAAGGGTTGTGCAACAAAATATTAAGTTAAGGGTACCATCATTTTTGTCCAGGCCAGTTTCATTATTTTATTATTTAAAATGATTCCGTTGAACCACAATTCAAAAACAATGTCTGATTTTCATACATACACTTTCAGTAAATTTTTATTTATTATTACTTTTGTCAGTTTCAAGTTACTTTTTAGTGGTCCCCAACCTTTTTTATACCAAAGCCCTGTCACAGACCAGACCCTCCACATCAGGAATTTGAGTGTTCTGGTGTGCCTAGACTGTCCACAAGTTACACACAACCTGCATGGTCAAATATATTCACAACTATGTCCAGAGCACAGGTGGAAGAGTGCATGAGTCTGCAGTTCAATGTTGAGTTTCTCTCAGCTTGTGCTTTTTTGTTCATCAAGGCTGATTTCAAGAAAGCCTGTGTGTTAAGCTTGCACATTCAAACCCCACGGGTGTCAATGAGAAGATCCAGTTATCCTGTAAAAATAAAACACCCTTTGGGCTCTGTAATTCAGAAAAGGGTCATGAAAGTAATCATTTTTATTTCACTATGGCCCATTACCAAATAATCTATTTCCCAGTACCAGTCTGCAGCTTGGTGGTTTGAAATCTCTGCTCTAACTTAACCTGACCTAACATGTCACTACTCTTAAAGAGACGTACCTTGAGCCACATGAGTGTAGAACAATTGTTTATTTATCCTGTAGAGGACACAAGTTTGTATGTTATCAATCTTGTCTGAAGGAAAACCTGGTTTATTAGCATTCTTTGGGAAAAACCACATCACCCACAGTCCTAGAGAGTCACAAAGATGTATCTGAGTAGTAAAGCCCATTGTTACTTCAACTGCCATCTGCTACTTTTGAAATTAATGGGTTTTTTTTATCCCTTCCTTCATTTTTATTACAACAGAAGGATTTAATGGGAGGCACCAGAAATAGTGTGTGCTTGCTATTGGGCTTTTCAGTAATGGAAGCTGGCACCCTGATCGTCACCTGCCTCTAGGTAAGCAAAGGGAAACATTCAATAGCAGTTGCCAGGTTTTAACCTGTAGAGGGCTGTTTTGATGGATATACTGTTGATGTAAGGCACAAACCTCCTATCACAATTTTTTATGAGTCTCAATGTTTCTCATAAAGCAGAGCTATTGGTCACATTCCATGATGAAGAGGGTTTTTGTAAACCTTTAACCAAATCAAGGTACAAAAATAACTCAAAATATAATAGGCAATACAGTATTATTTCATGAAGTAGTAGAGCCTATTTTAATTTCCTAAAAAGTAGCATTTTTGGATGTAAAATGTTTGTGCCTGACAGTGACGATAAATGCTTGGTACCTCCCATTAGAATTTGAACTGTGCAGCACAAACTGCTTATTGTTTGCCACCTCAAGGACAAATACAAATGTTAAGCCCATGTTTCCAATAATATTGTCACTTCAGGATGTTTCAGGTTTTTCCAGGAGCAGAGGATATTATTGGCCTCTATATGTAAAAGTTCAGGCTAATACCTTGTACTTCACACAATCAAACTTCAAAAATCCTGAATTATCCCTTTAATATTTAGGATAAAAACAAAGATAAATGGATCCCTTTAGAGTCACTTGTTCAACTTGTGATTAATTAGTGATGTACAATAGTTTCTAACCCACATTTGTTGACAGTGAAACACTCTGCAAGCAAACACCTAAAAGTGTTGAAACCCCTCTATGTTGCTGCTGAAATTTTAAATAAACCACACTCTGGCCTCACAGAACATGAAATTTTAAACCTTTGTATCTGATGATGCTTTTCAGTGAGCTAACACATGGTTCATGCCATCTAATAAACCAGTGCATCTCACATGTGCTAGAATCACCTGAAGAGAAGTTTTGATAAAATGTGTGACCAGTTTGGGGATAGCCTTTGAAAGAGCTGAAGTCTATAATCACCAGACTTCATCACTTGTGGCCCATAAAAAGAGTTTACTGAATCCAGAGGAAAAAATTAATCAGGAAGTCTCTTCAGGAAGAATTAAAAAGCACTGCTGTTGCCTTGCAAAGCGGTGTTTTTAATAATTATTGTACATTTTAAAGATTGCCATCGCTCTGCGGTTTGAGTGAATGTGCCAGGAAGTGTAATGAACCGTTTCTGAGGAAGTATTTCAAAGGTGTCTTACAAGTGAACAAGAAAATATCAGGGCAGCAGCTGGTGTTGCAACTATGATTCAATGAAAAATCTGCAGTAGACAAAAGCTTTTTACTTGTTACATCATGTTTAAATGACCCCCCCCCCCCCCCCCCCCCCCCCCCCCCCCCCAACACACACACGCGCGCACACCCTTCTGGGACGGATTTTTTTTTTCATCCTTTTTCTTTGGTTTCAGAGAATAAGTAAGACACATCCACTCCTGTGACAGCCTTTGTTTGGTAGAAGGAAGTAGTTTAAATAAATGAGGGAATTAGTGTGAAACAGAGGAAGGGTTTTATTGCAGAATACGCCTGCTCTCGCACATGCAAAGCAGAAAACCCCAGAGACAGAAGCAGCAGCATGTATAAGGGACCACCGAGAACAGCTCCTGCCTTGTTTCTGGCCTGCAGCTCTCATGTGTGTGCTGCATGCAGCATATGGAGGCATTCATGTGAAAAGCCCACCGGCTCCTGCAAACCAGCACCATAAAGCCCTGTGCTGTTCTGCATGTATGTTACTTTACCTTTCTACTTGGATCTTGATATTTGAAAGGTGTGACTTCTTGAGCAGTGGTTTGCAAACATTTTACTTCATAACCCCCTAGCTGTGCTTAAGAAGAGTATAGCCCCCTGAGACCTTATACATATGTGTGCAAAGCAAACACAGGCTTTAATTGTTGGTAAATAGTTAATGGACTTGAACGTATGCAGTGCTTTCCTAGTTTTTGGACTTCTTAAAGAACTTTAACACTGCAGGTCACATCTACCTACTTACACCTATTTACTCTCATTCACTCACTGTTATGAGTCTTTAAGTAAATTATCCACCAGTAAACTGCGATTAGCATATATGCTAACAGCTTCAGTAGCAGTTTTACCAGATCTGCACCTCATTCCTTTATTCCATGAAATACAAATAACACAAAAACTTCTCTATAAAAAGGATATTTTCACTCCTTTTCAACATGTTTTGCTGAGAGTTTGTTTTACAAAGTGGCTTACGTTTGGTCCTTTACACTGCGGCAGTAGCACTTGCCTACTACATTATCTAATTTGCACATAATGATGTGATTGATGGTCCAATCATTTTCCAGATATGCTTTTGAAAGTGTCTGCCTATTCCCAGACAATTTCTGTGCGCTCTTTTCTCAGATGAACAAGAGAAATGTCTTCAACAATCCATCTGGTCTGTCACAAATCTGGTGAAAGAACAAAAATCAGTATGTTGGTGAGTTGGGACATGTCTCAGATGATATCTGGACTGTTGTTTAAAGGGATATGCCAACATTTTTCTCGTTTTCGTTTCTTGCCTCACTCCTGGAGCCTGGGCCTCCTGGTGCCTGGGCCGAAAAGAGTGTGGTCAGTCATTCAGGATCATCTATATTAATCACTTTGTTTGTTCACTCATCTATCTATCTATATTAATCGTCTATATTCATCATTTTCTGTTCATTTTTTAATTCAACTATCTATCTATCTATCTATCTATCTATCTATCTATCTATCTATCTATCTATCTATCCAGTGGTGTAGTCTGGTTTATTCTAGTGGGTATACTCTGACATACTCTGATGGATGTTTGTCCTCTCAGGGCCTCTATACAATGAAGACATTTGCATGTAATGCATGTAATGAAACGATAGCGACGCATTAGACTCTAAAATTGCACGAATTAGAGTAAGCTTTTTTATTTGATAAAAAGAATGCCTGTTAAAAGCCCTTTTAATTAAAATAAAAATCATCAGATAATGGATTTTTGTTTTTGAAATCTGAACTTGAATTTATGGGTGGGGATCCTGTTGGCATGGCGGGGTGTCCGTTGCGACGGCGGGGCGCCGTCCCAAATACACTATAGGGGAAACACTGACATGGTAAAAAAACAAACAAAAACAAAAAAACCTGAGTCACAACAAGCACACAGGACTGTTTAGAGTTGCTGAAGAGTTTATCTGATGACTGTGGACAGAGGCAGGCTAACGCTACCCATTGACTTCTACTGTTTGAGCTAAGCTAATTAGCGGTCGGCAAACTCTGCTCGTCTCCTCCTTGTTACTGCACACACAGTCGAAAAATGGTGTCTATCAGCTTGTCATGGACTCAGGAGTGAGGCAAGACACAAAAACAAGAAAAATGTTGGCGTATCCCTTTAAACAACAGTCAAGAGCTCATCTGAGACATGTCCTGATTCAACAAATCACTGTTATTTGTTCTGTCCCCAGTCAGCATTATTCTATAAGCCTAGATGTTTTTGGTATCTGTATTTTTTTAATTTACAGAAAAAATCCACTCACATTGCAGCCTCTTTTGTTTTTGCAGGGTGCTGACAGAGTTTAAGCAGCAAAATACATGGTTAGATATAATTACCATCAATAGTTCCATTGCAGTCTTCACATTTTCAGCTCTAGAGATTTAATATTTCAACTATTTTGTGTGTAAAGTTTTCATGTTTTGGATGAAACAGGAAATACTTTGTAATATATTTTGTAATATTTTGTGATTGTAGATGTTTTACTCCCGAAACAAGTGGTATACAACCTAAAAACACACTTTCTTTGCTTTCTGAAATGTTAAAAAAAAGGATCTATCTTCAGTTTATCAATAACTGACAGACTGTTAATTCTTGACAAAGCTAAAGTGGAAAAGAGGGAATATAAAAAAGAATAATAATGAAATTTAACCATACTGTGAAGCCGTAGAATATGAACAGAATGTAAGGGTTATGTCATGGTGCATAAGTCACTATAAACTCTACTCTGAAAATAGTTAGCACTGGTCTTGATTTACATTTCACACTTGCAACTTTTTTTTTGTGAAAGTTGTTTTGATTTGTTTTTTTGTTTTTGTTTTTTTTGTAAAACTTCAAGTCTTCCAGTATTATAAGTTATGAGTTTGTGAGATACTTCACCTCTTGATTGTACTAATTAAAACTGCAGGTTTTAACCGTTAAGCATGATCTCCTTTGTCAAGGTATTAAGAGATACTCTGAAAACTCACCTCCTAGTGCAGGCCTTTGGTGGTTCATTCTGAGATATGAGAGCCTTTTCAATCTTCTCATCAATCAAGGAAAGCCAATTAGGCTAAATCCAAAAATGTCAAACCATTCATTTTTATTCTCATCAAAGTACAAACCTGATTCATCTTTTTTATGCTCTGTATCGAGCCTCTGACATTCTCAGCTCCTTTAAAACTCAATTTAAGATGTTTAAGATCTTTTTTTTCCAACATCATCTATGGCCTAAATATGATTCAAGTGAGATATAATCTCAAAGCCTCCACATGAAATTGCTTTTCAACTTCAATTATCAGTGGAGACACAAAAACCTGGAATGACTTTGTGAAAGCCAGACAGACTTTTTCTTCCTCAGTCTTCAGTTTAGTTTAGTAGATGTGTTAAAACCTTAGTGGCTCCTCCATCACGACACAAGCTGCTGATCGGGCCACACAGACTGATATTATGGAAGCAAGACAGATACAATTACAGTCGTCCTTTCTTCTCTGTCTGAAGCTCTGTACCATGAAGCCATTAAAATGATGAAGGTGTCTCTACTGCTTTGAGTAGGTCAAAGTGGAACAATGTCCGCTCTGATGACTCTGACCACAGGATGATGAAGACGTTTGCCAGCCACTTACTCAAATTCACAACTTCATAGCTGTGTGTCTCAAAACAGGGATGACATCCTTTCAAAGGCCCAGCTTACAAATGATCCTGCCTGCTTAGACTGTTCAGGCTGTGGTCTAAAACAGGTTTTCTGTGCATTACCAGCTGTCCCTGCCCTTTCTCTAATGTTTCTAAGCTCTGAACCTGTCACCTGCACCAGTTCTCACTCATCAGAGTTCTATAGCTAAGCCAGGGTTTTTGTTCTGCACTATATCAAGACCACATCTATGGATTTTCTTTGAAGAGGTCATATTTTGCCATAAATTTGTTTCATATATTCATTTTTGATGACTGCTAGGGTAGGTTTGCAATCACTAATGTTAAAAAACAGAGTGCCCCTGATAGTGCTGTACACGTTCTCTATCTGAGACGTCCTGCCCCTTGAGGCTTCCTTCCCCACATGGGACTAGATTGCTCTGATTGGTTTGCAGGTCATCTCTATGGTAATTGGACAATTCAGCACTGCTCTGCATCATGTTGCCAGTGGGCTTAAACTGATGACAAAACAATGGTAGGAAGTCACACAGATAGGTCTATTCAGGGGGCTAAGGGGAGGAGACATTTTAGGCAGCTGCTGGTGCCATAAAGAGGGGGTAAGGGAGAAGTCCTGATGCCTTGGACTTTTGTCAGGTTCATGTAAGTGCTCTATCATGCAGAGGAGGCATGTTAAACACACTCAAGGGCGTTTGAAAAAATCTGAATATGGGCTCCTTAAAGGTGAAGTGTGTCAGAGAGCCGGTAAAGACCAAAAAGGATCATGAACAGGGCAAATTTACAACAGTTGCGAGGTGAGGGTTTTTTCATTCATCTTTGTAACTATTATTTTTATAGATTATGGGTCAGTTAAGATGGTGATTATAGGTTTTGTAAATTTTTAGTAACACAAGCAAACATTAGCAAATTAATGCTAAAAAAAAATTGTGTTTCGCTCTTTTTGTCCCCAAAACCCACCAGTAGACAACATGGTGGATCGTTATGTCGGCCTCCACAAAGGGGAGACCCGCAGTACATAAATATAAAAAGCTTTTCTAACTTGATAAAAAGAAAACACAAGTTTTATGGGCATGATTGTATACCTATTTCAACTGACTTTACATACAAATAGAAACATTATATTGTCAGGATTTGTGACAAGAGACCAGAGAAAACCAGGAACAAAACAAAAGCCAAAAACAAACACAAAGACACAAATGCAGATTCACAAAAAAATGATTTATTTCAACTAACTCAAAAACAGGGATCAACAGTCCAAAAGTAAAAACAAAAGGTCAAAGTATCAAACAAAATCTCTAAACAAAGTAACAAATTAAACTGGCAAACAAAAGCAGACAAACTAGAAAACTCAAAACTTACAATTAGGCTGTGAATCTGACATGAGGAGGACAAGGAGGCAAAGAAGTAGTAGTAGCATGAACTCACAGAGACAACGGGAAAACACAAGGGTTAAAAACATTGACGAGAAACAGCTAGGGAAGAACAATCAGGGAACAAGTGTGACAGGACAAGACAGGAAGCAAAACCTACAGCAATGAGGAGAGTCAAGTGAATTTTCAAAATAAAACAGGAAACGCAAAGACAAGACATGAAACGTGAACAAAACAGATAACTTAACAAAGACCAAAGCAGGAACACAGGAGACACAAGACAAGAGGTCAAAAGCAGAAATACAAGCAAATACAAAATAAAACGGAACAAGGAGGAAAACAACACAAAACAGAACAGGCAGAATCATGACATATATCCTATATTCACCGTTTCTGACAAAATGCTGCCAACTTCTACACACTACATTTTTAAACTTTACACAAATTTTTACTCTTACTAACTGATGAAATACTTGCATCATGGAGGTTATAGGTCAAAGTCGCCGTTCCTTGCTAGTGAATGTGATATGGAATGCTTTGGGGAATTATCTCCAGGCTTTGCACAAATATCTCTGTAGACTCAATGATTAATTGATAAGATTTAGGAGATCAAAGATCAAGGCCATGAGGTCTCATGTTCAACCCATTTACAGAAATGTTAAATCTCATAAATGTTTAGAAATTATTTCAACACATTTTCAGAAATGTCCATTCTGAGTCAGGGAATAGCTGGATCATTTTGGTGGTACAATGTAAAAGGCCGCTGTAATCTTAAATGTTACAAAACTTCCACAGCTAGATGGGAAAAATGCTTAACTTGACAAGTCATTTAAGTTTTAAGGTCTCTTTGTTCTTTGACATCATCATTTGCAGCTATTGTTATTAGTTATTCCAGTTAATTATATTTACAATAGTATAACCAAGTGATTAGAAATTCTGACTAATTCAACCAGACTGCAATGATCCCTGGGATATGTCTGGCCGTAAAGGATGCATCAAATGCATATCTTCTTAGCTTGGGAATGTAGAATATGTTTTTATTCTTCTCATATATTGGAGGAAGCCTTTGCAACAGGACAGTTCTTAATAGACAAATGTGCCCTCTTAAGGATGCATGCCCTGAATCGGGACACAGCTCAGCTCAATTTAAATTGACGACTTGCTCTCTAACTAAGGTTGTTTTAACTTACAGTGTTCCTGTTTTGGTATAAATTCTGCTCTGTTGAAAAGTTTGTTGGATTTAGGATGCTGGGGTGGACCCAAGTACCAAACTCTGGTGCACTTTAAATCAAGGGTTCTTGGATTATTTCCAGGAATAACAGAGTTCCCCAGATTTGTGGATTGAATTGGAACTTAAAAGTAAGTAACCAACAGTAAGGAAGCATTTATAATCAAATTGTTATTAAATTATGGCTGATGTTAGCATTTCTTGCCAGACTAAGGTCCTCCTGGTTAATGTTGTCAAATGTTAGCTAAATATAGCTACACATTACTCTGGTTGATATATCACTTTCATTTGACAGACTTTAAATATTGTCTTTATTTTATGGCTCAAATACAGCATAACTGATCTGTGCTCAGGCAGCAACCTCTAGGGTTAAAAAAGGAGGCCCATGCAGAAGTGGCAAAAGCTGTAGTTCATTTAGTGTCTGCTTGAGGCTGGCTGCAGGAACCCTGGAGGTTGTATGATTGCGTGCAAGGAACGGACAGTTTTTACGGCCTAAATGAACATATTTACAGCCTGGTCCAAAAAGGCCTTGGTCTGAAAATATAATACATCTATGAGCTCTTACTGTATTGGGTTTTTTTTTTTTTTTTATTTGCACCCTTTTTTAATTGTATTAAGGATATCTGGTTTGGGTAGTAGGGTCATGATTAAATGGCTACAAGCTCATGCAGATGACCCTAAGTCCCGCATCCATATGGCCTCTTCTTGTGTGTGAGCTAAAGTTTGGTTGAGATGACACATGCAGTATGGCAGCATGCATTACAAGGCATCAACAATGTTCCAAAGACTCCTTTGATAATCAGACAGCTGACATCACATGGCTTCTTACAATTCTTTTACAGTCTATGTCTGCATTACAAGATGCCATCCTGATTCTACTGCTGTGTATTTGCCGGTCAGATGGATTCAGATTCAGATTCAGATTCAGATATCTTTATTAATCCCCGAAGTGCAATTCCATTCACAGTTACCCTGCCTTATTGAACCATCCAAACAAATCAGGGAACAAACAAACGCAAGACATTCGTAGCAGCATATGGACAACCACATTCTGCTGTCAGTACCCACAGATTAGCAGGATCAGTAGCTACTGATTACAACTACAGCCCCAACTTGTGACTGGTGGCTGAATTCCCGAATATTTGTCAGGCTCTCATGTGCTGAACAAAATTCTGTGTCAAAGCTAACTGAACCAAATCAAAAATACTGCGATGTTGAAGCTACACTCACACTCACTCCACAGAATGTTGTATGTGAAAATGGCCTAAATGAATACCAAACTTGCTGATGGAAGCCATATGTGCAGGAATAAACTGCAGGATTTCATTGCTAAATAAGATGAGTAGCTTTCACTCAGCTCAAAATGTAGGTGCATTTTAAAATTATTATTTCAACTGCTAGAATATCATTTGGGTTGTCCCCTGAGCAGAGAAAACCAACAGAGTGAGCAAATAAACCCATTTTATTTCGAAATAAATGGTGGCTGATGGGTTATGTTAGCCATTTGTGCTCTTCCCATTTAATGATTGTCGCTCCCACATATTTTTACAGCTGTATCTCTCGATGACACTCAAGGGGAACAGATGTGCCGAAATGAATTTACAGACAAGTCTGATGTGCGAGAGATGGTTTTTCATTATTTTCCTGTCATCTCGCTCAGTGCAGAGTCATCAGCTGTACAGCGAGAGACTCAAAAGGCCACGCAGGAACAAACCGTTTCAAAGCCACTGGGTAGTTAAACAGCATGTATGCAGATACACAATAACGGATGAGTGTTCATTATTATGCAAATTTGTTTGCTTTCTTTTGGGGCTTCAGGATTTGATTTCCAATCATGCAATTTCACTGTAACCTTGCAAGCTTTTTTTAAATAGTTTTGTTGCTTTTTATATATTAAATTTGTTAAAGCCAGGGCTTGAAATTGCACTCCTAATGGGAGTTGTGGAGAATGCCTCAGAGTGTCTGGTGATACTGTGTCACACTAGATTTAAAATAAAACACTCATTAAAGAACTTATTAGACTTGAGGGCTGCTGTTTGCCTCACATTTTTATTTATTCATATGTAAAATGCTCCTAAGCTTTTAATCATGAAATCAGCCTGCTCAGTATGCCAAAATTGAACCTTTTCTTGTAACTCCTTTTGTTTGGTTGCACAAATGAAATCACAATAAAAACAGAATACTTCATAATAGTGATTTTCTACAGAAAATACCTATGGGGATGTTTTTATCATCCCCATAGAACATCAACATAAAAAAATACTGCTGCAGCGGTCGACTGGTCCACACTCCATTGAGGCAACACAGTGCTGTCATGCAAACTGAGCCGGACTGTCAATACCACTGACATTATCTGTGAGTGAGGCCTGATATGAGGTAAACACCACTATTTAGCTAGCTGACTATACAAAAGTGCCAAGATAATTATTCAAAACAGATTGTTGGCATGACAAAGTCTGCTGGCAAATGTGTCTGCAGCTTTCATTAATATTTATTACAATTCTCTGTGTCAAACTACTGAGGCATGTGGTGCTGCCTACAGTTTGACAAAAATAGGAAAGTTTTAACTTATCTGTTTATTGTAGAATTAGCCCATAGAGCTGAAATGTTAAGATAAACTGCATCAAAATGAAAAAAATATATTTTAAAACAAAAAAAAATGATTATTAGTTAACTTCAATTTGCAAGTCTCGAGTCCCCAAAAAATCATGATGTTGTGTGAACAAATATGGTATGCAGTGATACAGTATGCAAATTATTTTAAACTCTATTCTACTTCTTGGGGTATCCCAAGGCTTTCCTGGGCCAGACAGACTATATAATCCTTCAAGCAGGCTTTGGGTCTGCCCTGGGGTTTCCTTCAGTTCTTGGAAGACCTCTACGGGGAGGGGATTGGAAATTTGGTCAATAAAAACAACTTTATGGCAGAATTAGAGGTTTGTCTGGCACTACCATCCTCAATAACCTACTTAGTGTCTCAGTGCATTGATCAGTTACATTCACTTCTCCCAGATCACTCACTTTTATGGGGCTCAGTAGAAGTTAAATCCAGGTTTGTCCCCACAATGATTGGTGCATCCATTTAAAAAATAACTTTTTGTTTTTGTGTATACACAAGAAAACTGGACAAAACAATTTAACATGATTTACACAGGTAATTGGCAACCAAGTCTGTCAAGTTGTCTACCACCTACAGCAGAGGGCAGTGTTTCCTCCCCACCAGGGGATGGCGACATTGGTTTGTGATGACATGTGACCTTGCCGCAATAGCAGTCTTGATTGCTCTATTACTTTTCAGACTGGATGACTTGATAGGCATTATTTTCATCAACAACTTGGAACGACTCCTCAGACCACAGCACGCTTTTCAACTCTAACGCAGTCTTGCATCACAGGCTAGCACAGGCCCAAAAAGTTTGCAATGCTTCTGAATATTGTTGATCTACCACTTTTGTATCGTGTCACCTGACAATAGTTTTCTGGTGTAGCAAAGCCCACTTTGAAGATCCATTAAACAACTTTCCCAGTCGTTTCTTGCCCCGTCCTAGTGATTTTTTGTAACCTGTTGCAGGAATCAAACTCAAAATGTGTGCATATGTCTAGAGAAAGAAGTCAGCTTAAACAGTAAACACCTTTTCTTGCTGATGAATGAACTCGAAAACATAGATTAAATCAATTTTGCAAATCATTACAATTGTTTTTACATTTCTCATATTCCGTATGTCACAACTCTTATACACCGAAATTTGTATGTTTTCAGAGGCTATTTTTTACTCCTGCGTGGCCAACAGATAAAGAATAAATTAATTCACGATGACATTGCCTTTACAAGGAAAAAAAATTACCATAAATGATAAAAGTAATAAAGCGATAAATATGTAGGGCAGCAATCAATACAACAATTATTCACTTCTTCTTGTCTAAAAGTGAAGGGATAAATGTGTTATGACTGCACTGTGGCAAGGGTCACCTTCACTTCAATATTCCATACAGTGATTTATTAATCCATCAGCTCAGCCCTGTAGCATGTGAAGACTCATGCAGCTTTACATGTAGCTGCCCACATACATTATAAGTTCCCTTCATGTAAATGAAACACACCTTTGCAACTCTCATGGTAATAAGCGAGTTGCTACAATATTATTCAATTTCAAGTGTGTTATCAAGTGTGTTAGTAGCACAGAAAAAAATGTAGATGTTAATGTTAATGACGATCCATGGATCTGTCTCATAAGGAGCTAATGACAGGTCATATTTCTTTTTTCTCTGCATTATCAACTTTACAGGGGATAATAAAACCGATGTCCTGTATTACTAAGAATGCACTGTGAATACTAAAGATGTGCATTGTTCACTCTTGCTATATGTTGCCTTTAAGGGTTTTATTGTAAAAACGAGAAACTCTTAAATTATGAAAGATGAAAGAATTTTCTGGACATGCAAGCTTACCCTTTTGTGTCTTAATGAAGAGAGAGGCTGTCTGCACTTTACTCTTTGTGGGTAAGTTGCTATGCTGATGATGCACAGTTTTCTCATGTTGTTTTAACCTGGATGAGCAGCAGGCCTTGAGGCAGAAGATCAACTCTTTACCCTCAAAGGGTCTCTTGAGGATTACATGTGGAGCAGACTTGGAGAAGGCCTATAATCTTGTTTCTTAGGGAACCTTATGTGTGTTGAGGCAATAAAAGGTGCCTTGGCCTTTGCTTTGAGCCATTTATATTCAACAAAATGAGGCATTTCCTCAGTGTGGTATTGAATGGACTCGCCTTGACTGAACTCTCTTTATTCAATGATTTTAACAAGTTTTCCAGAAGGGATAGTATTGAGTAAACATTTTTTATCAGCTCTGGTGATGTTTCAAATTAAAGGTGCTGTTTGTAAGATTTTGGCACACAGCCAGCTGAGATGGCAATTAGAAAACCGGCCCAGCCCCTGCCGTCCTGTTTTCTCTAGGATCACTCCCTCACGCGAGTTTAGCCCCTCCCACAAAAATGTGCCTGCAAATGCAACATTGTGCCCGCCGGTATCAAAACACTCCAGTACAGTGAGCTGTTTACCGAGAGGCTTCTCAACGACAAGCAACACAAATGCTGCTACAATGTCTGATACTGAGGTTACAAAGCCCCATGGGGCAAACAGGCTGTGCTTTCACATATAAAGTACATGCCAATGAAGTACTCGTCTAAGAGGGAATCTAAACATGTTTGTTTGTTTTATATTATAAAACTGAGTAATACATTGCATGTTGCGAAACAACATAAGAGGAAAAAAAATAACTTACCTGTCCAACAGAAACGTAGCTAGCTCTGCATCCGATTTTAAACCCTTGAGATTCCAAAGGGTCCTCCACCTCTCGAATGCAACGCCGACATTGATTCTTGTTTTATTTCGTACACGGTCCTCCTCCTTCTTGTACTCTCGCTTTTCGGTAAGCGTTTCCATGGTCCTTGTCTTTTTGGTGGAAGCTGCCCGGGGCATAGTTGGAATTGGCACTTTCCCGCTGCCAGCTGGATTATTGCTGTCCGCCATTGTCCGAGATTTGTTGTTGTTCTTCTTCTTCCTCATGCGCGTTCACAGAGCTTTACAACCAATCACAATGAAGGACGAAGCGCTGCCTCTCGACCAATCAGGACAGAAACCTCAGGGGCTCTTCTGATTGGTCAAAGGTACCTGGAACGGTCGAAGATTTTTGACAGCTCTTAACAGAGACAGATGGAAATGCAGAGATCTCACACTAGTGCAATTTTACTACTCTCATAAAGGGATCTCAATGGATATTCCAACATTTGATATAAATGGAACACAAAAAAATTAGCATTGGCTAGCAAAATCCTACCAACTGAGCCAATATTAATGGCCACTGAATGGTCAGATGTTCACCACAATGGGATGGGGATATCCACTGGGCAAATGAAATGCCTCTAATCGTAGCCTTCGTAATGCCAAATGACTTCCAAAAAGTCCTCTGTTTTTAATTGTATGTTGTTTGCTGCTTACAAGTGTCTCTGGAACAAAACTTTGCCCCTTACTGTGTCAAAAATTCTCAAACCAAGAGTCAGCAACACTGTTGCCTCCATTTCTGGATTTCCAATTGATCATGTAGCAGTTGTAAATACTTCAAGAGGTTAAAGTGTGAGCATAAACAGCCACAATGGGGGTTATATACTGCAAATAAACCAGCTTTGTGCACCTCGATCTGCACTTTACCTCCAACAGGCCAATAAAAATGTTTTTACATGCCGTTCTGTGTGGTGAAAAACAGTAACATCAGGAATTATATAGTGAACATTTTGAAGAAAGCCTACTTAGGTTCTTTTTTTTCATGAACTTCCAAGTTGATGTAAGGTGGTAAAGTTAGTGTTAGTGTTTTTCACCAGACAGCACTAAAAGCATTGATATTCGCCTGTCAGAGGTGAAGTGCAAATCGTGTCCTCAGATGGTGCCAAGACAAATGTATGTGGACTGAGGTCGTCTTCTCCTCAAAATTCCATCTTAAGACCAAGATGTAACAAGTTATTAATGTTATGTGTGGCCATAGTTTGATTTAATGAAGTTACAAACAGAATGAAAAATTAAGTTAGCCTAATCGGCAGCCTTAAATTGAATCAACAGCGCCACCTGCTGCTGTGGAGTGTGAATTGCAGAACGTTGCTTAGAAACTTTACTGGCATGTGTGTGGATCAGAGTGCATTTGCATGTGGATCTGCAAGGCCAGATTTTAGTGCCAAAAGTCACGTGACAACAGTAAGATTGTGCCAAAAGTCACATGACAGTTTTTTGTAGTTGTAGAATTGTTCTTTGTACTTGAAGAATATTTTTTTGTACTTTTTGATTTGTTTCTGAAGCATGATGTATTTGTTTGATCGATTGCAAAACAAAATGCATTAGTTTGTGAATGATGTTTGTATTTGCAAACCACACTGAATTTGTCTGTGAATCATCGGGCGTGAGTACTACATGTTTTGTGTGCTTGTGAGGTTTTGACATGATTCTTACTCCATACAAGATCTCCAGCTGCCATTTGGGTAGATTGCAGCTAAGTGAGAAGTGGGTCAGCATTTGGGATGTTGCTCACGAACAGGGATAGAATAGGCGCAGAGATCTAACAGGTGGATTGGTGCAACATCAGCAGTGGTGCAGAGGTTGCTCCACACCATTTTGGTGAAGGGGGAGCTTGGTTTGACCAAAGCTTATAATTTACAGGTCTATTCTCATTCTGCTCCACATCCATGAGTTTTGGATAATTACAGGTAAAATTAGATTAATACAAGCAGATAGATACAAGCAGTCAATGCAAGATTCTTTAGGTGAGTGGTCGGTTCAGAATAGGAGATAGGGGAAAAACCTCTAGGAAGCTCAAAGTTAAGCTGCAACTCCTTTGCATCTAAAGAACCTAATTAAGCTGTTCAGGCATCTTACAACCATTCCTCTCTGTAGCTTCCTTGTGGGGTACTACATGTATGTCCAGCTGTGAGGAGACCTCAGGGTAGATCAAGAACTTGCTGGAGAGAAAACATGTTTTACCTAGCGTGAGAATGCCTCAGAATCCCAAAAAGGAGCTGGTAAACCTTGATGAGGAGGGAACATCTGGGTAGGCCTACTTAGTCTTTTACAACTAAAGCCTAGTCCTGGATAAGTGGAAGAGAACAAATATAAGAATGCATAGATGGATGAGATTAATTAGATGGATAGACTTCAAAAAATAAATAAATGGAAAACAGATTTAAAGCATCTGCTTAGGCTGATGAATGGATGAGTAGATGGTTGCATTAATAGATGGATGGATGGATGGATGGATGGAAAAAGATTGGATGGCTGTATTAACAGTTCAATGGATGTATTAATGGTTGAATAGATAAAAAAGTGGATATTTTTAGGATGGATAGGTGTATAATTGGTAAATGAATGCTTGAATAGATAGGTGGATTATTAAATGGATGGATTATTGTGTATTTGAATAGAAATATGAGATATTGTATATATGGATGATTAAATAGAGGGTTGGATAAACAGATGGATAATAGATGGATAATTGGACATCTTGATAGATAGATGAGTTGATGCATGGGTTGATAATTAAAAAAGGGTTGGATAAACAGATGGATGATGGGTGGATCTATGGATGGATAATTGTAAGGATGGAATGGATAATTAGATAGAGAGGTGAGTAATAGTATGGGTAGATGATTAAATAGAGGGTTGGATCAATGGCTGAATAGACAAATGAATGGATACAAAAGGCATCAGGGGAAAGTGATGATGTTTGCACAGATTTGAGGCACATTTAACCCTTTTCTACTGTTATTTTCAATCTTTTGATAATCTGTCCCTGAATATATGCACGTTATACAATATACTCTTAATCAATAACTGAATGGAAGAAACCATAATTAGAAGCAGTTGGAGAGACAACAATTTATGCAGTAACAATATAAATGTTTTATTCATGAGCATGTAAGCTTACTGATTAACAACGGTTGCATCAATAACAGGAAAAATGGCTATTATTGTGGAAGCAGAAACGACTTATATTCAGATGTTCAAGCCAACAAATGTCTCAGCCACATGCATAATATGCACAAATGACTCCATTTAGAACCAAAGCGAGGCCAAAACGAGGAAAAATGGAGCAACATATGCTGAGACAATTAATCACATTACAGGCTGTGATACCCTCTGCATCATGTCTCTTAGCCTACATCATTAGAGACAAGGCGTGCAATCTGCTAACAGTTTTTCACATGCTATGGAGAAAAAATGACCCATGAGTGCTCTTAATGGAGTCTTAAAATTCATCTAATCTCACATGAAAAGTCACTGGGTCTGACAGGGAGGTTTAGGCTACATGCTGGTGCACCACACGGCAAGTGTCACACTGTTTTAAACATGCTATGTTTCATATGTGAGTGGGGTTTTTTTTTGAAGAAGAAGAAGAGAGAAAGTGTATGTGTTTCCAAATGTAGGACTCTCATGCCATTGCGAGAAAATGCCAAACCATTTCAATTAATGAAGAACTAGGAGAAATTATTTAAGCCTGATGCAAGCAACTTTCAACAACTATAGCCTGGTTTTAAGTATTGATTTTCTTAACATTTAGCAGACATCAGACCTCTGACACCTTTTGCTTACCCACTCTGACACTGATATTTGTGTTTATGATTTAACATCAGAAGCACTGTTGAAGAAATTCTTATGGAAATTTAATGGACTTCAAGGATAATATTAAATAATTCAAGGTTTCTTAGCCTCCCCAGTGCCCATATTTTCTCCTACTGATAAATAAAAAAACTATGGCCACAATTAAATATCTTCCATAACAGTATGAAGATTTGGTTTAATGCAGGGGTGCTCTATGAGGTTGGTAGTGGAGCTTAATGAGATTCTCAGGGCCCATGACCAGCAGTTGCCCTAAAAATTTTAAAGAACATGGGGAATTATCTTTTTAGTAAACACATATAGCCAAAAGAGAAGTTTTCAAGATCTCCAAGGAGAACGAGTTCTTCACTGATTAAAAAAAATAAATAAATGAAAAAAAATAACTCAATGGTCTCCTCCTTCCAGTCTCCCACATTTCTGTCCAGCTGTCCACTCCTCCTCTGACTTCAAGGCTCTTCTGTTCTTGGTAAGTCTGCAGAGCTGCTTCCCTGTAGCGATGGTACTCCTCCATCATGGCCTTGCGCTTGTCCCCCAGCACCTCAAAAGCCTTGGACTGGCAGAGACAATCTTTCTGCTCAAAGATCTTTGAGTACTTCTTCAGATACTTTTCGATCTTGATCTGATCTGAGCAGAGCTGGAGGTCTGGGTCTCCATAGCAGCAGCAGCCTTGTTGTTCTTCTTCTTCTGAAGAAAAATGTCCACAGCCAGTACACTTTGTCCACTTTTGAGGGGAGGCAAGATACACCCTGGACTGGCTGCCAGCCAATTGTAGGCCACATCGAGAGCCAGACAACCATTCACTCTCACCGATACCTGCACCCTCCCCACCCAAAGGCCCTGCCTGACATAGTATTTGAAACAGCAATCTTCTTGCTGTTAGTCATGTGAGCTACCTGCAATACAACTGTTTTTCAATATTTGTGGTTTTTATTGCAAAATAGTAAATTTCAGTGATTCTTGGTATTGATAACTCCTGCCCCATAACTAACATGCAGCCAGTCACCGTGAGGAGTGTGGGAGCAACTTGTTTGATCTCCAAGGTAACAAAAACAAGATATCACAAGTTTAAGATTAAATAGAGGGGCAAGCAGAGAGCAATTTGTTTGAAAATGTCATCTTTTCAAAGAGAGAAGAGAAAAATTGACAGTTACTGTAAAAATGGTTCCTCACAGTCAGTGATGCTTAGATAGAATCATATTGTGTTGCATATAAATTATTATTTTTGTTTATTAATTTTATCTTGGGAAAAAGTCTCATACAACTTGCAGTGAAAAAACAGTCCGTTTTGGAGCAATGTTAAGCGCATTTTTTCATGAGTTAGCGTCACATATTTGGAATTAAAATCATCAATATAGTATGAGGATTTCTTTGGTATCTCTCTAACTTTAGAACTGAGTCTACAACTGCCCTGAAACACACATTGTTTTTAGACTGACATATGATCCCCTGTAATAATACATGTATTAATACATTTAATTGTATTTTAATTGTACATTAATCAGATTTATTTGTAAGGGTTTAGGAAAATTATTATTGAAGATCATGTCAGAAATTGTAACACCACTAAACTATGAATATGTATTTACTGTTGGTATTTCATTAATGCCAGCTATTTAAAAAGATAGCTGTCTTATAGTGCATTTCAAAATTAGGATTTAAGATTTTATATTCTGAAGTATGCCTGATCATATATATATATATATATATATGACATATTTTAGTGCAATACAGTAACTGAATGTCCCATTATTTTAAAAGTTGGATAAATGTTTGGAATGCAGGATTTAAAATAAGTCACTGAGCTTTATATCAAAAAAGTTATGAGGATATTTAAAAATAAAACAAAATAAAACTTTGTGGATGTTTAGAATGCCCAGAAAGGTGCTAGCTAATCCAACTCTTGTTAAGTATTGAAATATTGTTCATAATTATTAACATATTTAAGGTTATGAGTTGTCTTCAAACAGATTAATTGGCCTAATAGTTTGCTTATTAGTCAAAGTTGCCGCAGAGTGTTGAGGTCGAATTCAAGCATATCTGTCAGGGTTAGTTAAAAAATTAAACAAAAAACAAGGAGAAGGACCCAAGTGCGGATAGATAAAAAAGGTTTTATTATAAATAAAAAAACAAAAATTAAAAATTAATCCTACACAAAAAAAAACCTCTCAAACAAAATGATCTCTAACAAAAAATATTAAATCAAACAAGCTATCCACAAAGAAAGAAAACTCAAAGTACAAATCAAAGTCACTAAAAACTGTCAAACTACAAACACGGGGAAACACTGGAGACTCTGAAGACTTACTCTGGGAGTGACAAGGTAGACAAATGGACTGACAAAGACAAGAGGGGACATGGAGACTAAAGGTGAATCCCAGTTGTACC
This sequence comes from Cetoscarus ocellatus, assembly GCA_037902135.1. Classification (NCBI taxonomy): domain Eukaryota; kingdom Metazoa; phylum Chordata; class Actinopteri; order Labriformes; family Labridae; genus Cetoscarus; species Cetoscarus ocellatus. The sequence goes on from JBAMNC010000719.1 coordinate 822,385, forward strand.
CTTAGCCCTTTCACCCTTGTCTTACACGTTGGTTTTGCACGTTCACGTCTAGTGAAGGGGTGTCCCAATTCTCCATAGGGCTAAGGGGAAGGGCTGAGACAAAGGGCCACAAAGCCCTTGAAACGAAGACAGACCGTGACCTCACTTGAAAGGAAGGGATATGAGAATTTCCCATAAAACACCGCGCCCGCTGATAAGAAGGCAGAGCAGAGACTGAAGGAAGCGCATAATTATAAGTAATTATTAAATAATCAAGTAAATATTAATCATGTTTTGAATTGTTGGTCAAATTCTAAAATTTATCGTTATAACGAGCTACCTTTCACAGCTGTAGCTACCGTTATTGTCTCATCTGCCTACAACACAGCCAGCGAGCGGCTCTGGGTGATGACATAGCGGAAATTGAGCGGCATCTCATTTCTCAGGGGCATTTTTCCACCCCTTCCCCTTGGCCCTCTGTTTTGAGGACCAAGGAGAAGGGGTAGACCAAAGGATAAGACGAAGAAGAGGGGCTAAGGGGTAAAACTGGCATCAAGGCACACAGAGAGGAGGGCAGGGAACACAACATGAAACAGAGGGACTTCAAAATAAGACAGGAAACACAAGAAATAAGAGGAACAAGAGGTCGAAACAAAGAACACGCATACTAAATTAAACAGAATTAGCTGAACCACCATACCCTCTCTATACCCTCCTGTTCAGTGTGTATTTCAGTGTGTGAAATATACCTAAACAGGTCTACACCTTCACAGCATCTTTAGGTTGAATGATTACTTATTATTTTTGCAAGAATTACTTGCAAAATTATAGCGAACTGGAGAAGACGTTATTATTTTGAACTTTTAGTTGCCTGTAATGTTTACGTTGTACACTGAAGTGCTTGTACTCAGTGGCAGCTTGTCAATAGGGGGCGCTGGGGCGCCGCCCCCTCCAAAATCAACGGAGAAAGTCTACTTAAACACAACATAATTTGTCTTTAAATTATAAAAAATATCGGATTAAACACATTTATTTTTACAACATAGTAATAGTCTGTCAGCAGCACCTGTCACCATTCAATAAAAGGGGTTTCACAATGTTTTTATGTAATAACTGTGTTGTGAATACATAGTTTACGTACAGAGGGGCGCCGGCCTAATGGGTGTCTATGCAAGTCCTGAAACTTTTGCTCAGCATGTGACCCTGAGGCGTCTTTGGGATTGGCCGCTTCAACTTTGCCCCCGGGGCGCAGGCAGGTGCGCCCCAGACACTCCCACTTTGACTGGCAGCGAATCAGAATTGTTTTGGTGTTTCTTTTCCATGTGTGACTGGACAATGAGCACCGTCAATCATATGGACACGTCACCGCAGCAGATATGATTTACTCATGCGCAAGTATCTCACGTATCCTCACGCGTCCGACTGATGCTCCCATGCACCGAAGAGGCGTCGTCCAGAGATCCATCAGAGGATCACAGAAGAGGTGAGATTGCATTAGAGAAGAAAATCAGTAAGAGGCTCTGCTACACTGAAGATTAGATAGGATGTGTCTTTCCTAGTAGACATAACATAATTCAAGGGGCAAAGTTTTCCATTTTATGTCACACATGGCACTAAACAATAGATCAGGAGCCACAAAATGAGTTTGCCAGGAGGATATAAATGCTTTGTTCAGAAGAACATTATCCTTTTACAGACTTAAGTTCTCAAAATCTATATAGTTCTTAATTCTTGCATATTTTTACAAAAACAACATACTTTTAGGAGGAATTGGGGCTTTTATTGGGTGGGTAAGTTTGCTTTTACCCTACTAGAAGTTCATATTAAATTTAATTGACAAAATTGATGCATTATTTTGATTACAATATTATATTAAGGGACCTATAAAAATATATTTTTAAAAATCATGGCAAAGCAGGAACAAGATAGGAGAAATTGTAATACACAAGTGCATGCAGATTATTGCAGAGGTTTATTGCACTGCTCATTAAATATTACTGTTACATTGTGTGAAAGCCTTTGAAAAACTACAAAAAGAAGACTTGATAATGCTATCAAGTTATGTGTTGCAGTTTACTGGTGAAAACAGTGGGGTTTTATTAGCCCCAAAAGTGTAAACGTCACAAGTTCTTTACCTCTTAGGTGTATGTCCATGACAGAATTATTTTTTAAGATAGATTTGACACTTACCTTGTGCCTTTCCAGCTTGTACCATGGTGCACAGTATAAAATCAATGAAAACAGACCAACAAAATGTATATCTTGTCTTTAAATGTTGTAGTTTTATTATGGCAATTAAACATGTGATAGAAAAATAATAAATATCAATATAAATATATACAGTATTGTCATTATATATAATTGTATATCATATGTGTAGTTGCTATAATAAAATGTTCTATTTGGATACAAAAATTATACATTCTGTTGGTGTGTTTTCCTGACTGAATACTGCACATAACGGTACAAAGTTAAAGTATTCAAAAGCTACAGCAGATGGAAACAGATTCCTGTAATGTAAAGTTTATTTTTTTGACTTTTCAAAATTTGAAGTAGTTTTGCTGAAAACTATAAATGTCATCCAAACACTGACAGCCTCCATTTCAGTTATGAGAATCAGTCAGCTGGTGTGAGCCGTCTGCCCTTTGTGTTGCACGCTTGTATCTGATTTTTTTTCTCTATTTGTTTTTTTTTCTTATTTGTTTTGTTTTGTTCATACTTTTTACAGTTAATCTATACCAAAACTGTATCACATAGTTTTACCTTTAGTTTTAAAGCATCAGTTTAGTGGTACATAAGATTCTGTTTGTGTTTACAATCTTGAGCCATGAGACATCACGTATAAGATAAGACACTGTTCAGGTGACACAAGAAATGTTCATAAAATAGTGAAACTGACATAAATTACAGCTTTATTTTATGGGAGCAGGTTAAACTTTGGCTGTTTTATTGATTTTTTTCAGTAAATACTGATGTTAACTTTTGGTAATAAATGTGCTTTTCTATGTATTTCTTAATGACAGATTCACACAGCACCACGCCATGTTTCCTGAAGATTCCCTCAGCAGCAGATTGAAGGCCTACCCAGTGCTCAACTAAAGCAAGCTGAAGACAGAGCTCAGCCTTATGTACAGCAAGGAGGAGTTCAAGGCCTGCTGTGGTGCCGTGGCCTTATCCAGTTGTTCATGGAAAATAATCTTGGAGAGGTATTTTCAGAGACTGTCACTCTGCTAAAGATCCTCATCACCACACCCATGACCACTGCAGAAGCTGAGGTGCTTCTCAGAACTTTCCTCAGAAACACTATGAACCAGGACAGGCTGAATGCACTGGCCATGCTGTCAATGGAAGAGAGACTGGTGACGGATATGATGAACTTCAATCAGAGGGTCACTGAGAAATTTGTCGCCCCGAAGGAAAGGAGGGCAAAATTTCTGTTCAAGTAGTGCATTGTTCAAAGGTTGTATTGTGATTATGTATTGTCTTTAGTTTCTTTTCACTGTAGTATGGAGCGCTGCTTTGGTTTGTTTCCTCCAAAGCTGTGTCCCCCTTAAAATTTTTGGCACCAGCCGCCACTGCTTGTACTTATTTTCATTTTTGTTGGACAGATCTGCATTTTTCATGAATTCTCTCCCATAAATCAATACCAGTGGTCACCCTTCACATCTGTTAGAGGGTTAAAGTACCAAAACAAGCTTGTTCCTGAACCCTGCACCTCCACAAGGCCCCATGGCTGTCAACAGTACCTCTGAGCTCCCACACCTGTAGAACACAACGTGAATAACAAGCATTTTTTGACTTATTCTCAGTGTTTTGCACATAAATAAATAAAAGGATAAGTTGTTCTGGTGAGTGCAGGACACACTTGGAATATAAAGGCTAAAATTTTATGAGGAGTTATATTTGACAGTGGACAAGAGTGCAACAAAATCACAGTAGATTAGAGTGCAATTCAAGATGTCTATTTGTAAGCAATGTTTAAATTAATGCCTTTGTTACAGAGCTGACTATTTTAGAAAAATATATAATTTTAGATAAAAGAATTAAAGAACAGAAAAGTCTGAAGACACATGTACAATAATGTGCTTAGCACATAGGCTGTTGATAGTGGAATGCCAGACACGTGCTAACTTGCTTAGCATTTCTTATCACTAACAGAAATGAATCCTGTGTCTAATCTCACTACATTTAAGCTTAATTTTGTTTAATATTGATAAGGTAACATTATTAAGTACATTTTGGTTGTGCAAATTAGGGCCCATTTTTTCCTTCATAACTGCTGTAATTCTGACATATATGTAGAGGAAACAGATCCAAGATGAAACGTTGTTTACTGTGACCGCACAAAAATGTCTTGGCATGTGCCTTCCCCTGGAGATGCATGTGGGCTGAACAAACACTTGTTTCAGGGAAAGTCTCCCGTCTTGGGGAAATAGTGTGTTACCATATGCCATGGATATATGTTTTTTTTTAAACTATAGAAAAGTGTATTTTAGGTTGTTTTAGTTACATTATACTTTAATTACTGAAAAACATCATCGACAGACAGACAGACAGACAGACAGATAGATAGATAGATAGATAGATAGATAGATAGATAGATAGATTTGACTTTTTCCAGGGTGTTTACAGTCTGATGGCTGTGGGGACAATGGATCTTTCCCTCCAGGATGTTGTAGAGGGGATGGTAACCATTGTCCAGGATGGCCTGTACCATGCTACGTGTATGTCTCTCCACCACAGTCCCAAATTAGTCCAAACTCCTGCCAAGCACAGAGCCAGCCTTCTTCACCAGCCTGCCCAGCCTCCTGGTGTTCCAATCAGTCATGTTGCCATTGCCCAATCAGGTTTAGGACATCTTTATTCTTAGACCAGTCCAGCTTGTTGTTAAGGTGTACACCTAAGTACTTATAGGTTTGCACCCCTTCAGTGACCTCCCCTCTGATAGTGACTGGCTGGAGGTGATCTGCAGGATGCAGTTCTTACTGCTCATCAGAATAGCTCTGAATGTGGCAGGACTCAAACCTGTACTTGAAGTCTGCAGTGTACAGGGTAAACAGGAATGGAGCCTGGACTGTCCCCTGAGGAGCCGTGTTTCTCATCGCTGTCGCAGACACAACAGCTTTTTAGAGTAGAGTTTTCTGGTCATACCTGATCTACTGACCCTCAGAATTTCTGACATACTGAATGATACCAATTTTTTTACAGAAATTTCATAGAATTTGTGTGGCTACTGAAAGGTTATGTTTTTGCTAGCACTTGTTAACAAGATAACTTTGATTTGGATGAAATTTTCAGGGAATGGTAGTCATGGCTCAAGGAAGTAGTGGTTAGATTTTGATGGTGGTATGGGAATGTTTTCAGGATTTGTTGACATCGCGAGATAAGGCAGTTGCCCACATTTTTGCTAATAAGTCAAAAGGTTTTCAATAGATTTTGATGACATTTCACACAATGGAGGAGTGATTACGTTTTGGTGGTAATCTGGACCCAGGAATTTTCTTCAAGGATCCCTCACCAGAGTGAGAGAGGGCAGTTTTCCAGATTTTTGACAGTAACTTGCCTGACAAAGTTGGAAATGCCTTGGCAGAGGTTTGTACTAAAACACCTCTGTAGTGGATATTTGGTGAGTTCTTGAAAATTACTTGAGGTTTTCAAGATTTTTTTGAAATTTAAATGGAAATATTGGAATTTCTGGAAACATTCACCAGGTTAAGTAAATTTAAAAACATGCAATCATGGAAACTTGGGTCAGTTTTCCTGTTTTTTTTATGTTCAAGAAATTAAGGGGTGATTCTCAAGACACTGCACTGTTCTGAATTCATTTTTTTTAAGGACATCATATTTTGTTTAGTGAAAACCATTTAGTGTTTTGTGACAATACAATACAGGTCCCAAATAGATTGGTTAAATTAGAATGAATGAAAAAATGTGCTATGAAATAATTTCCTTTTTTTCAGTATAAACCCATTTTAATGTGACCTTTTCAACCATTTTTTAAACAAAAAATTTCACCACTGAGTTTGTATAGTGAAGTCAAAACAAAACTTGTCTTTGGTTTACAATTTATCTGCAAACATAAATTCCCATCAGCCTCAGCTTTATTTGTTTGCAGTGCTAATTAGAAATAGTTCTGATTCAAACATGTTCACTTCAGGTAGTAAACATACAAAAATGATGTCTGTTTGAAATTATCGTGTTGGCATTGTGAACTGGATATGGTTGTATAAATCATTTTGGTAAAATCACAGCTGTTTGTCATTTAGAAATATTAGAAAAGGCTTCATTAGAATCAAGAAATCTTTGTTTTAAATGCAGTATGATTTGAAGTGGTCTCATTAAACTGGCCACCGGCAATTCATTAAGTGGCTATCATTTAATCTCAAAAGCACAATGCCATAAGGCTCCTTTATTTAATACCCAGCAAGTATTGTAATATGACCACGAGCATCTGCTTCCTTCAAACTGACAATATAAAATACCTATTAACCTTTTAAATTGCTCAGCTCATATGTAAGAGTTGGATTCCCAGAAATCATTAATAAGTCGCACTCGAGTGGCAGATCTGAGACCCTGCGGTTACGTAAGTGAGCAAAAGCTGACTTCATCAGGTACTTCATCTGCATACAATCAAACTGTGCAGCGAGCCATTAAGGAAGAGGAAGACAAGGACAGAAGCTCATGAAGCCGTCTGTTTTGTCCGGACCAACAAAGACGGGAAAGTAGTCTGTCTGTCGTGAGCAGTCAATGAGCTGCCTGTTGGTGCTAAAAGCCTCTGTCACTCTTTTCAGCCCGCTGGCGACATCAGGCAGGTTCGGGCTGGATCTCTATCAGGAAACCTCAGGCTATAGTGCTGTGTGACACACTTCCTCAATGGAAAGACACGATGAGAAATTGAAGCTGAGCTTTCAGTGTCTAAAGAAGACAGATAGTATTCACATAAAAGAAAAAACAGACTCATTATTTTGATGAGAAACAGCTGGTGTGCAGCCAATTAGGCCCTGAATTTACATTATTAGTGAAATTTGCTGCTGGCAGTGATGCCTCTTTTTCTTTGTGCGCCTCGGCTTAGAAAGAAAATTGGGTCTCAACAGACAGACCTCCTCGTCCACTCTGAGCTGGAGAAAGATATTAGTCTGGGATAAGTTGGGTAGCTCAATAACATGTATGCAGAAAGTAGGTATTAATGCAGGCAGACTGACAGGGCGGAGAGGTGAATATAAGATGGACTGTGCTCTTTAGAGGCTCCCGGTCTGTATTTAATGCACATTGTTCTTTCATGTAATATTGATGGTTTTGTTCAGTGCTGTCAGCGGATTCAAAAACTTTAGCCACGGGCCTACCACAGCCAGAAGTCAATTGATAATTAGCCCGCAGCAATGTCCAAAAGATAAAAAATATATAGCCTTGCCATAGTATTCTGTGTTATACACACCCAAGGCAGCCTTCCTTTAAAGATGCCACCCTGGGCACGAAGAATTGCATAACTTTTCAGCCTGTTTTGCTTTGGTTTGGAGTGCAGCGTTTCTCTCCTGTGTCCCGCTTGCAGGCTTAGACTGTTTAGACCGTCTCTTTATCCCACTAAGCAGTTTTATCTTAATAACCCTTTGGAAAATGAACAAATAAAGATTTTATCATGAAGAAATAAAACACATAAACGATAACACAATGAGGAGATACCGTACATGATGAGGAGATACAGCTAGCATCAATGGAGATAGCTTCTAATTTTTTTGTTTTGGGGGAACAGTGGACTTCACCCACTACACTCAGCCAGTGAAAGACACCTGGTGCTCCCACCGTGGCATGTTTCAAAATCAGAAGCTAGACTCTTCTACTCTGTTGTTCCCAAGTGATCCGTAGAGCCCCCATCTACTTTGAAGGGAATGTCCGTCCGAAATACTTGCTGTTAAATACGTGGACATGTACATATGATGGCCATCACACATCCCTTGTGACGATTCAGTGTGTCGGTCATGCACATCATCCAGAATTAACGCAACGCAGACATGAGCTTCAGTCTTTGGGCAGTAGAGTAATGTGCAATGCAGCATGCATTTTATTGTTCTGTGCAATAATTGGGCAACATCCAATAAAACGAAGACCTGTGCTTTCAGGCAGCTAGCACTCTGCACTTTAGCATTTAGCACTATGGCACAATTCATTGTGTATAATTCCCATGGTCCCCTGACTCCTGGCCCATCATTTTTTGGACTGTGTCGTTTAGGTTGTCTACAGTTAATGTATGTTGCATGTCTTTTAATATGTTCTGTGGGTTTTATTCCTATTATTGATGTTTGTTTTTGTTTTATGTGTTTACACCAACCTGCTAATGGGACCAGGGATGGAAATTAGCCACCTGGCCATAATCCCATATATCTACACCTAAATATCCATTAATGCATACTGTCCCATTTTTTAAAAAAAAAATCTCATATCTACATGTCACCAGTAGTATCAGTGTAGAGGCAGAAGAAAGATGACAGATTGATGACAGTAGCAGAAACATCAATAACAGTTTTTAAGGCAAACTGATAAATCAAGATCTTAATCATCAACATCTGAATAATGTGTGAGACTGTCCCTACAGAAAAATGACTGTTTATCCAGCTGATAACATAAATTCTCCTTCAAAAGTTGGAAAATAAGCTAATCATCAGCTCACACAGACTCATTACACCAAAACACCAAGCTAGTTCAGACGTAGCAACGAAGTGCAGACGTTTCTAAAGCCGCCTACGCACTGAACGCAACTTCGCGACCTGGGCGACCACTCTCCATGTAAAGTCAATGTACAGCAGCCATGGGGCGGGGTTAGCCCTCCCGCGACGGACGCGTTCTGGGCGATTGTGTCACTCATCGCTTTGTCGCCAGAGTTGAAAAAGTTGATTTTTCCAGGCAATATTGCATGTGGCGGTGTGGCAACAGCCAGTCAGCGTTGTGAGGGTGTGTGATGGTACCTGTGACAGACTGTTTTTATTGTTTTTATTCCGATTCACAGAGTGACAATCCATGTCCATGTGGGAAACATTAGTTAGTGACGACATTAGTTCCGCCCTAGACGGGACCACAGAGAACTCACAGACAATGCTGCTGCAGGGCCATCAGCTGCAGTGTTTGTGGTTGGTAGATGAGTAAAAAAGGATGCAGTTGGAAAGATGTCAGCTTATACATCCTATTATATGATATATGATATAATCGCGGTGAAACTCGAGCGGACGGACATCACTGAGCGACGGCGACCAAAATGAGGTATTTATGGACAAGTGGCGCGACTTCGGTGGGCGACGCAATTATGGTAAAAGTTGCGTTTGGTGTTAACACAGCTTAATGGTGAGATCTGGCCACTGGTCATCCGGTGGCAACAAATATTTGATAATAATATTAATTATTGATGTTTATTTTGTTACTTTTACTCTATGAATTACCACCATCTTTCAGTTCAGTTCTAATGCAACAGGTAGTTACACACAGCCTGACGTCTTCTGCACCATTTAGTGATGTCCTTCATTGTCATGCATCACATACAGGCAAGTATATTAACAAAAACGCTAATGACGTCAATGGAGGCAAACACAAACGCAAGGGCAAACTGCAAGTATATCTCCGGCTTAAGGCATATTTTCATTTTATGGAGGAGACAAATCGTCTCTCAAAGTTGTGGCACTGTGTATCTAAACACTGCAGAGTGACCCTCTCCAAACCCTCACAAGTTTAACTTTTATCTTTATGAATCTTTGGTATGAACCAGGCTTAAGAATATTAGAATTAAACAAACACAACACAAAATGGCTGCTCATGCTCTCAAACACCTACTTCCCTGAATGTACTGTAAGCTAGAGTCCATGAGCACAATCCCCTTTAGTGTTGTAATACAATGCAATGCTTAAAAAAGAACATGTTTAGTGGTCTCACTGAAAACAGGCCCTCTTTTAATCAAAATTTGTGACATTTTTAACATTTAAATACCAATAATTAAGTAATTAAACAAAGATTTATATCAATTCTAAACAGATTTAACCAGCAAATTGCTCTTTAAATCCCACCTTAACTTGGCCTTATATCTTGATTTAAATTCAGACTAAGATAACTTCTTTGTAGCTATTGGGTACAAGCCTTGTATCTCCATTTTCTGACGTTATTCTTATCTAAATGAAATTGATCTGTTGTTCATGTTCCCTGTTGGTGAGTGGGTTTTATGATATATATTTTTAACCAAATAAAATAACAAAAATAAGTATTTATTATAAGGACAATGCAATATCCATTCATTCAGAAATAGAACATTTTCTTCATTTCCTGAAAAGAGCCATGTAGCAGATAAGAGGTTTCTGCCAGTCAATGACAGTTTATAACATGGTGACCACCTGGGATCAACCCTATAGTTACCAAATGGCTGACATGGTGTTGCCCATTGTTTTCCTGCAGTCCATGGTGTGTAAACCTGGTGCTGATAATTCTCAGTTTTAAACTGTCTTGGTTGATGTTATTTCTGTCATAGATACATAGATGAATCAAATGTTTTCACCTGATTTGCAAAGCTGTTGTGAGCTGTTATCATTGTGCAAGTAATCTGTGTACATTTTTTATTGCCACAAATTCTTTGTGATTGATCAGTTGTAGCGGAAATGTCTATAACAGTTTTTCCGTAAGAAGCTTGAATCAAACAAATGTCTTGATTCACATGACTCACCTGATGTTCTAAAACCATTCCCATTATACACATTTTCCTTCTTGTCTTCAAAGTCCTGACTGGTGGTTAAAACACATGAATCACTTGACATTCTCAAACTAGATTCTGGTGATTTGACAAGTTGAATTGCAGGCAACCCTCTCAACTGGCTTGATTCGAGGTACAACAGCTCTTTTCACACAGCTGTGTCTGTCCCCTGAATCGTTCTAAAACGTTCGTCTTGTGTTGTGAATCTTTGGTCTGAAACGGGCTTTTCACTCTGTTAAAATATTACAATCTTACAGATGTCTCTTGCAAGAAGAAGGAGCATCAGAACAAAATGTAATGATAGTCTGCAAAAAAGCTTATGGTAACATTTCACTCATGAATGTCAATAAAAATGCATGGCGGTGGGGTGGGGTGCGGGGGCTATCCCTGGTGCCAGGAAAACTGAAGCATCTCATTTCTCTGGGAATGGGATGATGTGACAGCAGGCACTAAATATGCAAGGGATGCAATCATACAGCAAACAGACATTATGAGCTTATTACCTGTTGGTATATCTGACTTCGAGATGCATAAAAATGGTCATTACACAATCCAAATTAGGTAGCTATTTGACATCAGCAGTTGTGTTTTTTTTAAAACGATAAAGCGACAGAATAATTCAGATGCATGTCCTTTTTGATAAAGCTTTTAGTTAGGACTGGCCCAGGCTTGGACCAGCCCATATTTAAGCTGCAACAGGCTTAGATCGCTGTGGGTTTTGGTACACTGAGCTCCATCTTGTCCCACTCAGTTCAGCACTGTCTTTCTCCATCCTTTCTCTCTTTGTGCCTCTCATTCTTGCTCTTGCACTTGTTTTTGATTTTAGTCTGATAGGCTACTCTGGATCATTGGTGTGGACAGCCTGCTGCTGTGGACCTGCAAAGCTTCAACTACTACAACTGTTAATAGTAAGCCCTTCTTTTAACCCCATTTCATTATCATTACGGTTCTTAATATCAACTTCAGAAGGATAAGTCTATTGAAATCTTTATGGGACATCAAACCTGGATTAACTTGCTCCAAACATGAAAATTAAGTTTTAATAATAACTTCAGTGAAAGTCTCAAAAGCTAAAAATAGAATGATGACTTGGTAACCTGTCAGAAATAAAGACATTTTATTGCTAGTTAAGAATTCAGATGACATTTTAGCTCTTTAGCGAAGGTCATCAAGGTGAGTAGGTGACAGAGCAGGGCAGCATTTAAAATGATAATTTTCTCTTCTCAAATAAAGATATGTTGCCATTTAAATTCTACATTGTGATAAACTTTGATATTTACCATTCACTTTAACATTTGATAAGCATATTTTCAAAATGCCTCATGATGTTCAGTGGAAAAGATATGGCATAAAAACTGATGAAACTAACCCTTTATGCCTTTTTGTTAAAGGGAATTGTTCATTTTCTTGTATTTATTCTTGAAGTGGGGTTGTATGAGGTAATCGTCAATATTGAGTGTATAAGCCACAGGCGATTCCGGTCAGCATGACTCTTTTATTGAGAAACCCATCCAGGCGTAAAGCATGGAAGCACGGCTACACATAGAAGCAGACAGACAATGTTGGGGTAGGAATACACAATATTCACAGGACTTTTCTGTCAAAAAAGGCACTATGTTTAGCACTTTTCCATTGAATAGAGATGGACCTAGTGCCTTATATCACATAGTCCCAACATGCTGTACAAGTTCTTAGCCCTAAGCCCCAAAATATAATAGTGGGGTGCACTGATGTGTCCAAAAACTCAGAAGTGAGTTAACATATAGCACTTCCTGGTTATCAAGCTATATTGGATTTAGAATACCTGTTTTGGATAAATGCCCAAAATAAGATTCTTGGAGGCAATTGAGTGATATGGTCGAGTTGTTCTTCATGATTGTGGTAATAATGTGTGAATTATTAATAAAAAAAAATACCAAAATTGCTTGCATTAGGGTCCCCAGTTATTTGTTAATTCCTTGTTCGTAGTTTCTTAGCAACCATCTTTATAAACACACAACACCACTTTGAAATTCAAAAACAGGCAATATCAGATGCATTTTATTATTTCAAATTAAATGTTAAAACCATGTGTGTGTGTTCATCATTATTACAGACATTTATCCATTATGCCATTTTACAGTACCATGTACTTATGGCCATGGAAACCCAAAAATGCTTAATGCTAGCTCTATTAATTAATTCTCAGATAAGTGCAAACACTTGTTAAAAGTTTGATGGAAATCCCCTCACACTTTTTTAAGATGTTCTGTTCACAAACAAATGATGGCCACAAGACAGTGACTTTGACACTTGACTTGTGACCTCCAACATCTAAGCCAGGGGTGCCATCTGCAGTTGTTGTTAATTGGCCCTTTGCTAATTTTAAAGAATAAAGTTGGGATATGAAGTTTATGCTTGACTTTCACTCCCAAGACAAAGTGAGGGGCAACATGAATGGTAAGCATAGTATATTTACAACCGAAGAGGTAACAAAGTCAATGCCCTGATGAATGATGACAAATGCAGCATAGCAGCATAAACTGTGCTCATTTATTCTGCTACCTGCTTCATCTCAAAATCAAACCTCCAAAAACATTGCCCAATTATTGCTGAAGCACTTACATGCACAAAGTTTGTCTTACTTTGTTCAGTTTATTCTTGTTTTGTGTTTGAATGTGAAACTGTAAACCAGTGCCCCCCCACTGCAGAGACCATAGTAGCCCCCTTAATTAAAATGGATTAAGTGGTAGCCAGGGCCAAACAAGCCATTTGAAGTCTGATTGGCTGCCTATAATTCTTAAATGGTTAGCTAATAGTCTTGTTGAACCACTAATTGAAAGCTGTTTTGTTCACTGTTTTGACATTACAGTGAATTTCTAACTTTACTACCTTAAAGTCAGGGCATATCAAAAGGGGCTTGACCATCCTCATATTTTTCTTATTTTGGCTATTGGTGACAAAAATTTTGACACCCTTGGTCTGATCAGTCCATCCTTTAATCTAATTAGACATGTGAACACAGATTAAAGATGTTCTCTTGAAGACTTTAGAGACATTGAATTCACAAGACTTGGACAGGCAACTGAAAACATAACTCCCAGAGCCTAAGCTGTTGCCAGCCCAGTGGTATAAGAAACAACACCCTGAGTTTCTTCTTGACACTCTGCTTTATTTTTGTTGTCTGGAAATTGAATGCTGTGCAGAGGCATAAAACTGCCATGTTGTAGATCAAGTTTGCTCTGTTGTCTGGTTGCCAATGAAACAGCTGAAACTTGAATTTCCCTGAGAATCAGTAAGTCATTCATCTATCCATCCATCTATCCAACTGACAGCTAAAACGCACAATAGCCTCATGTGAACACTGTCGTGTCCACCATCCACTGAAGTTAGTAATGTCATATTTCTGCAAATGGTCAAGATAGATAAGATAGATACGATTTCTTTGCAGGATTTCGACCAACCAGGCTTTTAGTCCATCAGTGGATCTTTTTTGAGTACTAAGGCAGTATACTGAGACCTTGTTCACCTGCTCTCTCTGACTTCTTGAGCACTTTTCTCACACTCAGCAGCACTGACACTGATATATAGAACAAGGTTTTCCAGGTCATCCTCTTCTCTGATTCACTGACCCAGTCTAACCCTGCACACGTCGTTCCTCCCACGCTGTCTTCCCTTCTGAGAGTCTCTGCTCCAACTGTCACGGGGCTCTGTCAGGTTACACACTCTGAGCAGTTGAATCCTGCACCGGGACCTGTGGGACAACATCCTCACTTACTTTGTGTTCGTTTTTGTATGCATTATTCTGTTCACCTGTCTGAGACAGCGTGCGCTTACTAATGCTGTTGTCAACTCCCAACGTTTGCTTCCAGCTGAGGGCCGATTCACACAGTCACAACTAAGCGTCTGAGACTTGATTTTTGCAGGCTTTGTCTTTCTCAGGTGCTTGTTAAGTCTACAAAAGGCCCTTGAGCCCTGCTAGTTGGCAGCAGTACTTCATTTGCTTCGTTTGCTTTGTAACTTAAAAAAAAATCACACTGCAGAGAGGGAAAAATGCAGAGATTTTTGCTAAAAATAAATAGATAAGTAAATAAATGAATGAATGAATAAATAAATAAAGTAAAGTAAAGAAGATTTTCTTACATGATAAAATTTAATCATTGACAAATTTTTCACCAAATGTTAAATGCTAAGTTTTGTGAAATTAATATTTAATTTAACTCTGCACAAAGAGTTCAGCAAACTAAATATTTAACTCAATTTTAAATGGAGGGATTTGCTTGACTAAATATTTAAGCACAGCCAAGCCTGGATTCAACGACTGTTAAATCTAGATGTTCTCCTGCACTGCAGCTTTTTTCCAAGCAGAACCATTTTATTACATTATATTAGTTAATTCTGTAAAAACTGTGACAAAGGGGAATTCTGTTCATCTGATGAAGCAACCAGACAACAGCACACATAAATGCAGGCATCAGACATTTCCAGACATGTTTCCGCATATCTGAGAGAAAAGCGTCTTTTATTGTGATAAGAGCCTTTTCAGAGAATTTCATTTTGACCTGAAAATAATACATTCCTCTTCTCACCAGCATGCTGCTTTGAGATTAAAGGTCACCTCAGGCATTTTAAAGAAAGAGGCTTTATTAAAAAACGGTTGTTTGCATTTTTCCCATTGATGATTACGTTCAGGCGCTGTCTGCATTTGCAGCCAGACTGAACTGCATTAGAAATATTCAATAATGAAAAAGGAACATACAAACACAATTTACCAGTTTAATAAAGCTTAAATATGATTAAAATGTAAGCAGTGTTTGGTGCATTCTGCAAGTTCACTGAACCTCCAGGACAAAAATGCTCAAGTATTAATTCTCAGTTTCTGCCAAATGCAGAGTCAACTCCACCAATGTCTTGATTGAGCCAGCCGTTGGTGAAAATATTGAAAACTGATCAAACATAAAATGTTAATGAGTCCTTTCAAAGTTCCGGGATACGTACTCATGCACAATGGGGTACAAGCTAAAAGTCTGAGTCTGTTTTAGTCTTTTTTTTTAAGATATTTTTGGGGCATTTATGGCCTTGTTATTGATAGTTTAGAAACAATGGATAGACTCAGAAAGAGAGAGAACAGGGGAGGACAATCTGATGGAGATAAATGGCGAGCCAGCCACACAAGGAAAGAGCTTTCATATATGAAATATACATAGTTGCTTTACTTTCTTAACCAAACCAGCACTCAATCTTTTGACATCTTAATATTGATATCTTCAAAGATCAAACAAGGTCTGCTGACACTCCTCATAATGACTGACTGCCAGATGCATCTGAAGGTTCAGTCCTGAGACAGGAAATGGAGGGGGGGGGGGGGGGGGTATATAAAATAATAACAGAATATTTTCAAACGTCAATTTCTATCAGTAAAGTTTAAAGGAATATATATGTTTATGTTTAGTTAAATTGAAATAAATTTAACCCCTTTTTTATGTTGAAACACAGACTTCCTTAAAAAGTTCCATGGAAAATGACCTTTATTTCTGCTTTGAATAATCGTATTTTTCTTTTGTTGTATTGCAACGCCAATGTATAAATTCAACTTCTCCTGCTTTCCCTTCTTTGATCACTTGCAAATAACACACTTGTAAGTCCACTACAGAATATTTGCTAATCTCTGCTCCACCTTTCTGCTTCATCTTTTGACACATTTACATTGTATGAGTATCAGTGCACAAAATGTCATTGACTTTTAAAGCTAAAAACAGGGCTGTAGCTCCACATGTAGACGTGACACAAAGGCCTTTGTTATGTGAAGATGATAATGCAAATGCAGCAGCACAGATGGTGCCACAGAGCTTGAATATTTATGCCCAGTGTCCATCAAGTTGGGCCAGAATTGAAAGAGCAGAGTAGGTTGGGCTGGGCTCTCTTTAAATGAGGCACCAAGACAATGCTAATGTTAGCAAGTGCAACACTCCATTGATTTTAATGAATGAAAGAAGCCTGTCCAGGTGTATGAATGGAGCTGAAGAAAGGATGAGAAAAGTGAGGACTGTATGGCTCATAGTCATGTCAGATCTAGAAGTATCATATTTTTCAGTCACATAACAGACAGGTAATCAATGGAGTAACCCTGTTTCATTTTTTCCTGTATGGCACTAACCTCGCTGTCTGAGTGTTGCTCTGTGTCAAAGAGAGATGTTCATAGTGATGGGTGAAAAGCTAAGAAAGAAACCGACCCTCACTTTCTAGAAGAACTTTTTAAAAAAGGGGTTTTGCCGAATGAAGGTTAGATCCATTCTTTCTGATGTTCTACTGTGAGTCTGGTAATATCTGCAGGCACAATATGTACAGTTTTCACACAAATCCTTATGGTTCAAGTAATCCAGCAGCCATGACAGAGCTGCCGTCACAAAACACAATCAGGGGCACTGACAGAAATTTTGGGCCCCATGAAAAGATACCAAATTGGGCCCTATCCTAAACCTGCTCAGCACAGTTTCTCAAAGTATCTCTCAAGGAGATTGATGTACCCTGCCTGGCCAAAAAAAAGTTGCCACAAAAAAAAAAGCTCACACACTCTAATATTTCATTGGACCACCTTTAGCGTTGATTACAGCACACATTCGCTGTGGCATTGCTTTGATAAGCTTCTGCAATGTCACAAGATTTATTTCCATCCAGTGTTGCATTAATTTTTCACCAAGATTTTGTATTGATGATGGGAGAGCCTGACCACTGCACAAAGCCTTCTCCAGCACACCCAAAGATTCTCAATGGGGTTAAGGTCTGGACTCTGTGGTGGCCAATCCATGTGTGAAAATGATGTCTCATGCTCCCTGAACCACTCTTTCACAGTTTGAGCCTGATGGATCCTGGCATTGTCATCTTGGAATATACCCGTGCCATTTGGGAAGAAAGAATCCATTGATGGAATAACCTGGGGCCTTGTGTACAAAGGGTGGCATACGCTCTTTTTCACAGCAAAGTTCAGATGTATCAACAGTGAAATGACCGTGGAAATGTGCGGTGCCTCACAACAACTTCATGGCTGGCGTACACACGTTTCTACAGCATTTGTTCCTTTGGCAACACTTAGAGGTGATGCTGGGAAACTGCAATAACAAATAAATGTGAAAACAATTTGTCCTCAGACTGAGCGATGTGCACATCAGAGATAAAACAGTTAACACTGATGAACAATTAACACACCCACGGGTCTGCAATTACATGAAAGTATATAAAAGCTAGCGCAAAGAGATGCAAAAATACAGTTAAAAACAATGGCTGCTTTAACAGTATGAGAAGTCGATGTAAATGGTGCAATACGAAGAGAGCGTGTGTTCAGAGATAGAAAAGATTTACTGGGACATGATGACAACTGGATCATTAGCTGGTTTAGGTTCCCGAGGGCGCAGAGCTGCGGTCAGCATTCAACATCAAAGCACAATTTGCAGCAAGAGCCAATTTTCCTAATGTGATCAGAGCTATCGACTGCACACACATTGCTAAAAAAAGTGCCATTACATGATGAATTTGTGTATGTCAACAGGACACATTTTCATTCGATCAATATGCAGATCATATGTGACGCTCAAATGTAGTTCACCAACATTGTGGCGAGGTGGCCTGGTTCAACACACCATTCATACATCCTGAGTAACAGCGTGAACAAACTACAAGCTGGCACTGTGCATGATAGCGGCTTCTTGGTCAGTAATTTATTTGTGTAATTGTCCTAAAATCATCCCCGTGATGTGCATTGAGCATTTGCGCCCCCAATTCTATCCCGTCTTAACAGCATCATTAATAAACAGTGGTTGAAGTTAGTGACTTGCTTTTTTTGCTGATTAAACTACAGCTTAAGATCTTTTTAACAAGCCCCTGATTGTCTCTGTGTGTAGTGTTGTCATCTTAAAGGATAAGTTCGGTTTTTTGACACCTGGACCTTATTTTTAGGATTAAATACGCTCGTAGACTCACCCAGACAATTTTGGCGGAGCTCGGAGCCGTTTTCGAGCAATTTAGATCCATCCGACGGCGTTTTTCCTCATGCCATAGTAGCAGACGGGGCCAGAAATCGAAACCCCTAAATTAGACATTATCTGCCGCGAAACTCACTCATTTCAGCTACATTTTATAAATGAATGGCCAGTGTAATCACCATGTCAGCTCAACTTTGTTGTTATGGTCATCCGGGGCTTTACAAGGACGGGTAACTTTTGGTGACGTCATAGACAACATGAGTAGAGCCACTGTTGTTGCTAGGCTACACGGCTACACGGCTATTTTTGTGCAACATGGCGGAATATTTATCTGATGTAGAAGTGTCTGACGACGACTTTGAGTATAATGGATGCCCGTATCGTTTTGAGCCAGAATATACCGACGAGGAGCTATTTGAAAGGAGGATGAAGAGGGAAAGAGCTGAACAGCTGGCCAGAGAAAAAGCAACCACTGTACGTCCACGAATGGGGGCTAACTGGTGATGTTGTTGTGGACATTGCACGGCAATGGCAACAGAGGAGGAGTGCCTTTGCTGCTCAGAGTGGGACTTGGAACTTGAGACCAGAGGAAACACGTATTGATGCCCCCAAAATACGATTTCTGGCCCCGTCTGCTACTACAGCATGAGAGAAAAACACCGTCGGATGGATCTAAATTGCTCGAAAACGGCTCCGAACTCCGCCAAAATTGTCTGGGTGAGTCTACGAGCGTATTTAATCCTAAAAATAAGGTCCAGGTGTCAAAAAACCAAACTTATCCTTTAATAACCCTGTGCGTAAAAGTGTGAAATGTCTTAATCAGCCTTTTCCCTGGCGCACTTTTGCGCTGATTTGCAACAACAATGTTTGATCCATGTTAGTAGTGTATAAAATTGACGAATGGAAAGTGTAAGCCAAGTTTACTGTGATATCCTCTTTGATATGCTGGCATGTTTAAATTTAAATTCAGAAGATTTCAAACCAAATAATACCATACATACAGCCAGTGTTGTAGTCGAGTCACCATAGCTCGAGTCTGAGTCGAGTCCGAGTCCTCAGTGTTTGGGTCCGAGGCGAGTCCGAGTCACCCAAAAAAAACAGAGTCGAGTCCAAGTCACCAAAAAAAAAATCTGAGTCGAGTCCTCTCACCTGAGTCAAGTCCAGGTCGAGTCCTCAGTACCTTAGCCCAAGTACTAGAAAAGTTCCCCGAGCCTAAGTCTGAGTCCTCAATATTGAGTCTGAGCCAAGAGGCTAGATGCTCTCCAGCTCTCCACTTTTGCAAAGCCTGAGAAATGACATGCAAATTAAAAATGTCTTAATTAAAAATTAATAATACAGTTTTCTCCATTTCAACAGAACTTTCTTAGCTGTCAGATGACTGCAAATTTAAGCAACAAGTGTTGTGAGTTTGCTGTTCTTTTTCAAGAATGTATGAAGTTCAATTGTTTGAAAAATGTTAAATTAACTTAAAATAACATTTCCATATATATCACTGCAATCAAGTGTTTTCTGTAACTCTCAATCAGGCTTCTGCACCTGTTGACAGGTAATTTGGCCCACTGCTCATCAGCGAAGTGCCTTAATTTGTCCAGGACAGTGTTATTTGTTTTTGTTTTTTAATTATTCTTTTCAACCACAATTCAAAAGCAATGTCTCGGCTAAGCCCCGGATCTTCTTCAATCCTAAATCCGCCCCTGCTGATATGAGGACCTTATACCAGAAGAAATAATAAATAAAAAATTAATAAAACTACAAAGGATTCATTGATAAATAAGCTTGAGTCCTCCGAGTCCTACCCCGAGTCCTAATGCAGCCAGAGCTCGAGTCCAAGTCCAAGTCATCAGCGCACTAGGCCGAGTCGAGTCACGAGTCCGACATATCACTCGATCCCAAGTCCTGGACTCGAGTCCTACAACACTGCATACAGCAACCAAGGGGTCAGCAATTAAGTTTGGCCTGGGGCCAAATTTTTCAGGGTCACTTTATGTCGGGCCAGAACATAAACTGTGGTTAATATATAGAGATTATCGTCAGTGAATGCATTAACGGGGGAGTGACGAGAGAAAGTGAAAGATCGCTGGAGCGATCGACTGGGCACTCCATTATGCACAGAATAAGAGATGAAAAACATGAATCATATTTCTTTGTGCTTTTTTTATTGTAATATCTGATAAATTTTGTTTATTAATACTACACCAACATCTTTAATGGGATTTTATCAGGCAGAAATAGCAGTTTTCAGGACAAGGAAAGTCAAATGTTTTATTCATTTATTGGAACATTCATGTTGACAGCAGCTTTTAATGGCTCTCCATAAAAATCAGACAAGTAATTCATAGCCAATGTTCATACAGACGTGTTCCTGAGATTTTATAATTAACAGATCACTGATGACCCGTGTGCATTTCAGCACTGCATTATGTTTCTGAGACAGCATCAGTCAGTGAACAGTTTGCTACTGTCTGATCTGCTCAATCAGAGTCACTCACGTGTGCTGTGTTTGTTGCTGATGCCGGAGGACAATGTGCCAAAGAGCGTATTTTTACGCACCTCCACTTCAGCCAGTAGTGCCTCAAATGCGCTTTTCATGAAATTCTTTTTCCAAACCATCGTACTCATTCTTTTTTAAATTTTCTGATCGCGCAAAGATGGGAATCAGGTGCAGGGCTAATTAAAATATGATTTGCGTATGTAAATGGGGGCGTGGACAGAGAGGGGTGGGGTACTCCAACATGTGCGCTCAATTCCACGCTGATTGGGATGTACAAAGGAATTGTGCTTGGATTCATGCATGCACACAGATTCGTACAGCTGGATATTTTTGTGCGTATGACGTTTTCTGGGTTTGATCTTACGCCATGTTTTAGTAGGAAATCCACGCAAGTCTTTGTACATGAGGCCCCTGGTCATTAAGTATATTCAGGTAGTCAGCTGACCTCATTCTTTGGGCACATGATGTTGCTGAACCTCGACCTGACCAACTGCAGCAACCCCAGATCATAGCACTGCCCCCACAGGCTTGTACAGTAGGCACAAGGCATGATGGGTGCATAACTTCACCTACCTCTCTTCTTACCCTGATGTGCCCATCACTCTGGAACAGGGTAACAGGGTCTGGACTCATCAGACCACATGACCTTCTTTCATTCCTCCAGAGTCCAATCTTTATGCTCCCTAGCAAATTGAAGCCTTTTTTCCAGTTAGCCTTACTGATTAGTGGTTTTCTTAAGACGACACAGCTGTTCATTTCCCCAATCCCTTGTGTTTTCTTCACATCGTGCGTGTGGAAATGCTCTTACTTTCACTATTAAACATAGCCCTGAGTTCTACTGTTGTTTTTCTTCAATTTGATTTGGCCAAACATTTAAGTTATCGCGATCATGATCATTCAGGATTTTTTTCCGACTACATTTCTTCCTTGAAGACGATGGTTCCTCACTATCCTTCCAGTTTTTAATAATGCGTTGGACAGTTCTTAACATAATTTTAGTAGTTTCTGCAATCTCCTTAGATCTTTTCTCTACTTGAGGCATGCCAATGATTTGACCCTTCTTAAACAGACTAACATCTTTTCCACGACCACAGGATATATCTTTCAACATGGTTGTTTAAGAAATGAGAAGCTACTCATTGCATCAGCTGGGGTTCAATAACTTGTTGCCAGCTGAAAGATATCGCCCATGCAGTAATTATCAAATAGGAGGCTCGTACCTATTTGCATAGTTAAATCCAGGTGTCGACTTTTTTTTTGGCCTGGCAGTGTATTTTAATTCTATCTTTTCGCTTATATTAGACAATGCATACTTATACTGTTTCAATGCATGCCATTACATTACAGTAGCATGCTGGAAAAGTATCCATGGCTTTTACATTTGCAGTAAAATATATTAGTGTAGAATATATTATTTCTGAGAAATTGTAAAAGCTTCAGATTTGCATTATAGTTGTGGTTTATTGCAATTAAGGGCTGCTGTTAAGTTGACTGGAGCTACAGTATACAGAAAGTAAAGACAGAAAGTAAGGACATTCTGTACACTTTTTGATTTTGAACAAAGTAAGTCATCTGAGGGGCCCTGACAGCCAAGCAATCAGCCGGCACGTTGCGTGTACTGATCCACAGAGCCAGGATGGGTTCAAATGTGAACTCAGGCTCTTTGCAGCATGTCTACCCCCACTTTCTCACCCCATTTTGGATACTACCCACTATACTCTCATCGATACAATAACAGCAGAAAAAAATAAAACTCAAAAATGCTTATCTGGACTCTGTCATGTTGTAATGCAGAGCTATTCAAATATTTATCACATTCTTTGCATCCTGGAAGGAAAAAAAATAAGTGCACTCACAGAAACTCAGGCTAACATAATGACAACAGCCTCCTCGTTTGATTTGAGTACATCAGCCCACATGGTGAACAGTTCACTGTCCATAAACACAGCAGAAACACTTACTGGTCCACCTCAGAAGACTGTTTTCTGTCATAGTAATTTAGCCGCCCTGTTTTAGCTGAGGGCAGTTAATTTAGGATATGCATTCGGCAAATTAACAAAGCCCACATGTGTGGGATGCATTTCTATCCAACAACACAATGTTTCTTAAGGGTTCATTGATGGAATGGCCAGCTTGACAACTTAATGTGCCTCCAGTAATTCTCTTAAATTGTCTTTTTGGATTACGGCCAAATAAGGAAGCCCAGTAATGCCTGAACCACATTAAAACTGGGCTTTAACCCTTTGGCGCTGATTCAGGTTATGCACTATAGCTAATCATTCTGAGTGCTTAAGAGTTTATTAGGATGCTGATGCTGAAAATAACATAGAAGGGCCACATTTATGTGCATGACTGGTTTACAGCAATTTCTGACCTCTGCACAGTCACTCATCTTATGAGTCCATGTGCATGAACTCTTAATACAATATCTGCTTAACAGCACAGGATGTTAAACATACTTCAGACAATAGTCCATCTATGAAATCTTTATTATAGTGCTATTATACAGGCACAGCAAAGGCATAAATCATTCTGCAGGAGCTTTGTTCAGCGATAAGCCACATATGTGGTTAAATTTATCAGAAATGCCAAAGTAAGATCTGGTCATCTGCATTTCATTCTGACAAGGTGTATGATTAAAGTAGTAACTCCTGATTGTGAGGGAGTTTGCAGATAGGTGAACATATTTCTATTTGACCCTGTCAGGTTCACATTAGATCTGAAGTGCAGCAGCAGAGTATGAAGAGACACAGTGTGAAGAACTAATCCCATGATTTTGTATTCTGCCACATGTTAATTAACAGGAGGGGAACCTAATATCTTTTTATGCAGTGGAGCCAACTTTTTTTTTGTATATTGCCTCTTATTCAACATTTCCTCCCATAAACTCTAACTTGAAATGCCTGACTGTTTCATGTCAGTGTGATATGTACAGTATTTTAAATCTATCTGGGCAACACACCATCAAAGATGTTTGAGGGAAAAGAAAATTAAAATGTGATCAGGCATTGTATATGTTACATTCATCATGAGCTACACAGAATAACAAAACTTATAATCTATTATTAAAATTCCCATAAGGTACAATCCCTGGAATTTTAGAAGCTTTTCAGTGTTGTTCTCATCAGTTTTACCTTCCAGGGACATGTTTTGTCAAAGTGAGGCCTTAAGTGGCCTTTTTTTTTTTTTTACCCTATGCAGTCCTCTCCTCCTCTCCTCCTTCGCCCTCCCTTGTGAATCTCCTATTGACCTACCTACAGTAGTCCCTCAGCAGTTTCTCAATAAATCAAAGCTGTCTGCTCTGCCCATTTTTTATCTGAAAACACCAAAAATTGCTGACAAATGATGATCAAAACAGAGACTAAATTATTTTTATGTAAAATTATTTTTATGTAAAATTATATGTACAGGTTATAAAAAAAATACTCTTATGAATTAATAAGGTTATTTTGGGTAGAGGCATGAAAATACATTCAATACAAATATAACTAAGTGTTCTAAGAGCACATCCTCCACAGAGGCGTTTCTGACATTGTTGGGCAAGTTACTGTCACAAATGTGGGAAATCAGCCCAATCTCTCACTGTAAAGATATCCTTTAAAAAACTCATGGATCCCAATCCAAATTTGGATCATCAAAATGTTATCACTTCTCCCTTGTGCCATTACCTACATGCAAAAAAATTTTCAAGATTCATTGAAAATGTATTAAGTTATTGTCAGAAATGTGAAAAAGTGCCCTATCTTGAAACATTAACAAATCCTTAAAAAAAAAAAAAAATTGGATTCGTATACAGATTTGGATCACCACCAAAATGAAATCACTTATTTCTGGTGCCATTTCATCAAAATATGTTCATAACTTTTTAAGTATTTTGAGTCATCCTGTTCACAAACTAAAAAACACCAATAAAAGTATAACATCCTCAGTGGAGGTAATAAAACAAAACATTGCTTTTTAGAATTATGTGTTAATGCATTAACTATATAATCAGACTTTCAAATGCTGTTATTTCTTTGCTGCAGACCCTTCACTCTGCTGTTCCAAAATAGATAAACAAACTTATCATTTATAGCCTTTATAGCCTTTCTTTACATTTCGTTATCTCTCCCTTCCTCTGCATCCACAGACTCTGAATCCAGCCTGAAGAGCTGACTGAGAGTACATCTGTGGTGGAAATGCTCTCAGGTGCGACTTCTTAAAAACATTATTTGCAAGCACACAGAGTTTCAAAGCAGGAAGGGCAAACAATTTGTGAGCTGAGTCGGTTCACATACTGCTTTGAAAGTTGTTTGGAGTGGACTTTTTGTACACATGCTGTATATCAGCCAGGATATTCGACACTCCGAGGTTGACTTGCTGAAGAAAACAGGGAGAGCTGAACTTTGTTTGTGAGGTGTATTCGTGCTGTTTGTATACTTGTGTGTGTGTGTGTCCTCTGTAACCTTTGTTTGTGCTTGTCAGAGCTAAACTATGAACATGTTGTTGCTCACTTCAAGGCATGTGCAGGATTCAGAGGGGAAGATGTTTGCAATGCTACCTAAGCAATGAGTTTATAAAGTTTGGACAAAGAAAACACATTTTATCTTGAACTGGCATTTGTGGTGGTTATTTCAGTGGATGAATGAATTCGAAATCATCATTATCATCATCTTCTTCTGCTTATCCATGATCGGGTCGCGGGGGCAGCAGCCTAAGCAGGAAAGCCCAGACTTCCCTCTCCCTGGCCACTTCATCCAGCACTTCCTGGGGGATCCTGAGGCGTTCCCAGGCCAGCTGAGAGACATAGTCCCTCCAGCGTGTTCTGGGTCTTCCCCAAGGTCTCCTCCCGGTGGGACGTGCCCTGAACACCTCACGAGGGAGGCGTCCGGGTGGCATCCTAATTAGAGGCCCTCACCTCATTTGGCTCCTCTCAATGCGGAGGAGCAGCAGCTCTACTCTGAGCCTCTCCTGGCTGACCGAGCTTCTTACCCTATCTCTAAGGGACAGCCCGGATACCCTACGAAAAAAAACTGATTTCGGCTGCTTGTACCCGCAATCTTGTTTTGTCGGTCACTACCCACAGCTCGTGACCATAGGTGAGGGTAGGAACGAAGATCGAGCTGTAAATCGAGAGAGTTTTGCCTTTCGGCTCAGCTTCCTCTTCACCATGACAGACCTGTGCACTGCCAACGCTGCACCAATCCACCTGTCCATCTCCCGTTCCATTCTTTCCTCGCTCATGAGCAAGACCCCGAGGTACTTGAACTCCTCCACTTGGGGCAGAACCTCATCCCCGACCCGGAGGGGGAACTCCACCCTTTTCCAGTCGAGGACCATGGACTCAGATTTGGAGGTGCTGATTCTCATCCCAGCCGCTTCTGACTCAGCTGCGAACCGATCCAGCAAGAGTTGCAGGTCACAGTCTGATGAAGCCAACAGGACCACATCATCTGCAAATAGCAGTGACCTGATCCTGAGGTCACTAAACCGGATTCCCTCAACACCCTGGCTGCGTCCAATCCTCACTGGAAACAATTCTGATTTACTGCCGGGAATGCGGACTAGGCTCTGGCACCGGTCACACAGGGAACCGATGGCCTGAATCAAGGAGTCCGGTACCCCATACTCCTGGAGCACCCCCCACAGGACTCCATGAGGGACACGGTCAAATGCCTTCTCCAAGTCCACAAAACACTTGTAGACTTGTTGGGCAAACTCCCATGCACCCTCAAGGATCCTACAGAGGGTGTAGAGCTGGTCCACAGTTCTATGACCAGGACGAAAACCACATTTCTCCTCCTGAATCTGAGGTTTGACTATCCGGCAGATCCTCCTCTCCAGTACCCCTGAATAGACCTTACCAGGGAGGCTGAGGAGTGTGATCCCCCTGTAGTTGGAGCACACCCTCTGG
Source organism: Cetoscarus ocellatus (assembly GCA_037902135.1). Classification (NCBI taxonomy): domain Eukaryota; kingdom Metazoa; phylum Chordata; class Actinopteri; order Labriformes; family Labridae; genus Cetoscarus; species Cetoscarus ocellatus. The sequence goes on from JBAMNC010000719.1 coordinate 849,426, forward strand.
TCCCCCTTCTTGAAAAGAGGGACCACCACCCCAGTCTGCCAATCCAGGGGTACTGCCCCCGATGTCCACACGATGTTGCAGAGTCATGTCAACCACAACAGCCCCACAGCATCCTGGGCCTTGAGGAACTCTGGGCAGATCTCATCCACCCCAGGGACCCTGCTACCGAGGAGCTTTTTGACCACCTCGGCGACCTCAGCCTCAGAGATAGGAGAGCCCACTACAGAGTCCCCCAGCCCTGCTTCCTCACTGGGAGATGTGTTGGTGGGATTGAGGAGGTCTTCGAAATATTCCTTCCACCGATCCACAACATCCCCAGTCAAGGTCAGCAGCGCGCCATCCCCACCATAGAAGGTGTTGACAGCACACTGCTTCCCCTTCTGAGACGCCAGATGGTGGTCCAGAATCTCTTTGAAGCCGTCCGGAAGTCATTCTCCATGGCCATGGCCTCACCGAACTCCTCCCATGCCCGGGTTTTTGCCTTGGCAACCACCGAAGCCGCATTCCGCTTGGCCAGCCGGTACCTGTCAGCTGCCTCTGGAGTCCCACTGGCCAAAAAGGCCAGATAGGACTCCTTCCTCCGCTTGACGGCATCCCTCACCGCCGGTGTCCCCCAGCGGGTTCGGGTGTTGCCGCCACGACAGGCTCTGACCACCTTACAGCCACAGCTCCAATTGGCCGCCTCAACAATGGAGGCATGGAACAAGCTTCTGCAGCCGGGGATCGGACCGCCAAGGTCCCCACCTTTGGATGCCTCCCAGCTCACAAAGCACCCGACCACCTTGGCCCCTCCCATGGGTGGTGAGCCCATCGGAGTAGGGTCCCATGTCACCTTTTCAGGCTGTGCCCAGCCAGGCCCCATGGAGCTTGCCGCTAAGCCCCACCCCCAGGTCTGGCTCCAGGGGCGGGCCCCGGTATCCCGCGTCCAGGCAAGGGAAACTGAAATCCATTGGTTGTGTACTCCATTTTGGTCTTTGAGCCACACTTTGTCTGGACCCTCCCCCAGGACCTGTTTGCCTTCGGTGACCCTACCAGGGGCATGAAGCCCCCGACAACATAGCTCCTGGGATCACTGGGACACTGGAACCCCTCCACTGAGAGGAAAATCATCACTTAAACATCAATTTTCCTTGACAGAAATTAAAACAGTCTCAGTAGAACTAGGACATTGCACTACAAACAACCTGGTCAGAATAGTTCTTTAGAAAAAGTTTTAGAAATAATACAAATTAGAGCTTAAACATCAGTTTAAAGCTGTCGCAAAACACCTCTGACAACAGCCATATGTCTGCATTATTTGTTGGGGTTACTTTTGCACCAGAAATATTGAAATGTTGATTTTTTTTTAAATGAAGTTTACATAAAATGAAGACAGTTGCATCAAACAAAAGATATCAACTTACAAGACAAATAAGTATGTCATAAAACATCCTCAGATCAGGTATCTTCTCTGTACACCCTACAGCAGGCATCACCCAATGGCGGACCTCGGTCCGAAACCAGACCAAGTGATGGTTCTGTCTGAACCCGTGACCAATCTCTGATAAATTCTCAAGAATAGATTTTAACTGAGCATTTTTTCCGACAGTCGCAGATATACAGCGGGCGCTGCTTCTCCAGTTAACACTAGAACCGCTACTGTGGTCTGATCCCAACCGGTCATGGCACGAGTGTTCCTAAATATATGTCCTGTATGTTTTCTGAAGCTTGTAAGGTTGTTTAATGAAGCACTAAAGAGGAATGAGACATGATCCATTTAGCGGAGGTGATTTTTCTGCCACTATCATGTTTGCAGCATGAGCTGCAGCAGCCGCAAGCACCAGCAAACAGGAGGCAGTGCCAAATCAACTGCCTGTGCAAAAAAAAGAAGACCCTTGTCACCTGTAAGCGTTGCGACCGACCTGTGTGTGGGAAATGCTGATGAGGGCTGAGAGCTTTTGCACTGTAGTGGTGCTGTGCTCTCCACAGGGCTGATGCTGTTCTTTTTCTAATTGTTTACTAATCGAGTTGATCATTTGTTCGTGTTATTTTCATTGTTGCAGTTCTACAGTTTTTTGCACTAGTTTGTTTCCAAATGTTTCACATTTTGCAAGTTCTGGCAACACTGTTCTGTTTATTTATTTATTAGCCTATGTGAATGTGGGTTCATGCAATGCATGTAGCACTGTTTGTGTGTGAGAAAGAGAGGGAAAGACTGAAAGACAGAGAGACAGAGTCAAGGACAGAGAGCCAAAGAGAGAGAGCAAAATCTGAAACATGCGCAAATAAAATATTTATCTTCCTATCACTTTCTTGTTACATTATTTTGCTACAACACAGCAGAAAAGCAGTTACAGATGACAAATGATTGTACTTTTAAGAGTTAATTTCTTGTATAAAGAAGATGTTGACTTTTTTTACTGGAAGTGTAGGTCTTCATTTTTTTAGGCTGTGACCTCTCTTATTTAAGAAAAAAGAAGAGGAAAAATATTTAGTCAGTGCTCTGTATGCACTTGGTTTTTTCTAAAAAGAGCCACCTTTTATTTATTGTTTTATGAAGATGTTGACTTTTTTACTTGACGTGTAGGCCTTCAATTCTTGGCTGGGACCTCTTTCATTTGAGAGAAAAAAAAAGGTTATTTGGCTCTGTATGCACTTTTTAATTATTTTGTTTTAGTTTTTTTTTTTTTTTTTATCTGAAATAAAGGCCTTAAATTCATTTGCCTAGGACTATTTTTATTTATGGTAAAGGAGCAAGCTGTGCACTCAATAAAACATATCTTGCATTAAAAACTGGCAATAAATATTGTTGAAACCATAAAAATGTGGACATAGGGGACGGCTATGAGACACAAATTGGACTTCGGTTCGGACCTTTTATTGGTGGAAATTTTATTAACTGGACCTCGGTGACTTTTAATTGAATACCCCTGCCCTACAGTGTTCCATTCATCTTTTTTTAGACACCTACCAGAACTGTTCACAAAGGAGAGAGGGGAGTTCAGGTGCATAAAGTACTCTGTCGCATACAGGAGACGTATAAAACACACTTACGAACATATACAACTCAATAAAGCATAATTTAATCTCTGTAAAGTTAACTCAATTAAGAAAAGCTTTATTTAACAAGTCTCTTGGGAGGAAATGGTTTTGGGCATGTGGCAACCTCCAGAATTGAAAAATGAAACCAGGGCAGAAGTTCCTTGATTGTCCACTTTAGGCTGGCTGCAGAAAACCTGAAAGTTGCAATCGTGTCTGGAGAACGGGCGCTTACTACTGCCTAAATAAACATCTTAACAGGCTAGTTCTGGTATCACCAAATGGAAAACACAGGATCAAGTCCGGACCACATTGCCCTCCAATTTGGACCTAGGCTGGCTTTAGTAATGTATTTGATAGAAAATAGTGCTATTTAACTCCATATAGCAGCATCTGAGGCATTTATGGTTGCCACATTCACTGTTCTACAACATCAGTGTGTCATGTCAAGTTTTCACATGATATTTTGAAGTTGTATGCTGTAGCTTAGCAAAATTTTCTAGACAGACAGACAGACAGACCTATCAACTGATAGAGGGATGGATGGACTTTATTGATACAAAAATGGGAAATTGTGATGTTGTATAGCTAAATTTGCATTGAGGACTGGCCTAGTTCAGTGAAAGGCTCTGGTCTAAATGCTTTATAATTTATCTAAGGCTCTCACTGTATGGGGAGGGATTTTTTTTTTTTCAACCATGCATGTTTTTATGTAATTACCGATCTTTAGTTCTGGAAAATTAGGGACATGATTTTCATAGGAGTTGCTATTGGACAGCTTTTTATCTCAGCTTTCACAACCTAACTGTATGTGAGTAGGTTGATCTAAAGTTACTTTAAGATAATGTTTACTGCACAACTGTGCCTATTCAATCAGCAAGAGAATGAAGTTTGGACACCCTTGTTGTTTAACTAAGGAACACCATTTAAAGGTGTTTAAAGACCAACTATGGTCATACACTCCTACTCTTTCCACTTTACTTTGCCCCTGGACACTGCATCCATGAGTGGATGGGGCCATTTTTCCCTCAGATGGAGGCAAAGCTTATTTCTGGAGTGGGAGGGGTACATACAAAAAGAATAAGACATTTTTTTCAAGAAGAAAATGCAGATCAAATATGTTTTGGATCCTGAATGAAACATAAAAAAGCCAGAGTGAACCGTGTGACAACACAGAGCTGATAACAACAAACCTTGGGGGAAATTGTCAAGGTTTTTTTTTTTTCTTACATCACAGTTTAACCTCATACTGTGTAATGTTTTTCATTTTGTCAAATCAGTATCTACCTTGTTTCTTATTATCCATTTAGTGATTTTAGAATAAATTGCACTTTTTCAAGGTTTTACACTGATTCTACCCTGTGGTAATTTTTGCATCAACATGTTCCTTGAGTTTCTTGCTTCTTGTAATAAAACCTTGAATGCTCCATTCAAAACATCAAGGTTTAAATCCACATAAAAACAGATTGTTGCTGCATCTAAGTCTCTGCTGAAAAGACACATCGATTTAGAATCCTTTTCACCATTTTGTGACTGCAAACGTCGCTCTGATTCCTCTCAAGATCAAAAACCTGAACTGAGAAATGTGACTGGAGCTTAGAGGTCGGATAGATGACAACTACACAGAATTTGCCCACGCAAGTCTGATGGCTGGAAACATAAAGAGTACTTTCAAGTCCAACACCATAGCAACACTTCTGCTTTTGCTTACCTGTGCTACCCACTCATGACTCAGTCCCTCTAATCCACCAAAGTAATCCCTCCTGTGATGTTAATGTGAAAACAGCGATGGTATAAAATGTGAAACAGCTTCTAAATGTAAAAAATATACACATCAGAAGTGTGGTTTCTAGTTATTTGTTGTTCTGCTCGATGTTTGACTATTGGCAACCATCGATTTGGCTGTTTTGACTAAAGTCCTTTTGATTTGGCTGAAGAAATTGCAGATAAAAAAGGAAAGAAGACTATAGAGATTTGTACACCTTCTTAAGATGTTTATATCTGATATTTAGACAGAGTAATCAAACTCAACATTAGGAGAACTTTCATCACTATTATTAGCTTTATGGGCACAGTTAATACAGATGATGATGCAATTTAACAGAACTACTGCACTGGACTAAAGTGAGGGTTAATTCTATCTATACACAGGAGAATGTATGCCTCCTCCTCACTAGGTGGCAAACTGACCCCTTTTGAGCTATATTCGATAGACTTTCTTCCTGTTGACAGCAAGCAGCTAACCACTTGTGTCACAGACTGAAGATTTGAACAAGATTGCAGTTCCCGCTAACTCAAGTCAAGTTTAAATTTTTTTTTTTTAGTAAGTCAACATCAAATTTTGAAAAATTGTAGACAATAAAATGTAAAAACCTGCCATGAAGTATTTCAGTGTAATTGCCACTTTGACACCAGTGCAAAGAAAAAATGCATTACAACATGAAAAACTGAGACATTTCTTTGATCATCTTTCCTACCTGGTACATGTTTGTTCTTTACAAGAAATTAGAAGATGTGTTTTGCTGTAATGGTTTCAATAAGAGGTCTTGAACGGAGCACTACTAAGTGTGTTTGGGAAAAAGCAGGTCAAGGACCTTAATCAATATGTATTGAATAATTGCACTGAAATAGTACCTTCAGTTGTGTTTGATTCCATGTTATTATATTAAATTCAGCTTTACTCTTTCTTAGTCACTTCCTGATGGCATCACGCTCTTAGCTCCTTCCTCTTCCTTCTACAAAGAAAGCTGCTTGGGCCACTAACAATCGTAGATTGGAACTTGGCAAAATGGATATGCCTGATTACAGACACTGAATCAGGCAGATCCAGCTAGGTAATAAGTGCATGCTGTTTGACCTCTGGGTCGAAGCCCAGTGAGAGACTATATAACATGCACAGGACAGCTTGTTCATTCCTGTGTGATTGAGGTAAATACAAAAGGAAATAGGCCTCCAACCATCTTGGTTTATATTCTGTCAACAATCAGTGCTTCTGACTGGGCTTGCTACTGCTTGCCAATGAGCTTAAACTACTGACAAAACAAGGGTAGGACATCACACAGGTAGGTCAATCCATGGGGTTGGGGGACAGAGCCATTTCAGGCAACTATCAATGTTGTAAACAGAGCCCAGACTTGTTCTCTTGTACCTTGAAGTACTCTTCACAAAACTCAAAAAAGCACAATTTGGGCTTTTTTGAGTTTTATGCTTTCTGATAGTCTTGTTAACTTTTGTGGGTCAAAGAGAGGAATTACTCTTAATTTTATTCTGTTAAGATAAACACCTCTCATGGGATCTGGAATGAGCCTAAAATGTCTGCTGCCATATGATAAAAAAAAAAAAAAAATAAAACATTAAGTGCTACAAGTTAACTAGCTTTTGTAAAGGTATCTGTTCATGTGCAAAAGTGCAAACAGGCATAATTTATCAGGGTTTTATTACAAGCCTGCATTAGAAACAGTTACTAGAATGATGGTTTTAGTCACATTTTGATAAATACCATATGAAATAATAATAATCACAATATGTCTTCCCTGTTCCTCTGTCTCAAGGCTATATGCTAACTCCTGTGGTTCAGTGGTGGATTATTTATTTCATTGTTAGAAATCTCTAATTAATTACTGAAAAGCTGCTGGGCTAAACCCTCTTTCTGCTGGAGCTAAGTTAACATTATTCAGCTTCCCAGGGGTCAGGCATTCCAGAAATTAGTTACACAAGTGGCTTGCATTTGCCTTTGGTGATTCTACTCATTTCATTTAGGTTCTAAATTGGTTATAAGTCAAGCAATGTGCAGCAAAACATATGCTGGTCTCAGGCTTTGTTGTGATGAGAGTTGTAAATCCTTCTAACAAACAGAATGATGGTGATTTGTTCAGATCTTTGTATCTGATTCCATATTTGATAACCTTTATTATATATTTAGGGTTTGATTCTAGATGTTGAGTTTGGGTTTTAAATTATGATTAACTAGAGTCTGTTTAGTTTGGAAAAGATTATTTGACAAGAATAGCCTGTCAACCACAAAACACCTACCAGCACCAAATTTGAAGGTTGTCAGTTTTCACAGTGCATATTAAAATCATTAGGATTGTTTAATTAGTCAGACTAACGATGTTCCTTTTATGTCCTTTTCACAGCACAGATGCTGCAACTACCTGTCAGAATGTCAGCTCTGGTGATGTGCTTTTATGTTTCTGGCTCACTATAGCGGCTAACTTCACAGATTCAAATAACAGCAACAGGTGACGGTTGAAAAAAAGTGGATATGAGAGAACAGTAGATGGTATTATGTGACGTCTGTTATGTTATTTTCAACACGGGAGAGAAATATTCACAGTAAGCCCAATGGATCAACATGTGAGTTAGTTTAAAAATAGCGTCAAAGAGTTTGAGTCTATGTCAGTTAAAAATTTGATGATGGTAACAAGTTGATTTGCATCAACAAATGTACACTTTAAATAAACTTTCTCACATATTGCATTTCCTATGTCCTGTTTTGGATTATACAAAGATTCAAAGTTTGTTCTGAGAACATATTCAAAACATTTTTGGGTATATCTAGAAATACCCAAATGAAACACAAAGCCAAGCAAAAAAAAGTAAATGACCAAATAGTCAGTCATTCAGTTACTCTGTTCTAAAAAAAAAAAAAAAAGGGTGTGGGATGAATTAAAAAAAGAAAACTATTTTAGAATTAATGTCAATGTTTTTCATGTAATGTTTACTGTTTTGGTATCACAATATAATATCTGCAAGCTTCTTAGCATTAGTGAAGCATGATGCATGCTGAGCAGTTACAAAGTTTTATATGGGTTGTGTAAAATCATTATTAGAAGCAGTCTTGAAATACTGTTATATACAAACCACCCACTGTTTATATCCCTGCCACCGAGTTAACATGAACCCATATCTTCTCATCCACACAACAGAGGGGTCCATAATGCAATATTATATATGCAAAAAACAACAACAACAACAAAAAAAACAGGATTATAGACTAGTGTTTCTAAGCTGGTGTCCTCTCAGGACTCACCATGATCTCTTTATAGGGTAATTCAGGTTTTTGAAGTGGGGATGCTCAAAGCCGATGGTTGCCACAAAATATGATTCCCACAAAAGCAAAAAGGTAATATAACAGTTGTCAACATGCCACTGTGCCAGCTTCTTACTCAACATGAGTGTATATTTAATAAAAAAAACATGAAGTTTATAAGTTTGAACATTAAATATCTTGTTTTTGTTGTGTATTCAACTGAGCATAGGTCAAAAAGGCTTTGCGAATCATTGTTTTCTGTTTTTATTAACGCTTTACACAACGTCCCAACTACATTTGAGTTTGTATGTGCTGGAGCAAACTTGTTGGAGAGAAGTAAAGTATGGGGCCTTTTATATTTCATTCATTGCCCTATTATGTTTCCCCACACCACTTTTAATGTGTAAGTACTATGTTATAAATGCTTTATTGTTCATTGTTGTGTTCATTGGTAAGGATTGTAATCATTCCTTTATGCTTAATTGTTGACAAATACCCAATTTATGCAACTGTTATAGCAATAATTAAGGAGTTATTTTAGAGGTTTTAAATAATCAGATCACTTCTAAAAGCAACAATTAAATAGTGAATTAATAATTTATTGAGAGTAAAATTAAATAACAAAAAATATATTGGGTTAATATGGCAAACACCAATTAAAAAATGTAGGCATTTGTTAATAAACTAGAAACAAACAGATTTTGATTTAGAAACAACTACTTGTGAAATGTGAATTTAGAGTGAAATGCTTTGCTAATGCTTATTGAGTGTTATCACCACTAAGTGTTGCCATAGTTTTAATTGATCACCTCTTGTGGGAAAGAAATTCACCTTCTTTATTTGTTCCTGAAAGCTTTAAAGGCTTTAAGGGTAGTTTCATTTTCATTTTCATTGATTATAGTCACACCCTAGCCCATTCATCTAAAGTTTATTTATGTATACCGTGGCAGTCTTCATTTGAATAATTTAATAACAAAAACGCCTTTCAGTGGAGGGTAAATGAGAATATGAGAAGGATACTACCCAGGGGCAGATAAGGAGTCCAAGTCAAACACAATGTTCCTGTTCAGTGAGCACATCACACTGTCAGATTTCTCTGTGTGTGCCTGACGTGCCCCGGACACTCGGTGCACTCGCAGCAACACAGCCTTGAACATTTGAGGATTCGCCGGGAGCCTTTTCAAAACAGATTGTAAAGCAAAGCAAACATCACCCAGACCCGCAGAGGTACACACCTCCGTGACCTCATCAGACACTGCCCACACACTCAGTACACCTCCAAACCATACACACACAAACACGACACACACACATGCAGCAGTCTATTGATGCTCTGGTGCTTTTGTGAGTGATAACAGGCAGTGCACTCCTGCTGCTGCCATCTTGTTAATTTAGTTAACTGAGGAGGACCTTAGAAAACATCTGGCTAGAGGGAAATATCATTTGCTACATGTTAAAATTCATAATTCTGAAAAGAAGTTAAATGTTGGTTAGGAGAAAATCAATAAATGAAAATGTAACAAATAATGCTTAAGGAGCATTTATGTGTGTGGGGGGGAATGCTATCTTGTAGTGATTGGTGTGTTTGAGGGGGGGCATGGTGTTTGACCTATCACTAGTCACACCAGGGTTTACTAAGGCCCTGTCCACACTTAGGTCAAATCGTTAAATTTTTGAAACATTTTCTGTAAACAAGAGAAGAAGAACTGTGTTTGTCCACATGTAAACACTGAAAATGCTGTAGTGTATATGCCAGGCCTGTAAGTGGCGCTGTAACACTGCCACAAACATACACCAAAAAATGAGAAGTGCTGCTCTCTATGTCTGAAGATTAGCTGTAAAAGCTAGCAAGCTCAGTAGCTTCTGCAGCATGAACACGACACAGTTTTAGTTTTCTCATATTCCGTTTTTATCCGTTTTAATTTTTTGAGAATTCCATTTTTAGTATTTTACGTAAATTTAACCCTGAGACACGGTATAAAGTACTGAAATATAGTCACTCACTCATCAGATGGTCCTCACACATATCTTTACGGGTCCAGTCAACAGCATGATGACAAAATCTGCAGAACATTTGATTGCCTGACACATAATGATCATTGGAAAACTGCTCTGTCCAGTACTTTGGAGTTAGCTGGGAGTTTCGTAGCTTCTTTGCCAACTTAGCCGGTGTCTCAGGCGGGCGCTTTGACATGTTGACATTGTTAATGAGGGATGGAGGAGGGGGAGGGGTGAAGCATGCATCGCCAGCAGCCTTAGTGACCCCCTCAGAGGTACGTTCCTTTTTAGTCAGAAAAAAAGCTTTTATGTAAAATGTCTGCCATTTCCATGAAATTTCATGTTTATACTGAATTCCGCGTTTAATGTCCAATTCCCTAATTCCATCCGCGATTCCATGATTGTGGATTGTATAGGACCCTACAACACTATTGAGTCTATTGCTGTTGGGGTTCACGCATGTGGTTTTAGAGAGGCGGGGCTATGAGATCATAGTTCCTGAAAATGTGCGTATTCGTTGTAAGGACGGAATCCCAGGGGTGGTGTTCTTAGATTTATTCACTCTTGGACCCAATATGTGCATTTTTGGGTTCCCAAAACACTGGATCCATGTGAACTTAACACCTGTACAATAAAGAACTTTCGCAGATACTCCAAATTTGAGCAACCAACAACAAGGTGCAGACTGAACGGAGATGACCCCATAGCCAGGCCTTACTTTTTTGGGACTGAATTAGCCAACAAACCCTGATCTTTTAACCCAGGATGGACAGCCCTGAGTATAAACCATCGCCAGGGCAGAGAGAGCAATTCCATCATGTTCAGGTTTTCATGCTGTCACAATATGCCATGCTTCTGACTGACTAAAAATAACAGCTTTTGACATCAAACCATCTGTAACAATGAAATAGTAATGAAGTTTAAGGATTATTGTTGAAGGACTGTTGTGTGTAGTTGTAACATTGAAGATAACAGCCTTATGAGTGTCAAACTGGTCATATTACGCTTTTGCGAGTTTTATTTACCTTCAGTTCAGGCAAGCACACAAAATCCACAGCATCTTGACTTCTCCCTCTCCTCCTGTGAATAGTACCAGCAGCTGCTTGAGACTGCTCATTACTCTGACTCCTCAAATACAGCTTTTACTGTGACGTCCTACCACTGTTATTTTAGTAGTTGCAGTTGGACAGGAAACACCATGGCATGGACTTTTTCCTCTCTACTTGTGAACAGCACCAGCAGCAGCCTGAAACATCTGATTCCCCTTCACCTTTCCCTTCATTAGCTAATACTGGTGTGGTATCCTGGCATTGTAACATCAGTAGTTTAAGTCCACTGGCAAGTCCACTCATTTTAAGTTGAAATTGAAAATTTTGTAACACTTATCAGGGTGACTTTTGATCAACATTTCTATGTAGTGTTAGGAATTCACTCTCTAAAGGTATAATATTTTTAACTTGAAGTGTTAACACTTCAACAACTTTGCAAAGTGTAAACATTGCTGTATTAATTTTCTATATATTAATGGGGAAATTAGCTGAAGTTAAGATACCATGTTTGGTTAGAGCACATATACAGTATGTAATATATATCTATATGTATCTCTCTCTCTCTCTCTCTCTCTCTCTCTCTCTCTCTCTCTCTCTATATATATATATATATATATATATATATATATATATATATATATATATATATATATATATATATATGTATATAAAGATAGATAGATAGATAGATAGATATAGATATATGTATGTATATATATATATATTCATATATATATATATATATGTATATATATGTGTGTGTGTGTGTATATATATATATATATATATATATATATATATATATATATATATATATATATATATATATATATATATATACATATATACATATATATTTATTTATTTATTTATTTATTTATTTATTCAGTGGACACAATTTATTGAGCAATAAATTGAAAAATTTGTCATTCATAAAACTTACTTTTTGGTGCTGCAGTGCTATCAATAGCAGTGCATTTTCACCACCCAGATGTGTGACTGTGAGTCACAGGCTTCATCATTTGGAGGTAAGAATGATTCCTTTGTTGTGACAGTAAAAACCTGTGAATCAGTCCTCAAACCTTTTTCATTTTAGCTTGAACTTCAGCATTTTTATGAATTAAAAATAATAAACTCCAGATGTTGTCACTTCTTTTTGAAAGCACAGACAGCTCACAATATGATAAAGAGCCAAAAGGAACAGTTTAATGAGTATAACCCACTTATTACTCCTTATGCTGGTCAAGTGGGCACACAGCCAGTCTCATGTGACACAGTAAAAGACATGACAAAGTCGGAGCAAACAGTTCAAACAGCCTCCAGGGTGGCAGAATAACGTATTGTTCTAACAAACAGCAGTAATGGGACGGTGAGGCAATTTGCAACCGTTCTCCATTTTTCTCTGTGACCTTTTCTCAGGTGTGTGCAGTGTATTTGTGTACATCCTGCTGCTCTGAATAATGCCGAGCAGAGTCACAGACCTGTCACCATGCCTGCACTCAGTCTTCCTAAAATGCCAAGCGGTCATCAAACACACAGATCCACAAGGATGAATGAATTTCAGGCTGCTCCCTCTACAAAGACATTGCTAGGTTAAATATTGCTGCTATTACGTACTCTTTGAAAAACAATGTGTTCTTCAAATATGCAGCTAGAGACTAATTCTGACTGAAATCAACCATGGCGGTAAAAACATACAGCATTTTGGCATGTGGGCTCGTCAATCAGGCAAGGTCTATAACTAATAGATTTCACATGACATAACACAATAATGATGTGGAGATTCTCTCTGCTGTGTACCCCAGAGAAATTGACAATCTCAGCTGCCTCACACATTTTGACACATTTTATCTGATTTTTTAACCCAACTCTATTTTTTTTTTTCAGTCGGATGCGGTGACCCCTGAGGAAACAACTGGGATTATTTTTCATCATAATCTCATTTAATAGATGAGAAAATGGTAGAACAATGATGTTAAATGTTCCTTTATGTTGGCAGGTTACAATAGACAGTAGTGCCAAATAGACATCTGCTTATCCTGCCATAAAATACTGGGTGACACTTTCCATTAAGCCCCTCCTCATAATGCATGTATTATGAACATATTTATAATGCTTAATGATGTGTTATAATGTGCTACTATGTTGTTTAATCATAGGTATAAGCACCTGTGATCATTTAGAATGCTTCTTAATATTAATCATAAGCAATTAAAATCTCAGTGTTTATAATAAGTAATAAACATATTCAAAGTATGTTGTGCTTCTATCTGTAAGAGATAATAGAGTTATAATTCCTTATGTCAGAGAACAAAGTTTACAGCATTTTGTTTGCTTTTTTTGTATTCAGTGAATTAAATTATCTTTTCAATTTACTTGAGGCATACATTGATAACTCATACTAACATATGACTGCTTCATAACTTTTACTAGTCAATGTTAGTGTACTTCCTTGTTGACATTTAAATATATATATATATATATATATATATATATATATATATATATATATATATATATATATATATATGTAAGGGAAAGCCATTGTGATTGATGTACCCATCCCAAGTGATAGCAACATCAGGAAAAAGGAACACGAGAAACTAGAGAAATACCAAGGGCTCAAAGAAGACCTAGAGAATGCCTGGAAGGTGAAGGCAACAGTAGTGCCTGTGATCATCGGGGCACTCAGGGCAGTGACCCCCACACTGGAGAAGTGGCTCCAACAGATCCGTGGAGAAACATCAGACATCTCACTCCAGAAGAGTGCAGTCCTAGGAACAGCTAAGATACTGCGCAGGACCCTCAAGCTCCCAGGCCTCTGGTAGAGGACCCGAGCTGAAGAGGATGAACAGCCACCCACCCCACCGGGGAGAGGGGGGGTGGGTGAGAGAAGAGGTTTTTTTTTTAATTTTTATGTAGATAGATAGATAGATAGATAGATAGATAGATAGATAGATAGATAGATAGATAGATAGATAGATAGATATTACAAGAGAAAAAAATATTGCAATGTAATTTTTCCCAAAAATGTTCAGCTCTACTCGTGATTGCTTCAAACAAAGTAGCCATGGATCTCCTTTTGTTCCTTGCATTGGGGCTTTCAAATGACTCAAACCATCCCTGTAGATGGTTAAATATTCGCTGCTATTTCAAACTTTGGATCCTCATTTCAAATTAGCATAAATGTCACTCACTGAAGAAGTCAGCCCATCTCTGTTCATTTTTCTTTGGCCTTTGTTTCCGTCAATCCCTGATACTGTTCTCAGAGTGTATGAGCAGTCGTCACACTGGTGATGAATCGAGCAAAATGACACACAGCCACGCGGAGACACCCACCTCAAACTCAAAAATGTTTACTCTCAAAAGGAAGTCTGTGCTGGAACGGAGAGAGCCTTTGAGGCAGCCTGTAGATTACAGATTTAATTTCCCTTGTTCAGCACGAAATCTGTTCACAGTGTTTCCCACCTTTTGGAATTTTACATGAGGATTTGCAGCAACTTCTTCTTGGGCTCCATTTTGAGGCCACATTTGTGATTAAATGTAGTTTTTTCTGTCTGCTGAAATTTTTTGACAGAGAACAGAGCTTGTGTGACAAACGTCCCTTCAGACAGATGTACTGACAGACTGCTGAAAAATGAAATGCTGTGCAGAGGCTGATCATGTATTAAGATCTGCTATTCTCACTGAAGCCGTGACTGTTGTTTTATTAAAATATGCATGCCATATATCAGCCTGCATGAAATCCCATCCCTTCCTCAGTATGTGTGTGAAATATCTTATGAGTTACACAATCATGTACTTCATTAACCTGCATAACTCTGGTTTTTCTGTTGTTTGTTTGTTTGTTAGAGGGTGTTAAGTGAATTAATGACAGCAAATTATCTTTTCCAGTGTCAGAGAACAAAGTGGAGAGCTGCTCCACATTTTTAAAGCTCCTCATTTTCCATCTCTTCAGGGGTTTATCTTAGCAAATATTTAGCCCTTTGTACTGTGCCATACTCTGCCTTAGACTGTTTTGGTCCAATATTTCTTCATAAACAATCACAAGTAAATAACCCTCTGGATATTCAAGCATGTGCTTAAGCAAGTAGGACATGAATCTGATTTTACTCATACCTTGTTGACTTGTACTTGATACCTTGTATAATAAGAAGAGTACACACTACAGTGTAATTGGGGTTGACTTTGAGTCTTTTTTCTCCTTCACACCAGCAAAAGCCTTACTATCTGATGGATTTCAAGGTGATCTAGCCTGATATTCCTGGTGTGAGTTGCGTTGAGCATGATTTTACTCTCCAAACCTGCTTTGAAGACAATCAGGACATCATTAGCATTAAACTGTAAATGTTCAATATGTGTAATATTTGCTGGCACAATTCATGTTGTGTGGGGAGAACACGGAGGATGGTCGGACATGTAATTATGTGAAAACAAAGCGCAGAAAGAAAGCACAATAAAATAAGTCAGAGTAAAGTCAATGCAAAAAGTTAGCTGGAGGTCAGAAAAGGAGCACCAACCTGTTGTTAGGTGGCAACAACATAGGTTTTATTCCCCATAAAATGTACCAAATCCAAACTATAAAGGGGACGAATTGGAACAAATGAGCTTCAGAAATGGACCACTTGAGCAGTGATAGATGTCTGCACTAGGTCTGGAAAATTTCTGAGCCATAGCTGCACACTGTGTGGCTGTATATCAATAAATAAAGATGAGTATGTCATGCCTTGGAGGGAGATGATGAGCACAGTTAACCTATAATGTCAGTCAAAGTTCACTAAAAAGAAAAAAAAAAAAAACTGTCAGGATTGGACAGAAATGCACAGTATAACAAAGGGAAGTTTGTATCATCATAGTTTGGTCAAAGCAGAAAGTAAAGAAATGTATGTGAGAATGTGGTTAAACCGACATTTAATAAAAAACTGAGTAATCAAACTTGCTTGTACAGTGTAAATACTAAATAACAATAATAATAAAAATGTTTAAAAAATAAATAAATAAAACTCATGAGGAATTTGATCAAACATTTAAATCTAACAGGAGGAACTATATTTTTGTCTTGGGAGGTAATAAGAGACCTCTTTGTTGAAATGGATCCTGTACTTACAGAAACACAAAGCTGCATCATGCACACACTGAAGTTCTGGCCAACTTTTGTTGATATAGAGGGAAACGTCAAGCTGTGTTGAACTAGGTAAGGCCATGAAGAAATAAGTCAGCATGAACTGTGCATTGTGGATGTTTGTCAGGTATGTCCAGAAATTTTGTGTATGCATAAATTCCAGATGTACGATCCAATATGCTTGTAAATGCCAGAGACACTGGCTGACTTCCACTTACCTTTGCTATACCCTAAAGCTACAGCTGTCTTCATCTCTATCAGCTCCAGCTGCTCCCTCAGGTCTGGACTCTTCTTATATGACTTCAGGCACCCTTTCTGGGACAGATGTCTTCCATCCTCTTCCCATATTAGTGGTATATACTACAGATGTCTCTGAAAGTACAGTTTAACTCATGGCTCTTCCATTTTTTAAGTCAGCAGACACTTTATAGGACTTTAAAGTAATGCATGCACTCTATCTGACTTTATCTTCACAATTCTATAAATAAAATTTGCTGAAGTTTAAAATCTGCTTCAATTTACATTTAATAATTCAATTAGGGATGATATTGCAGCACATCATGCCGCCGAGTATCATTATTAATTGTTTGGAATATTTAATATTTCAGCCCGACTGCGATGAATGCCTGCTGGCTCTTCTGATCTAATGAGGTGCTGCATCATGGAGCAGGCAGATAATCAGTGGCACAAATTAACAAAGTTATTTGAATTAATCAGGTGATACATGCAAAAATTTAAACAACACTAAAGGGGGGCAAACTTCTGTTTCATTTCCATGCAGGCTGTTCAAACCAATCACTATTAATGAACTCATCAGCCGACTATGTAGACAGTGTGGGTGAAAGCCATCAATATCTTCTGACTTTGACGACATAAATTCCATCTTGTAGCCATTATTTTTCTCTTTGCAAACAGGCTCAGACATAGATAGACAGAGACAAGGCCTAATGAAGGTCGTTAGTGATGATTAATTACCACAAATACATGATTGAGTACCAAATACTTGCTCTTAATGTGTGACAACAATGGAAATGTGACACACTTCATATCTTAAGCATGTTAAATGAGAGAAATCTTCTTTGCTGCTAATTGTTCATCTATCTTGCTTAAAAGGTGAACATGAATGCCTTTTCACTCTAAGTATGAAAACATTAGAGATAACTGCAGAGGAGATAAGCGAGAATGTCTGTACTTGTAATCTGCAAACAAGGACGAGCGAGGTATACATCCACGGCTGACCTGAATACAAAGAAATCTGAAGGTGCTGAAGGGTTACCTGTTATATAAAACCTTCAGACTTGCAACCAGAGGACGCCGTTTCACATTCGGGCTGATGGAAATATTAATAGTGCACAGAGCTCCCACATCCACTCTGCTGTATGAAGATGTTCTAGCCTTCCTTTGAGTATAAATATTCCATAAATTAATGTACATAAACAGACAGAGCTCACATGTTTACTGCAGTGAAAAAGGATGTCTTGAAAACAAAGTTTGCACAAATTATTTAGTGTCAACTTTTTTTTTTTCTGAAACATGCAAATATATTGTTTTTCATCTCAAAAGGGTGTCCCACATGCAACATGAGAATAACACGACAACATCAAAGTCTCTGTTGCAGTACATCACTTCCATAACAATTGACAGCATTAGACACATTTAAAGTATTCATCTATTACTTTGAATAATAAGAGATGTGCATTCTTATTAACCCTCTATATTCAATTATATTCATAAAATTCAAAGATTTGGGCCATGGTGTTCTTTTGAGTCTGTCGGCTTGATGCAAACACTGGACAGAAATTGTCATTACAAGTGAACAGACTTAGTATTGCTACACTGATTCTATTTAATAAATCAGCTTTTTCCATGGATCGAATTTAATCAGTTAAATTAGATATACAGCTTAACTAAATTAATATAAAATGTTCTCCAAGGTGTTATGTTTTCTAAGGTTAAGGAAAGCAAAGCTGGTTTCTAAACCACAGATTTGGTAAACACAAGGGTCTTTACTGTTTATTTTACATAGATGAGCCAAATTAATAAAGCAGCAATAATCATATCTTATGCAAATTTTGACATTTGATGTACATTCGTCTTATGTGCATATAGTCTATAGACTGTGTAATCAAAATAATCGTCCCATAGCCCATTCTGCCCAGAAAGGGCCACATTTAAACCTATAAAAATGTGTTGTTTTTTAACATGTGACCTCTGCAGCATGGAATATGTGATGTCTTATAATGTGCTTGCAATTTGCAGGCCAGGCGTGAAATGTGTAGCTTTACTTTTCTCCTTCAGATTGTCCCACTTTCATTGTACCCAAAGGGAAAAACACATAATTCTCCAAGGACCATTAGGATAGTTGAGTAGATTTTTTTTTTAAGCTGGTACAGCATGTATATTTAGAAATATACCAAAAAAAAATTTTGCTGCCAATAATTGGCATAGCCCACATTGTGTTAATAATCTGAAATAAGGGCTTTACACCAGCACTTTCTAAACAGGGAAACGTCACTTTCTTAATTTAAGTATCAGGAGCATAATGTACAAAAAATTGTGAAATAAGGTG
Source organism: Cetoscarus ocellatus (assembly GCA_037902135.1). Taxonomy (NCBI): domain Eukaryota; kingdom Metazoa; phylum Chordata; class Actinopteri; order Labriformes; family Labridae; genus Cetoscarus; species Cetoscarus ocellatus. Next base: position 868,214 of record JBAMNC010000719.1, read on the forward strand.
TTTACATCCCTAAACAATAACGATATAGGCAGATATGATCATTTCTGCTGATATTTGCACACGATAGTTCGGAAGTAAATGTTGGCTTTTTGTATCCCATTCAGTGGCCAAAATAATTTTGTACATAATCAGTTACATGTCCCAGATTGTGTTAATTATGGTAGCATTTCGTAATTTGTTATTGTTGTTGTTTTCTTTTTCTTCATACACACACTAGTTTAAAGGGTTAAAAGGCTTTAAACAAATAAGTATAAGAACAGGACTAGAGATGGGTTGGGGAGTATTTTGATGGAGGGAAAGTGGAAAACTACATTATTTTTTATCATAATTTTGCAGCACTTTTTATTGTGTCCATTATTGGGACTTAATGTGTTTATTGGTACTTTTTTTCTTTAAGCTGGCACAGTGTACAACTACAGTGTAATGGAATTATTCTTTTAATATGTTCCATAGAAATATTCATGCATTATGTACCCAAGCTGGCTATTGGCATAGGAAGGGTAAAACTCGTGAAAAAAATGTTTTTCTTCTGATATGTGAACATTGTAGGGTTTTTTTTTTTTTTTTTTTTTTAATTGATGCAGTTAACCATTATGTTGTTATGGTTCTTTTTCAATGCATCAACTTTTGGAACACAGTTGATGAGTAATTTAGTTTAATAGGGTTGAGGGTTAAAAGATGTAATGACTGGTATATTTATGTGACTCACGCTTAGTTTAAATACACAGATGAACAAACAACTAGTAAAACTAATCTTAATAAGTTATACCAAGACTTAAATGAAGAAGTATGTTTGGTTAGAGGCTAAAAATGAAGGACTTGTTGTTAAGGATTGTTGATTAATAGTGTATGCTGTGGCACTTTTTATGGCACAGAGGCTTCCTTCACTGGTCAAGTATGCAAAAAGAGTACATGATGCACAGTTAAACAAATATGTAAAATTATATAACCATTGGCTATTACATGAGATCACTTCTCCGCTTGCTTCCAAAGTCTCTTATTTAATGCTACATTACCATTAACACAGTCATGCACAAGGCTTTATTAGGGGCCCATATACTTTGTGTACTTCTGCTTTTACATCTCAGCAACAAACCCTAAAAATATCCAATAACACGTGTGATTTGCTAATAAGAAAGCCAGACCTTGAGTTAAAAGTTTTGTTATTTGACAGATAGCCTAATCGTATTACTGTTGGATTAAAAGATTACCTCAGCATGCAACATTTGTTTCCTCCAAAAGCAAAACTTTGTTACTCCTTGATTGGCTGCTTCTGCATTGGCTTTTGGGGAAGCTTTTGCAAATTGGCTCTTGGTGTTCTGATTGTACATTCATAAGTGCAGGTCCAATGCTCAAAACCACAAGTAAATGATCTGGAGCAAAAGAGTTTTATCTATAGAGACATGGATGAAGCATTAAAGATGAATGAAAGAGGAATGTGCCTCAATACTCTGACTTAACTATCCTCATCGTTACAGTTTATACCAGTGACAAAAAGCAACCACGTAGCCTGGGATCACTTTGATTGAAGTCTCGTTAATGTTATAACTTTAGAAGTATTTTTTTACAGGATGACAAGTAACTAGTTCCTGCCTGACACTTGCTGTGTAGTTGAAAAATGAATGGGTACAAGCTAGGAAGGTCAGCATGGTGTTTCAAACTGCAGAGATATGTTTGCAATAAAGTCAAAAACAAAATTCAGCTTGTTATGTAATCTCAGTCTTTTATTAAATCAAACTCCATAAACCCATTCTAAAGAACAAAACTCTTGTCCTCTTGTGGTCTGCAGGGCCGAAGAGACGAATCACAGTCCATCCGAGCTTTCTAACAAATGCCCTGAGCATGTTTTTTGTCCCCTTTGGGTTGTTTTAAAAATCACTTCTCGGAAACTAGCCCTGGTGGTTAATCCCACGCGGGCCTGAGAGCAACTTTGAAATGTCACGGACAAGTTAGTTTTGAGCTCCATCTGTAATACAGCACAGCACTCTAGTGGCCACCAGGGTAATATTTGTGTGTGTATTTATGTGTGTGTCAGGTGACATAGACTGAGGCATGAAGGTGGCTTTTTGGCCTCATGAACCTCTCACTAATGTCACTGGGGGAATGTTGGGAAAATGTTTTAAATCACAGATAATCTAATGAAATTACTCACAAAAAAGTGCAAAGATGTGAAACTTATTCAACTGTTGGACACTTGATTTGACAAGCACGCAGCAACCAGGATGTGAAAATGAAAGGCAGGAAAAGTGCCTCATCCAGCAAATAAGATATTTTCATCTTGAGTAACTTTTTGACATGAAGACTCAGCAGACGGAGACAAAGAAAATGCTTGACTGGTCAAACAGACAGAGACAGAGTGTGTTTGTGAAAATCATGAACCCTAAAGCAACATCAACTCTTTTGGAAATATGTTAACTTTCTTTTTCTGTGCATCACACCAATGCTCAACTTTTGAGATGCAACTGAAGGTGTGTAGCATTTTCTAGAGCCAAAAGAAATATCACAAACTTCTCCCTAAGATGACCTCAAAAAGAGCTGGAGATAGTAGATAGCAGTTTGTCCTTGCATTTGCATTTTCATCTTGAGTGTTTAGTTTTTATATTTGCTTGTGACGTGTGTTGCAAGAGGTTACCACTAGAGGGCTTGTGTTAGAAGTAAGCCACAAACATGGTGGTAATTCTGAGAGTAGAGGTAACGAAATAAACAACAACAATCAATATTATAATCAGATATTTACAACTGACGACTTGAGGTCCGACCTAACCATCAGCATCGTCTGCACTTTGTTTCTACAATATTTTCCTGAGTAAACGGTCATAATGGTCTTGGTGTTATGGTCTCATGAGTGACTGTGTGATGACTGTATGAAAATACAGCCCAAGAAATTGAGCTAACATAAACTTAGACAGCCAACCATGCAGTCAACAGGAAGTTACTTATTTACGTGGTCATCAGTTGAATTAATACACCAAACTTATTTCTTTATATCCAGACTTCTATCATCGAATCTATCTGTGATCAGAAAAATAAACAAATGTGTTTTCATGAAAATATCATGCATTATTTAGATGTTAATGATTGTGGTCTTGAATTATCAGTTTAGTAGATTTGCTCCTGCTGCCTGTGTTGACTCTATCACACACTAACTCTACCGGTCAGTTGTAGACTGAAGCTGACATCTGCCTCATGTTTATTCTGGACAACATGCACAACAGGTATACTGAATCAACGAATAGGACACATATCTCCGTATATATATCCCTGCATATATCATGCATACTGTAAGTTTGACATAGAAAAATGTACTTATTAAATCTCAAACAGGGGAATTGTGGTGTTACAGCAGCTGCTTATTGAGTAAGTAAAGCAAATAAGAATAACACTTTATTAAGTAAACTTTGCCAGTAGTGGGTTTTTCCTAACCTGACACACCAGACGGACCATCGAAATACTTCACTAGTCTATCTGTGAAAGAGCCCGTAGAAAGTGTTTGGGGAGGCCTGAACCTTTCAGAAGCATATCCATCAGGTGACTGGATGATAATTCTGTCAATCAACATTCATTACGGACCAATCTGATAATGTAGTGGTGGGTGCTACTGTACTGAAGAACGTAGAACACCTTGTTAAACAAACTCTCGTCAAAACATGTTGGAAGTGAAGCGAAAATATCCCTACTACAGAGATGTTTGTAGTGTCGCTTTTTGTTTTGTCTTTTTAAATAGGGAAGTGTGGTCAAAATCTGGTAAAACTGCTACTGAAGCTGTTAGCATCTATGCAAATCTCTTTAAGTGCATCCACTCCCTGCCGTCGTCTTGCTTGTATCTCCCACCTCTTCCTGATATAAAAGACACCGATTGGGCTGTGCTGCTTTGGACCAAGCACAGATATTGTAGATTGGAACTTGGCAATATGGATATGCATGATAACAGACTCTGAATCAGGCTGTGCAGCTGCTGCACAAAGTTAGATTTTTCCATCCATAATGCTAGTCACTAATGCTACTACGTCCCAAAGATCCTGGACTGGATTGAGATCTGGGCACCGTGGAGATCACTGGAGTACAGTGAACTTGTTGTCGCGTTCAAGAAACCAGCTCAAGATGATTTGAGATTTGTGACATATTTGGGCACCCTGCTTGAAATAGCCATCAGAAGATGGGTGCACTTTGGTCATAAAGGAATGGACATGGTCGGCAACAACACTGAGGCAATCTGTGGTGTTAATACAATACTCAGGTGCAACTAAGGGGCCCAAAGTGTGCCAAGAAAGTGTCCTCCACACCACTACACCAACAGCAGCCTGAATCATTGATTCAAGGCAGGCGGGATCCCTGCTCTCATGTTTGTTTACGCCAAATTATGGCCCTACTATCTGAATGTGGCAGTAGAAATAAAGACACATCACAGCAGAAAACATTTTCCCACTCTTTTATAGTTCAATTTAGGTGAGCCTATGTAAGTTGTAACCAGTGTTTTGTGTTACATGTCACAGTAACATAACTATTTTTTTCAGGTAAAAAGTAAAGTAATGCACAACTACTGAAGATGTGGTAACGAAATGTATTTCCTTTTTTAATCGGTGCAACATTACTTTCCCACAGACAAATCTGACACCGATGCTGCCTTCTCAGCTGCCTGCATTTGACACGAGCAGTGTTGCCAAGTCCACTCATTATAAGAGTCTTTGGGCCTGTTTTTCTCTAAAATCGCTTGCGAATCTTGTGAGTCGCAGACATGGGTTGAATTTTTTTGGGCTTGTTTCTTGATGTGCAGTTGTTTATTGGGGCTTGTTTTTCTGTCTGTGCGAATCCTCCCAGGCCAGTTTCATTATTTTGTTTTTTAAAATGATTATCTTGAACCGGAAATTCAAAACCAATGTCTGATTTTCAGTAAATTTTTGTTTATTGTTACCTTTGTCAGTTTCAAGTTATTTCAGTGACCATTGTGGGTTTTTCTTTCTTTAACAGAGGGGTACCAACAATTTTGTCTAGTGTGAACATACCACAAATTACAACATCCCCTCTGCCATTGCAGACAATGTGCCCAATGATTCAAAATAGGATGCAACAGTAAATCAGCCAAAAATGAATAATGAAAAATAAGACACACCTTGGCAAAAGAAAAATGATCAAGAGACATACTTTATTAATCCCTCACAGGAAATTCAAATTCTAATGTTGAGCAGTGCTTTTTAATGTGGATGTTAAACACAAACATACTAAAGGGCAAAAGCAGATCATGGACTCTTCAGGGCTGTTCGTCAGGACTACACTCCAGGCCATGAAGCACATGCTTTTCAAAGCTGTGTCTCATCTTTGTTTATCATTGATGAAGTTTTTGTTTGTCTTTGAGCAGGCACTATGAAACTTTACAGCTGCTCAGACTTTATTTTGTTGTTCAACCTGTGTCCCATTAAAAAAAGATACACATTGCACATGGGGTCCCCAAAGTGGACGCATCAGAAAAATGCTGCATTTTTTTTCTCAAAACGTTCAATATATCAAATGTTCTCAGTCTTGTCTCACTCAATCTTGTTCAGAAATAAGGATAATTCTTTTCATGCTGGTTTACACAGAAAAAAATACATGTAAATGTACTTTTGCTCAGGTGCACATTTATTGTTGATAAATGTGCACCTATGGTTAAGGAGTGTTTTAACTGTGTGGAAACCACCTGAGATCATGTATCATAAATCATGTTTAAATATTTTGTATAGTACAAAAGCACAGAATTAATTTCAGTCATTTTTTAAATAAAGGTAAATTATTTCATTTTTATTAACATCCTTGTCAAGCAATAGTGACAATAATGACAAATGTTTTTAGATTTCATTCTGTTGTGATGATTTGCTTTGCTCGCCTTGTATACTACTGTTTTTTTTAAATGTTTGAAATGACAATCAAGAAAATGATCAGTCTTTTGAAAAAAAAGGCAGTCATAAAAATATTCCCAGCACTATCTCTTCATGAATCACATTTTAATTCATTAAATCACTTCTAATTTTTTCCAGGAAACACCTCCAGGACCTCTAAACCCTCATACAGCCAGTGTAACCATTAGTGTGTGTCTACACAGTCATGCATTATGCAAAGCAGGGTCCGATAGATCATGAAGAAGTATTATGGAACCACTTATCAGGAGATAAAATAGTCATGAAAACTCTGTTTTTTTCTGCCTTTAAAACCTACTCATTACTCATGAATCATGATTCAACATTTAGATCCTAAACAGCAGATTTCTTGTTCTGCCAGCCAGATGAGAATTAGCACTAAACCTCTGAGCTCCTTCTCAGTTTCCAAGGAGATTTATCAACAAGAGCAAACAAAGAGCCTTGATATGTGACACATACAGGATGCCCTATAGCATGGGTGTCCAACGCAAGATGGTCATTATAAACTGGCCCAATATTGAAATGAAATATGGCTCACTGTAGATTGTAAGGTATGTGCTTTACTTACAGAATGAATAAAGGAAAATAATAAGGAGCACATAGACTGAGTAACACTCGTCTGCCCTCTTATCTGCTGTGTATCAAGGTCCAGTTTACAAAGTGCAAACTAATCATCTTTAAGCACCAACACTCGTACAAAATCTGCCACCTTTGTGCAGTTTGCTCTGGTTTTGACGAACCATCAGGGACTCTCCTCTGCTGCATTGCGTATCCTTTTGTCCTGACCAGCACCCTGCTTTGTCCACTAAAGCTGACAAAAGGTCAAAAGGTTCCTCACAGGATTTTTAATTAAACTAGAAACTCAAAGTGAACTAAACAAACATGCTGGTAAGAACACACACCTCTGTTGGCTGTAAACTTTGAAGGCAGGAACTCCTTTAAACATGATCTGAGATGACACAGTGTAATAATACGGGGTGTCAGTGGCCTAGTCTGGTTGTACAGCCCACAACTAATTTCAAGGTTTGAGCTCAGCTACAGCCGTCACAAGTTGATGTTTCCTTGGGCAACTTGGTTGACCACAAATTGTTCCCACTGCCGTGCTAATGGCGTGTAAATGTGTATGAAACTGTGAGGATTTGTTAACAAACTCTAATGGACGTCTTAAACTTCAACCATCAGTGAATGAATGTGACAGGGAATGGGTCTATTCATTATCATTTACTGTATGATGCTGATTTGTAAAGCCAGTTTGACCTTCTATCACCCAACAAATCCAACATTTACAATGATTATGTTTTATCATGTTGTTTCGAATATTTCCCCATGTTTCCTTATTGGCTTCTTCATGGTAAAACATTGCATTAAACCGCATAATAAGCGTAATATGCTTAAACACTGTGTGATGGTGCTTGCATTAAAACTTCACAGAGCTCAAAAAAAATCTGTCAAGGACACGGAGGGTCAGCCAAAGTTTACAGGGAGTGGTCCAACCAATTTCATACATACTGCCACCTACTCAGAATGCATAACAATTATGCTGAGGCGGCTCATTTTGACATTGTGAATGTGTCATGTTCACAGGGATGGCTCTGTTTGGATCCCTCTGATGCAGCACTCACAGACTTCAGTGGAGCCTCACATCCACCTGGAAAAAAAAGTGACACACAAGCACTTTTGCTGACAGAGTAAATTTCTTAACTGTGTGCTTCCTCTGCAGCTGTAGTGTCGCCCCTGTTGGGCAGTTATTTGCCAAAATACAAAGTCTTTCCAAACTATCCTCATATCCTGCACAGAGTGTTTCAGTGTGGTTTAAATGTGAAGCAGGGGTCCAGAGTTATGGAGGGGCTCACCCAGAGTAACGAAAAACATGGTCCATCCTTACCTTTAATTTTAACATAAACACTCACTGTTACTCATCAAAGCAACAAATATATAGTTTTTCTTTTTGCTTCCTGTTTCAAAATGTAATATCTTCTCTTAAAATGTTATGAAACTTTATTTTTGTCATGTTTGCACTGTGGAAAGGCTTGTTTTACTTAACTTCAAAGTCAGTTACTGTATGTTGATAGTCTTTGTGTAGCCATGTCAAGACCTGCATATGTTTTTTGTCCAGTTAACTCCAAAGTCCACTGGAGCCTGGACCAGTACACAAATGACCTCTAATGCTATTGCATTAATGCACACATGTTGATTTTATTAATTCATATCTGGGGACCCATTTACAGCACCTTAGGAGCTCAGCTTTTTCTGTGAGCAGGCCTGGGAGTTGCTGCTATATGTACAAGTAATCATTACAACAACCCAACAAAGACAAAAAGCAGCTCTGTAATGGAGCATTAAGTTGATAAGTGACTGTAATATTAGGCTATCACTGTTCTAGAAATTATTATCCCTTACACTGCTAAGACAGTAATGCTGTAACAGTGATATGTTCCCCTTACTATGATTGAGTTGGTCTTTGTTCTTTTTGAACCATTTTTAAAATCAATTATTATACTTGTGCTCTAGGATTTTCTGTGGGAATTCACAATGTTTCACATCCCACAAGTAATGAGTCTTTGTTTTTGTTTTTATTCATTAATTTATATACCTAAACAAAAACTGGTTGACGCATAACACTCCAGCTTTTGTCCTTCTTTCAAGGCTCCGAAAAGAGTTTTAAAAACATTTAGTATTAAAGTACATTTAAAATAATGAGCTTTTTATTTTTAATGGAGTAGATTCAGAAGGTTACTTTTCCTTTACCTTCATCAAAGTAGCTTTCCTTTTACTTGAGTGTGGTATTTTTCTACTCATTCTATCCCTTCTGTTCTCTCAACAAGATACTTGTTTATCATCAGTCCTGTAGTTTAAACTAAACCATCAACACAATACATAAGTCACTGATACATCCATTATCACTTATCAAAGTCCACTACTGCCAAACTCTGTTATGTTTGGACCTTATGCATTTGACATCTCTTGCTGTGAAATAAATAACACAGAATATTTCTTGGTATAAAGTAAAACTCTATTCCCTACCTCAAACTTGCTGCCTTGAGGGAAGAAAAAAGCAAAACAGTTGAAATGAAATACAAGTCTTTATCCTCTTCTGAAGTTAAAGCTCCATTTAGACTTAATTAAAAACCTCTTGCCTCTGTAGGTTTCTTGCTGTGGAAGAGTTGTTTCTGTTACTCAATATTTATTGAAATGTACCAGGGCAGAGAATCGACTTATTCCAAACTGAAAATAATTCACCCTGAATAATACTCCAATTAATTTTCAGTCAAATCATCCGCACTTCATCACAGTCGTTTGGGGGGAAATGACTGTGGAAATTAAGTATAATCATTCACTGTAAACAATGTTTGGAACTTCAGTGATTATTATGAGTTCAGTGAAGATAGAGACAATGTCCACATTTTTTCTGTATCTCAGGAAAATCATGGGCCAAGATCGACTACAAAGTGGCAAATATACTACAGTATACTCTGCATGTGTAACAAATAAAGGGGCAAAAACAAGGCATTGATTACTATTACACTTTAAAATATTTTAACCCAAACTCTTGTGAACATAGAACTTCATACAAACAAATATAACCATTATAAATATTCTACTGTTGACCAGAATAAAAGCAGGGACTCAATCAACACCAGATATTTTGAGCTTTTACTGTGCAAACATTTCAAATTACAGTTTGCTCTAGCTGAACAAACATGAGGCAAACACAACAGTCAGTCTCTACAAACCTGCTGTTGAAGATGTTTTGATTGTGTAATTGGTCATATGATGATAAATCCAAGGGAGCCAGTGTACTCATGCCACACTGTTACCTCATGAAGAAGTTCTTAAAGTGAAGATTAAATAACAAAAGGAAGCTAAAGTAGGACCTCTGCAAAGATTATACATGATGGAAACATGAAAGATTAAATGGTTTCTTTGCGCTAAAGAGCTTTAGGTGTTGTGGATCCCTCTCTGAAGTTCACTGACTTGATGCAACACTTTTAAAAGAATTTTGCACCTCCCTTGTTGATTCAAATATTTTCATTGAGCCAGTCATTTTTGTGTTATCTCCTAAATAGATAAGGGAATACAATGAGCAACCATCAAATATATTTGGCTCCTTTGGATGGTAGCTTGTCCTATTTTAAGTGAAGTGAGCGAAAATAGACTCTTCAAAATGTTGCTTCAGACCACAGTGACCGATCTTAAATTGTGTGTTGAATCATCAAAAAAATATACGAGTACAAACATTTTTTTCCCATGCATGTATAATTATACACAAAGCGGGGGCAAAGGCACAAAGGACAACAAAAGGACAGCAAACATATTATCATTGTCGGGCCTATATACTATAATCAGAAAAAAATATTTATTAAAATATTCATTTATTGACAGAGCAGACTGTACTTCCTGAGGAGGCTGTGGTCATTTAACATCTGCTGTCAGATGGCATCTGGTGACAGCGGCAGAGGAAAGAACTCTAGACAAACTACTGGACATTTTGTATGCTAAAGGAAACTCCTACGGAATCCTAGAGGACCTCATCTACTCCCTCCCTGTTGAGATCAAGAACAAGATGTGCAACCAGAGGAGCCTGTTCAGCCCAAGACTGCTCCAGGGCCAACAGACTGAGAAACTCTTTGTCCCTCAGGCCATCAGACTATATAACTCCTCACTAGGGGTGAGGAGGAGTAACAGGAAGACTGAAGACGGGAAGGAGCAGTAGCCAGCCTGTAGCCATATTTCTATTTTTATTTATATTTCTGTTTATATCTGTCTTTCTTATTTATCTTCTTATCTGCTGTAAATCATGCTTAATCTGATCTAATTGAAAAATCAACTCTCAACTTTCAGTTCTTATAGAGGCTAAAATAGGCTTCCATACATACGCCTTTTAGATTTTTTTTTTAACAAAGCATCTTGATTTAAATTTTTCACAATCAGTTTTAAAGGCTCTCGGGCATTTTTTCTGTGTTGAGCCAAAAACGAAACCAATGAATTCAGGCAGGGGTTAAACTACGTCATCACGCATATCCTGATGACGCATAGACGCTACAGGAAGAGGGAGACGTTGAATGAGAGTGGAGGGTACTTGACAGAGCGCTTCTGAAGTTGTACTGAGTGTTTTCTTGGTGCAGTAGGAGGTTTATACTGTGCAGAGACGAAAACACAGGGTAAGGTCCTTTATCAGTTAACACAGAAGATGATAAAATATGTTAGTCTGTCAGCTGTGAGGAACACAGCCGAAGCTAACAGTAGCATTAGCCATGGAGCTAACATAATTGGCTCTTGCAGGTTGATGTTGACGCTTCCTGAAGTTTAGCATCATGTGAAGAAAGCTGAGGGGTCATCATTTTAATGTTCAGCTCCGAAAATAATTTATCTAAGAGCTATGTGTCGACGGTGGGACCCACTTCACAAGTACATGCGACGTCCTTTTCACTTTCATGTTTGTACAAAGATGTTTAAGCCAGAGACTTGAAATGTTGTTAAAAAGAAGGAAAAATAGATTTCGAAAAGGAGCAAAAGATTAAAGTGTACAGTCATGTAAAATGGAATTTTAGAAGTATTGTTGTCGACATCAATTTTCACTCTTTTAATACCTTAAAACCATAAACATAAGTGCATAATGTATTGTGAAATTTCTGCTTAATCAACAGTAATTGTTTTCCTTGTAAGCAGCATCTAGGGGTGGGTGATGTAGCAAAATATATGTCCTTAAAACACTACAGCAAAAAAAGCATCACAATTTCGATTTTATCATGACTCTTTTTCTTTCTGATTTTTAAGACAGTTAAGTTACTGGCAGGTACAACCAAATTAGTTCAACCTTAAATTTATCAAACAATAAAACAGATCGTAAAGATCAATGTACCTTACAAACAGATTTGAAACTAGGACTGCACTGTCAAATAAACATTAATGAAAAATTTTGACATGATTGATAGAACTTAAAGCACACTAAGTCGCTGCCCTTTTTTCTCTGGTCAAAAATGTAAACTTAACACAGTTGTAAATAATTACAACAAAATTGTAGGCAAAGTGCTGCATTAGTGCTTTATCACATATTAATATATTCACCATAGTGTATCTGAGGTATACATGGTCTTCAGTCATGGAGGTAGATTACATATGTAGAAAATCTTTTTTGCCTGCTTGCTATGGTCAATTCAAGTAGATCTATCTTTCTCTTTTCTTAAACAACAACTTCATTTTTTTTAACCATCTGTGTTCAGTTAAGTTAGGTTCAGCTAACTGGTTTACCTTCCTTAAGTGCACGAAGATATATGCACTGGCTGATGCTGATTTATAAGGCTCTTCTTGGCTTAGTTCCAGCTTATTTATGTACTTTTCTTCAGAGAACTAAAAGCCACTATGCCTTATGGTCCTGTGACATTCTTCATCTTTCTGTTCCCCACATCAGAACTGAGCTGGGGAAGAGAGCGTTCAGTTTTGCTGCCCCCACAGCATGGAACTCCCTACAGACTGAGCTGAAGCTCTCAGAACGGATTTCACTAGGACCTTTTTGGTCCTTGTTGATGGATAAACAGCGTGAGACCTTTGAACAGTGCCTGTGTTTCTGAATTGTTATTTATGTTAAAATTTACCGCACTTTATCGCAAAACCTTGCACTCACAAAATATGTGTATTCTAATTTATTGTATATTATCACCATTGAATATGTTTTTTTCATGACGTGTGCTGCTGACCTCTTGGCCAGGTCACCCTTGTGAAAGAGATTTTGATCTCAATGGGTCTTTTATCTGGTTAAATAAAATAAAATAATATAAAAGCTTATACTGCCAAAAACACCCTATTTCCAGATATGGCTGTTACAAAACAAAGGCACTTCAAGAACAAATTGGTACTTTCATTGAGAAGAACTTAGTAGAAATAGGTTTTTATTGTAATTCAGATAACTTTGCCTGAGCTGAGCTACCATTATGCTTTACTGACACCCAGTCAACCTGCACATAACCTGTTTCAGTAAACATTGACACATGGAGAAAGTGGGGCCCTTTGAAGAGTAAGTGTGCAGACAAAGCTAAAAACCTGGACTCAATTTATATTTTTTCCTGTTCCAAATTACTGTTCCTTTTTGTTTTATTTCCAAAGAAGCCAAACCCATAGTCATTTAAACATACTTGGAGGTTTGGTGTAACATTGGTTACAAATGTCAAACCCAAAAAGCTTATGGAAAGTAGTTAAAAATGAAAAAGATGTGAAAATGCAAATGTCTTAATGCTAGAATAATGGAGAAGCTTTAGAAGCTGCTGTTTTCTGACATCTTTCAACTCTTTCCTCTTCCAAAAAGGAGGTTCCATCTGTCATAACATATTCATAGATAGTTTCAACCTGGGTAACTATCAACTTAATCTGACCTGAGCCCCACAAATAATCTCCAAACATCCTTTCCTGTCTCCCCCCCCCCCCCCCAGGAATAAGAACATGTCTCCACCTGAGCCCATCATCAGATCAAGACAGACGGAGAAAGAAGTCAATGGCGTTTCAACGCAAGTCATCTGTACTGAGTTCAGCAATTACATATTCATAGTTCTCACTCAGTACGGAAAAATTGGGACATTGGTGTCTGTCACACCTGACTCCAGATCTAATGAAATCAGCACCCCGATGTTCTCCACCAAAGTACTGCTGGGCAAAGATGAGGTACTCCAGATGAAATGATTCACATAGAGCTTGTATGGGTGTGATGTAGGCTTATTCACAGGAAATCAGACAGACTTGTTGCAACACGGGAACTAATTTCACGCTGTGAAAGGGCAGATGAAATTGGCTTTGATTTTCTGTTGAAGATAAAGAATAAGATGTGTGCAGATACAGAGTTCAGTTCTGCTCATGTCAATATAAGGACACCTGATTCAGCCCCTTATTCACATGTAATTTAATTCTGACATTTAAATGCAAAACTGATCAAAAATAAAAAATAAGATACGTTTTGCTGTAGTGTTTGCAGGGCTTATAGTTATTTTCTTAATTTACTTGAGAGTCATCTTGGCTTTAAAGCAATCACTCAGTCAATTAGGCTGACAAAATTGTATTGATTGATTACTCCACGGTAATGTTTTGAGTTAAGCACCATGTCAACAGCACATTATTGACTTTACAACATGACACTCCTGCCAGATTACCTGTCATTGCCTTATCAAGGCGGAACAATATAATCAAGACATTATGTAACACCAGGAAATAATGCTTAATTTTATAGTATGTCATAACAGATATGTAATTCTCTTAATCTGAGTGAAGCGTAACCAACTTTGCTGCACAATCGCAGAAGCAACAAAAAAGCAACATACTTTACATCAGAATGCACACATGCAACTGTATTAGACCACTATCTCTGGGCCATGGCTCAGCCTTCTTTATAAACATAAGGCATCTGCAAATAAAGTGGCATGAACAGATGCCCCTTGCAGATGTTTTCTGTTTTGGCACATTGACTGAACACTGACATCAACCACACCAATCTACTGATACAGAGAGGAAGCATTTTACAGGGCAAAGAAGTGACCTAATGGGCAAACTCGCCTCTGTTTTTATGACCAAATATAATGAAATGTATATGTTGTGGGAGATTGTAACTAAAAAAAAAAATCAGCATTTGTATGGGGATCGAATAAATTATAATTTCAATAATCAATATGGGTCTTGGCAATGAATTAAACTGTCCTTGTATCTCCACTCTTAGAATATGTCTCTGTTAAAAAAATGTAGCATGTGTAAATTTATTTGTTTTCATTAAGGTTCTCATTGTTGTGCTTGGAAAAAATACAGTTGATTTTCATAAATGGCTTTGTGACATGCAGAATTTCTGATGCAGTAATCTAACTCTTGATTTTTTTTTTCTCCTTTTAGCCACTGACGCACGTCTGTGCCAAAAACCTGGCAACATTTGTGTCTCAAGAAGCTGGAAACAGGCCTGTTTTACTGGGACTGTCTCTGAAGGACTCATCCTTAGATTCAATAAACCAGATGAAGGAGGTCATCAAAAGTTGTCAGGTCTGGTAGGGAATCCAGAAAATGGACTGTAAGCGTGACATCTTCATTATAGTGAGCGGCTCCTGTAATTGTAATAAATGAATAGGCTACACAGCAGAACATGGTTAACTAAGCTTCAAGCCCAAATGACTGTAACAGAAACTATACACTTTAATGCTGATTTGACAGATCTTCATTTAGTTTGTCCTTTTTAATTATGACAAAATGCTATCCAAAAACAATGGATTGTGAAGTAAATTAAGAATGTTACCAAAATGTATTTTTTAATATTATTTTAATTCCTTGAGAAGGAACGTCCGAAAAAATGTCTTTTTGCTTTTGTGCTTCCAGTAAAGAATGAGCATATAGTAGGGTTATAAATTGCAAAATAAATCTGGACTCTTGTTTTTGCCCGCTGTGCATTTCAACTGTTTTGTTGTTTTGTAATTTGTATTTCTGTCTCTGTTTATTATTTCCATATTTTGTATTCAAATATTCAGTTTTTTTCTAAAAAATAAAATATGTTGCTTCTGAACCTTTTCTTGTTCCGTGTAAAAAGAAATAAATACTAAATGCAGTCTCACATTCCCACAAAAGTTAAAGCAACATAAGAAGCTATTATTATGAGATGTTGTTTCTCGTTGAAGAATGAAGTGTTAACTTTTAACTTAAAATGTTCCCTCATGTATTGATGAAAAGCCTTAAAGAATAAATACAGAATCACGATTATTGTACCTGGTTATATGGTTGGCTTTAATAATATAGAATCATAAATATAGACAGTCTTTATTGGTAGGCTGTACTTAGATAAACAGATTTCAAAGACTTAAGCATCTTGTATTTCCTGTTGGCTGGGTCTTTTCTGTCATGGTTTATCTGCCTGTATAAATCTTTGCTGTGTTACACTTGCAGGAATTTAGCAGTAATTCACACTCAGTTAAATTATAAGCAAATCATTATGAGATTTTAATGAAAGTTGTTTGTTTTTAACATTATAAATTCAACACTGAAGAAGTCAATGTACAGAATACACAAATATTATTTCCCTCAGACCAAGGATGAACACTTAGATTTTTAGTAAAACCTGCTTACATATACTGAGTGTTTTGAGTGTGGAGTCAAATTAACCATGAATTTGTGTGCTGACAATGAGGAATTGTGATTACTGCTAATAAAGGTTCATTCATAAGTATTTTTTTACAGAAGTCTATAGAAGAATTTGTGCTTTGATAAATACTGATATATTTATGTTTAATGTATATCTTGCAAAAAAGATGATTGTACAATTGTGATATTATTAGTTTGTATCAATAATGATACAACTTGTCCTGCACGCTACTTTTTATGGTTGCCCTCAAGTGCTGAGCACAACAAACTAAAAACAATACAACAAATAAAAAAAACAAAAACTTATTTATGTTAAACTCAACAACAAATCTATAAAATCACCTAATGGGGACAAAGACTACAAATAAACAAGGTTTTTATAATAAGATATCAGAGACATAGCCTTTTTTTAAACTCATTTGTACACAATGTTTTTATGCTTTTAAATGTTGTAAATTAATCAACTCAGAAGAAGATAACCTACACACACACACACATATTTATATATGTATATATATATATATATATATATATATATATATATATATATATATATATATATATTTTTTTTTTTTTTCGAAGCTGTACAGTAGACTTCTGCCTTCTTTTTGAATAGTTGGCCTAACACAATGCTGAATTTCAAGACACAATTGTTTTAATGTTAGCCAATGTTAGCAATCATTCATTTGTTTGCTTTTTGTTTGTTTGTTTGTTAGTTTGTTTGTTTGTTTGAAAAAAAAAAAAAAGAGATAAATGCAGTGTTTCAGTGTTCAGGGTTTAACCTTAATCCTTCCGAGATCAGGACAGCGTGATGACGACATATGTAGTGCAGCTGGCACGTGATCAGTTCACCTGTCCCCAACCTGTTTATCTCTTCCGCTCCCCTGACTCGCCGCTTAAGGATACATTCAAATCCCCTTTCGTTTACTCTGAGGTTTGCGTTTGCCGTTTTTTTTACAGAGTAGACGGCTCTGTCTGCCTCAGTTTTGTATGTTTTCTCTTAAGCCTACATATTTTTAAAGTTTTTTTAATTTTTTGAAGGCCGGGTGCGTGGACTTCGACCTCGGTCTGGTACCTGTCTCAAACAAGGAAGTCCAGTCTGTTGAACCCGTCTGTGACAGAGACGACGCGCCGTGTGTAAATGGAAGCCTTTGAGCTTGGTTAAAGTAAATCAAAAGTCAGTTTATCAGGTGTATTTGTCGCATTTGACGTTGGTAAATGAAAACTGTGAGCAGTGGACAGTAGTCAGACTCTAAACGGGATAAAGCTGCGTCTCCTCTGAGGCACAAGGTGAGTTCCCTGAAGGCTGCACGCTTCTTATCAAAACATTGAACATTGAACACAACAGTTTATCATTACATTGGATACTCAGATTTCTTTGTTTTTACTTCGTTTGTTGAATTTTTGATTTCGATTTCAGTTTTTCTTAAATTCGCTCTAATGCCTGTGGGTTTAGTTTTATTTACTGGAATTGCTTAGAGAGTGCCCAATTGACTTTTTTGTGTTTGATTTTTTTGCAATGTTTAAGTTAAGTTTTTGTACATTGATGATAGTTTTTTTCGTCTCGTTATAGTTTATAGTTAGGAGGGGTATTTCCTTTAGATTAACCATAAAAGTATCAGAAAGGTCAGCCACTTTTTGTCAATTATTTAGTATTTTTCGGGATACACAATATTATTGTTATTAGTATTGGCATATATTGACCTAAGAAGTTCAATTTTTACAGCCATTAAATCGGCATATACCTATCGAACATATGTATCCTGTATCAGCTATAATTACCTTCGCCAAGGAGGTTATGTTTTTGCTGAAGCGAACAATCGTTTTTGCTTAATAACTGTCTAACGAGTAATGATATCAACATGATTCTGAGTGCTGGGTGTGGGTTTTCAGGGTCAAGCAATCATATTATGATGATAACTTTATCAGTGAACTATTGTTTATAGGTGAAACAACAATATTTGAGCTACCTTGGCACTCTCAGAGTGCTTTCTATTAAGGATGGGATTCGAATTCTGGTTCCTGTTGACAGTCAATAACTCCCTCCAGGACTCAATATTGTTAGTCTTTTTCCTTATCAATTGGCTTATCAGTTCCTTCCACCTTTTTTCTGTGTGCCTTGCAAATTAAGGATGTCACAGTCTTATTAGAGGCAGTAAGCATAAATGAAAAAAAGTCAAAAAATTATGGCATACAGCAGGCGGAAGTGGTCAAGATTGGGTCTTCATTGTCATTCAAAAGATGCTTACTGCACGACTGCGGAGGCATTTATTAATGCAGCATGTATTTGAATATCAGCAGTGTCACGTGTTGACGTCATTGCCACTGAAAACTTATGTTGACCAACTTTTTTCCAAACAGAAAATCAACTGAAATCAATAAGAGAATTATTGGAACAATAAGCAGAATCATTAATGGCTTTAGTATCAATAAAATCAATTCCCACCCCTAGCTTTAATAGCAAAATAATATGTTTCACCTATCACCACAGCAGGGGTACAGTTAAGAATCAAGATTTTCATTTTTTTAAGAGAGATGTTTTTTTTTTCTTCTTGTTTTACATCTGCTGATTACATAAAAAAGACAGTCACATTGAAAACATTAAGCCAATTTTCAGGAAGAAAAGACTTGATCAAAATATCATTACCAGTATTGTGATAATGAGTTTGGAAATATTGGCATATTGGATATTGGCAAAAAAAAACAAACAACAATAGCATACATACTTAGTATTTTGTTTAGTTTCATAAACCCCATCATGTCAGTGAATTGATTTTTAAAAAAGCCTTATTTTTCATTTTAGTTTAAGTTAAAAAAGTTTGGAACAAGCAAGTCAGGGAATTTTCCAGGAACTTTCTGGTTTGTTTGTTGAAATTCTAGGATTGCATTTGTGAAAAGGATTGGATGCAAAGCCTTGAACCTCTCTAATAGTGTTATTCAAATGGATGTATATATTTGTTTTTGTTTTACAAAACATCACAGTGAATGTGGTAGAAACAAGAGGGCTGGTGATTTTTTTGTTCCTGCCCTGACTTTTCTGTGTTTCCCCTCTGTCTTCAGATGAATGCGTCTTTCGTGGACGTGGACCCATCAGCTGAAAACAGTTCCTTTGTTCACCTGGATGCGCCGATCCTCCCAGAAAAGTCAGACATCTCCAATATGACCATCATACGAACAAGCAACGGGTCATTAATAGAGGACCAGATGTTTCTGAACACGGTCCCTGCTCAGGCCCTCTCAGGGATGTTCGTCTGGTCTGCCTTGCTCATTACATGCCACCAGGTGAGTTTACACAACAACCACAACTGTATTTTCAATAAACAGTGCCTTAAAATCACAGCAGCAACTGTGAGTAATACAGTGTGTGCTCACTAATGTAAATGTGTAATCAGAGATAGTTGGAGACAGATTGTACCTCCCTTGTCTGAGGACAGGAACTGGCTCATGTGTCCATAAAGACTTATTGCCCTACAGCACAGTCCAATGATTTAGTCTCTGCTTACTCTGATGCTTTGCCTTATCTGTGAGGAAGTCCTTCTCTCTTTTGTTTTGGCAGCTACAATACTTAAGAGTAAGTCATAGCCTGAAGACAAAAATAAATACTTGCTTTTGTTATATTTTAGTGATTTTTTTTGTTACCCTTTAAAGTATTAGTCCAGTTGTAATTGACACAACATTAAAAAATGTAATGAAGTTTGGCAGTGTTTCCTGCAGGACAGTTGCCAGAAAGAACGGTGGTTGGTTAGGGGTCTGGTCAGTAGGTCTTAATCAAAGTAAGCTCTTCTTTAATGAAATACTTTAATTTCCACTTTTAAACAACACTACAGAGAAACGTGTTACACTATCAGATCGACAGAGACATCAGGGTTTAAACTGTTGATGTTTTGATGTAGGTGCATGTTCTGTGTTTGTATGTTTCAATACAAAACAGGCCTGCTCCAACCAAATATTGGCCTTAATTAGAAGTTTCTACATAACTCAGACATCCTTACATTAAAGCATCATTTTCTCTGTCTGAGAGAAAACAAGTGTGAATTTGCCTGAGTTTGTATTCATTTTCAGCAAGTTATTGTCTCTTGCAATGATGAGCACAGGGTTTTTTTTATTTATTTATTTCAAGTATTTGTTTGTTAACTGACAATTTTTGACACAAGATAAGGAGAAGGTGGGGACGTGCATGTAGAGAAATTTTACTTCAAGATAAAAAAAAAAAATGTCAGGGAATGGTTAGTAGGAAAGTTAAAAAAGGATGATGCTACATAAAATGGTTTAAAATTTTCTTTGGTTTAGTCCCAACGCTGCCAAGGACTTGCAGGTGATCAGCCGGGTGATAGCATACAGCTGGTTGATCTCTGGCTCGACCCTAGTCAGCCGTAAAAACTGAGGACGCCTGAAGGAGGAGAGGTGAAACATCGGCAGAAATCCTAACCAGTCCAGCTGCTTCAAGGATGAAGCTTTGGTCTTTAAAACATCATAAACAATTGTTAGTTATATACTAAAAGGTGTGCAGCAACCCTAGACAAAATCAATGCTGTTTTCTGGTCAGTGTTATTCTCGCCACTTAGTGCTTTCACTGCCCCACTGCGTTATGGGAACATTTTGCCTCCCTCAGAGATGACAGTGATATCGGGTTAAAATGGATAAAAATCCTTGCGCTGATTAGAGGACGATGAATTCACAGCACGTTCTCTCTGTGTGGGAGCAAAAAGATGGTCAGGAAAAATCAGCGGTTCAACATAGCCCACCTTTACCCAGAAACCATTTCATTGCTTCGGTAAATGTTTCCTTGTGTGTGGGTGAGTTACCCACTGCGTGCAGATGATAGCTTATCATTATGGTTTTATCATTTGCAGAGAATGCAGCGGGGTGCAGTGTATCATCAGCAGGGAAATCAATTGATATTGAGATAACATTTGCAGCGTTAGAAAGGATGAGTGTGTTGTTTTTGTGTTCGCTGTGGTTCTAATAGTCCCCAGACTGAAAGTACATCCATCCAGCATCCTCAGGCTCAAAGAGGTATGCCAGGATCATATTTCATTTTGCACACATATTGCTATAACTGCTGAAGAGTTGGTGTGATTTAAGAAGCTTTCAAGGCTTTTTAATATCCTCACACAGCATCCACATGTTGCATCCTGCGATCCAAACACAATCATTGCTCAGGGATTTGTGACTCAATATACAGCAAATTGGTTTCTATCTTTTTTAATATAGCACTTGTTTGGCCAAACACTTGGCGGCAAGACTTTCTAATTGAACAAATAAATAGCAAGTATACCATAGGGAGACGGGAGCTGGTTTGCAACAGGCGAGCATCTGTCACACAGGGAGAATAAAATGGTCTGCAGGCCCAGTGTTGCAATGCTGGTGGTGTTTCATCTGACTGGGCTCCAGAGGATTGCTATAGAGTCTTAAACTCACATTCTGAATACTAAACACAAGAGACAATGACCTTAGTTCCCCTGTGCTGTAAAGTGGCCAATGCTTTTCAGAATGGTAATTGCTCGAGCGCTGAATAGTTCTGACTTGGTGGGTACATCGGTCCCTTTGCAACTTAGCAAAGGGGACGAAGACACATGGACCACACTCATGTGCCTGCATCATGGATTGCATATGTTTAGATTACCATCATCTATCATGTGAATTATTATTCTAATTTTGGTGCCATTTGCATTTATCGGCGTGGATCTCTGTTCTGCCAGAGCAGACACATCAGAGAAAATGAGTCAGAGCTTTGGGCTTTGAGCCAGTCTGCTGCTTACATATTATGAGCTATCATGCCAGGACTTGCATAGATTTTTCTGGCACATCAGGCAAATAGCTCTGCAGTCTACCTTACTTCACATGCAAAAATGGATAAAAGCATCACATCCCCACCCACACAGTTATCAGGCTTTAATATGCAACCTGTAATGGCCACCAGATCAAGCTGAATGTGTCAGGTGGAGTAAGACTCCGCATGATGTCAGCCTATTAAAAAAATTGAGTTTTTTTGAATTATAGAATTTGGCCGGCATAGTGTGAGAAAAAATGATGGGATATCGATATCATCTGTGATAAATTAACAAAAAAATAATGAGTGCTTATAACCTATAACTTACAGAGGCCTAGTCTAAGCTTTTCTTCATGTTTTATACAAAGCTGTAATAGAAACACTTTTCCTCTTAATATTAAAGAAGATCTTGAAAAGTTTGTATCTTCTCTATGGATGCACGATATAATCAGAGCAATATTGATATTGGCAGATAGTTGTCTAAAAGGTGATTATCAGTATCGGTTGGATGTGAACATTTTTGCCAATATTTTGGCTGCAGATGTTGGCCATATATGTGTAATATATCTGCTTTTATATTGACAGAATGTACAGATATACCAAAATGGTCTACCCCATCTTCACTGAACGTCCATTTTTATAAATTTAAAGTATAATTTAATGAAAGAATAAAATCTGTGATTCTTGCTTCACATCTGTTTCTGTCACCATTAAAGGAACAGGTCAATATCAGTTAAGTGGAGGCTTTATGCTGTAAAAAACAATATCAGTATCGATATCTGTGTTGGTAAAAATGAGTTTGGAAGTACTAGCAGTACAGATATTCACAAAAAACAACATTGTGCATCCCTAATTTTCTCCACTGAAGTCGCACTAGTAAAGCTAATAGTAGTTTAAAGCCAGCACAAGCTTCACCTGAATTTAAGTAAATGAAAGAAAAGCAAGAAGGATCATTAAATCTCCTTTGTTGAAACTTAAATTGACCACAACAAAATTTTGTTTAAATTTATTCCAATAAATCCAGCCTGTCGTGATATGTTTATTGTGAAGGCACATATGTGAAACAGTGTGACTAACGGTGTCTAATTGCACAGCCCTGTTGAGAAAGTACTCAAAAAAAGTTCAGATTATGGTACTTTACAAAAAACAAACAAAAGTGACTGAAACTTTAGCAGAGATGCAACAATTGGTTTACTGATAGATAAAGCTAAAAGTCATGACCAAGGCAGTGTCTCCGCCTCCATTTTAAGTTGATAAATAATTGTATAATAAGTAATTAAGTAAATAAGTAATTGATAAAGCTACAGAACAGATGTATAAGGAAACATCCCTACCTTGTACGGATGGTGATCCTAATTTGATTTGTATGGACTGGAAAATGTACTTGATGTACCTGAGTGGCCGACCCAAGCAACCTTTCACTGAATTAAGGATATATTGAAGTTAAAACAAAATAATTTATTGACATTGTCGTACAACACGCTTTGCAGAATCAGAGATGTACTCCTGGTAATTGTAGTTTGCTGAACAGATCCATGTTGCAAAATATGTTAACCTGCAGTTACCTGCCAGCATCATGTGATGTCCCTGTCTGTCCACTCGTAACACGGAGAAAAATGTTGACATGTGCATCATACCACACAGAGAGATAAGCATGGGTTCCTCCTGTTCTTGTTTTTTTGCCTCACATTTGCAAACAGTGAATTTTTGTAGAGATTTAAGACTGAAATTTACCATTTCAATGTGGCTCTTATTCGTGAATGTAAAGTAATTTTTTTGGAATGTCAAACTAAATTGACAGAAGAATAATAACCAGTTCATAATTTTGTCAAGTGTGCTACATATTAAAAAGAGATGCATGGGAGGGTTGTGTAAGTTTGTGCTGTCACAAGTCAAGTCAAGACCTTGTATCAGCTCTATGAAAAAATGCAGCCTTTATTGTCTGCTACTGTGTCTTAAACTAAACCTGCAGTGTCAAAGTTGAATATTTGAAATTTCAATTAAATTCTAAATATACTTGCTGCTCCATTTTATTGAAACAGCATTATAAGACATGTAATATAGTATATTTCTACTTAGAGAAGTAAGTACTAGGTTAAAAAAGGTATACACTTTGTTATCCAGGTGAGGAGCAACTTCATTGTTTTTTTTTCCAGTGCTCTCAAGTGGTTGCCTTATCATGTTTACACCCATAAATCCTTTAGTGTGATTTTTTTTTTGGAAAACTTGTCTGCAATGTCATGCGCTTGTTGTTTTAAAGAACAAACCAAAACCCCCCAATCAATTAAGTTCAGCTACAGTCAGTCACCTGTAAAGCGCTCAGTTATTGGTTATTTAACAGGCTTACAATTAGTCAGCAAACTTAAAAAATGTACTCCCCTAAACAGTTCATTGCAAAAATGCTCTGTTTTTTGGTTTTAAATCAAGTGTTTCTGCTTTAGTTGTCTATCAGAGTGCACAGTGAATAGATATGGATTTTTTTTCTGGTAAAAAAAATCGCTCCAAGGCTTCACCCTGAAAGCCCAGGAGCTAAATTGTCCTTTTCCGTAATTTCTGGAGTTTGATTAATTTCAGGCTTCTGTGGAAAGCTTTTGGTTTGTGTCTTTTGGTGACCTTAATGTACAAATTCCTCATCTCTTCAAATATTTTGTCCTGTGGTTTCAGGAGTGTTCACTGACAAAAATTCTGTTCTGCTTTTTTTATTACAGTCTTACTTCACTA
Organism: Cetoscarus ocellatus; assembly: GCA_037902135.1. Classification (NCBI taxonomy): domain Eukaryota; kingdom Metazoa; phylum Chordata; class Actinopteri; order Labriformes; family Labridae; genus Cetoscarus; species Cetoscarus ocellatus. The sequence goes on from JBAMNC010000719.1 coordinate 892,694, forward strand.
TAAGTGTATCTGCAGCTATAGGCTGTTGTCTGGCAAGCAGTGTATTATTAAATCTGACACCGACCTTCCTGTAGCACTTTCATCTTAAAATTTGTAAATAACGAACTAGACAATTTATTGATTATGCTCTTCACTTTTTGTAGCCAGTCACTGGACACTTTATTAGATACACCTTGGTAGTATCTGGTCTGACCTTGTATGCCTTTAAAACTGCCTCAGTTCTCTGTGGCATAGATTCACCAAGTTGCTTGGAGCATTTTTTTAAAGCTTTTAGTCCATATTGACATGATACCATCATGCAGTTGCTCCAGATTTGTCAGCTGCAAATCCTTAATGCAAGCCTCCTATTCCACCACATTGGAAATCGCAAATGTGCTCTATTGGATTGAGAGCAGGGAATTATGGAGACCACTGGAATACAGTGAACTCATTGTCATCATCTTTAAGTTAGTAGTAAGTTAGTAAGTAACTTAGTAGTAAGTTAGTAAGTAAGTAAGTAGTAAGTTAGTAAGTACAGTAACTTTGGGGGGGGGCTGGGCGATAGGGACCAAAATGTATATGTAGATATTTTTTGGTAAACCTCCATTTTCAATATATATCATGATATATTTTTTCTGAAAGAAATAATAAAAAAATAAAATAACACAAATAACCCCAAAAACCCAGGAACCCAGTTGTGCATCCAGGGCAAAACTAGGGGGCTCTAGTTTTTAGTTGTATAGGTGTTTCATCTGCATGGAAACGGCATTTCAGGTACCCGTAAATGTACTTTTACTGAAAATGCCGGCTGAGCATTTCCAAGTGGACAACAAAATCGTGGTTCATTGTGAATTATTTGTAACGCAAAACAAATTATAGTGATATAATGGATAATGTCCTCAGCCATATCTATCTCAAAATATATTAATATATTTTGAAATCTCATTATATCGCCTGGCCCTAGTTGCTGGCTACGTCTAACTCCCTCTGCACTTCTCCAACAATGGCATGGAAGGTATGCATTTCCAAAGTACTTCATGCAGCATTTTTCTGTGCAGACAGTCTTTATAGCAAACTAGTTGAACAGTTACTCACTTGGATCCTTGGGTGATTTAAATATGGCGTTGTATGTTGTTTTAGCTGCTGCCACATGGAAAGTGACGATTCTTGTGACCAATCAACAACTACAGTTTCTTTAGCTCCACCCTTTGGTGGTTGGCTCGCGCTCAGCTTTAAACAGAAAGCCTGAGTTATCAGAGAGAGTGCATAACCTGCTTTGTAATTTCTAAATGGAGCTTAAAGCTTTTTGAGCCAGGTTACTGGGCTTACTTATAGAACTCCCCCCAGTGAAGTTATGGCAAATATAAATGTCCTTGTTGTGTGATAACGGTTTATCTTATCTGACTTCACTTCTCAAAACTGTTATATTGCATATTTGAATGGATGCAGGATATGTATTTAATAGCAATGCATACCTAGATACAAACTGAGACAGGATTTGGATGTAGAGGCTACACTATATCTTTGTAAGTCTCACACATTTTAAGCAGGAACAAGTTTTTTTCAATGCTTGATTCTGACAACTGTTCTCCTGTTCATAGATACCATGCTAAAACCCCTGTCACGTTCTTGTTTTCTCATGCTTTTCTCTGTTTGTGTCTTTGTTGTAGATCTATACACACCTACGATCCTACACTGTCCCCAATGAGCAGCGCTACATCATCCGCATATTGTTCATCGTGCCAGTTTATGCCTTTGATTCCTGGCTCAGCCTGCTTTTCATCAGCAACGACCAGTACTATGTCTATTTTGACTCAATTCGAGACTGCTATGAAGGTAAGTACTACAGACCCTGACCTTCAAGTTATCTTTATAATGGGCGTTGTTGACCTGCAGTCATATTTTAGATGTCTGCCAGGGAAGGAAAGACGAGAAACTCACCTAACTAGTTTTTTCATACCAGCCCATTGTTGTCATCTAGGTAGACCTTATTATTCGAGGTGTTACATTCAAGGATGGTCCTAGTTCATGTTAATCTTTGTTTTGTGGTCTTTTGAACACAATAAAACATAGAGGTAATTTTTTTTTAGGTCAGAACATGCCCTTAAAGATTTTTCAGCATTTAAAAACTGTTACTAAAATGATACACTAAGGATTTTTTTCATACCAAAGCACCTCATTAATGGCAAAGGTGAGTCATATGCAAAATGGATTACAAGAAATATGAGGACAGGAAAAGTAGGAAATACATTATTCAGTAGATTAGTTTTCAGTTTGCAGGCCAATTTTGTGGCTGATTGATTGTGAAGTGGATCAGAATGCAGAGAGAACGCAGTACCACCAGCGGCTACGTTTAAAACATAATGAACCTTCTCTTGACTGGACACCATCTGCATTAGCTTCATTTAATCCCTCCTTAAATAGCAACAAAGGATTAGGCAGGGATTTCCAAGACACAGAACCCCTCAGAAGCTCCTTAATGTAAGAACTGAAACAGTTTTTGTTCCAAAATGTAGGTCTAATTATTTTTTTTGTCATGTGGAAGTTTTCTGCTTAAAATGTTTGACCTTTTAAAAAGTGTTTATGATGAGGAATAAGTCGACAGTAAAATAGCATCATGAACAGTTTATAGTTTAATGTTTAATTTAAGTAATTCTTATTTATCTGTTGCAGCATTTGTCATTTACAATTTCCTGAGCCTGTCCTTTGAGTATCTGGGAGGAGAGAGTGCAATCATGTCCGAGATTCGAGGGAAGCCCATACAGTGAGTGCTCTTATTCTTCAATCACACTCTCAGCAGTGGTGATTAATGTTATATACAGGGTTTGATGATGCTTCATTTATGCTTGTATTAATACATGACATTATATTATGTTTAATTAAGTACATTATGCAGTGATAAATATGTAGCACTAAGGGGATGTTATAATGCATGTTGCTATACAGAAGACTGACTGAGCTCAGCCGTCTTGAGTCAGCATAGTATCACATCCAGCTCCAATGTTATTATCCCAAAAAGACTAAAGATCTGCAGCTGGCTACACGACACACCAGATCCACATGACAGCATCAGAAATACAGACAGGGCTGAGGAATATCTGAATATACTGACAATAGGATATTTTTTCCTTTTACTATATACAGTTTATTAAATGTTTTTATAAAAGGGAAATTAGATGGAAACCCATAGTTTCTTATCTACACAAATTGATTTTCAAATAGAAAATTATGGATCCTTGTGCAACTGTGACGGTGGCACAGGCACACACTCACTGAGTAGGAGGAGGAAAAGTGGTGACATATAAAGGTTTCGACAAGTCTAACCACTGTGCTGTCATTCGGTCTTGGTATTGGCTTACATGATAATGAGGTGCTGCTGATAGCTAGAAAATTACCACTAAAGATCATAATTGAACATCTGCCTGGTGCACGATGTTGGTGTGACTGTGATGGCAGCAACACCCAAATCTCACCATGCACCATTACTGCTGAGGCTGATATGAGACATGTTGCTTATTAATTATAAAAATGAGAAACTGGCTGTTTTGGTTTCCTTCAAACAACACAAAGGTGACAGCTTGATATGCTTCAGGTTATGTGACTAATATCACTTGTCCCACAATGTTACTAATGCATATAGACAGATAGATAGATAGATCAAGGTGTTATACAGTTTGATGGCTGTGGGAACATAGAATCTCCTAAACCTCTCAGTCCTGCAGTGCAGTGAGATGAGTCTCCCACTGTTGCTGCTTCTCTGTCCCTCCAGGATGTTGTGGAGGGGATGGTTGCTATTTCCCAGGATGGCTTGCACTAAGCTGTGCATACGCGTGCATATTGTTTACATGCTTGCATGCTATAATGGCAATCACACTGATAAAACAATGTAGTCCAACCCTACACAGATATGTAGATTATCCACAGCCTGGGTGAAAACAAAAGTTCCTCAACCACACTGAGAGGCTGAAGCAGTTCAGACCCTTGAAAATGCATACTGTTCCATGAAGTCCTGTACAATAGGTAAAATTGATAGTTATAGTGAATTATTAAAATAAGACATATTAGAAATAAATAGATAATCAACTAACAATAAGATTATACAATCTTGGAATGCAGTCTAAAAATCTGTCTATCCCACATATGCAAAAACCACACACAAAAACAAACAGCATGGTTAGGCATTCAAATGAAGCTTTTCAATGACAACAGGGATAAAAGGAGATCAAGCTCAACTTGTTTTGGTTCAAGGCATTCTGTAATAAGGGCAAGAGGAATTAAACCAAATTAAACAAAAAGAGAGTGGTCAGGGCAGTGAAGAATTTTTTGGGTAACACTTCTGACATTGATGTCTTGCAGCTGAGCTTGCTGCAGAATGACTTTTAGCATCTTTTAATGCAGATGAAGTGTCATACTCTGTATTCTATATAATATCATGTTTGCTAAATATTGGTTAACTAGGATTGAGTAGAATCTGCTTGTGTGTCTGTGAAGTAGTTAACACTTAATCACTCAGCCGTTAGGTATCATCTTGCAATTATACAGAATTCCTGATAGATTGCTTCTGGTCCTATGCCTTTATTTTGTTGGAAAGCTGGGTGGAGACAGGAAATATTGGCTGAGAATGTGGAATTATGGGCCCTCAATAGCATCAGGACTTGGAGTCAGTCTTGCAATAAGTGCAACGAGGGCTTAGGGTACCCACATATCAGATGTGACCTACTGACAACAGAGATTTTGGTGCATCATTTAGCTAAAATTCAACTTATGTCTGAGTCAAAGATGCTGATCTGGCTTTGCTTTCTCTGGTCAGACCTGTCCAGTTTTGTCCTAAAAAGTATTGTCATATAATCTAACACCAGTTAAGTACCAGAGCCTTTATGAACAAATAGATTTAGCACTGGTATTCAAAAAACCCAAACAATACTCAATCCCATGGAGTGCCAGCAAATCATGACTAATGACCAATGAGAAGCATGGCAGCATTTAACATGTACATAACTTAATTCATGTGTTTACTGTTGATACTACTGAAAACATAGATGATCACCAGTGTGATACAAAATCATTTGTTGTCGTTTTAATAGTCTTTTCATGTTGTATCACTGTAATTCCCAACACTGCATACCATTTGAGACAATATGCCTTTGTTCTGTCTTGCATCATATAAGTTAAGTTTACATGTGCAGCTATCTATAAGACAGTACTGTCTCCATATTTACAATCCCAAAAGGAGCAAAGTCCATTTTGCTGCCCTTGAGTAAGCAATTACACTGATGAGAATGATACACTGAAAAGCAGAGAGACCTGTGACTGTAACTCTTTATCTCTGAGTTTTCATCACCCTCTGATAGGCTGTGTTTTATGGCAGAGTAAGTTACAGGCAGAAACTATTCGCTAGATTCTCAAGACAGAGGAGACACTAATGTTGAGCGCTGATAAATGAAAGCATTGCTTAACAGCTATTGGAGGCATATGGAGACATAAATTTTATATTATGTGCTAGAAAAAAGAATCACTGCCATGCCCTGCTGTTGCATGTCAGATATGCTTTATTTTATTCAACCAGTAGATTTTCTGATCTCTAGAAAGCTTCTCCTATCATACTTGTGGTCATAAGTGAAGTCCCTGATAATTTATACTTGTGTTGAGTTTAATTTAAGCAGCAGCATGGTAAGAACTGACATCAGATAAGGAAGCAAGACCAGTTAAAAAAAGTAAGAAAGCATTGGACAAGAAACCCAACAACAAGTGAAAAAACATAATACGAACTTAAAACACAATAACAAATTAAAAAAAACAAAATAACACATTGAAAACAGCAGTAGAATAACAACAGTTGGACAAAAACGGCAACATATTAAAAACAAAAGATGAAAAAACACCATAATTCACAAGGCATAACGTAAACAAACCAAGAAATAACACCTTGTTAGTTTTGTTTTGTTTCTTGTGTCTAAGTTTCTTCGTGTTATTTTTTTTTAAATTATTTATGCATGTGTATTTTCATTTGTTGCAGTGAATTATGTAATGTAACTTTTGTGCACTTTTTGCTGTTTTTGTAAGGACTTAGTCGTTGAGTGTCTTTTGGTATTTTTAATTGGTGGGTTTTAAACTTGTTTTTGTAGTTTTGTAGTTTTCCTCCTGATAGCTGTTTTTTATTTATATTTTTATATTTTGTTTTTCTAGTCGTTGTTCCTTTTTAATTGTTAATTGTTTTTATGTTTGCAAGTTTTGTTTTTGTTTTTGATTTGTTGTGTTTTTTATTTCTTGCTGGTCTTTGGATTTAGTTGTCATTTTAAATCTGGTCCCGTATTTTTTTATTCAGTGTTGTTTTTTTAATGTTTTTTTTTATATTTTTTGCGTTTTTTCTTAATTATTTTTTGCATTTTTGCATTTGTTGTTGAGTATCCTGCTGACTTATTTGCAAGTCAGCAGGATACATTGGAGTGTAAGGCACTGGTAACCTCTCTGCACAAGGATAAGACAGAAAATAAGTTCATCTAGAACTTTGTTGACATGTGCTTTGTGTAAGAAAAGAACGGTGACGGTCTGTTGGATTAGAGCATTATTTGCCTTGTGAGGGCTTTGGACAGCCTCTTAGATTCATGAAGCTGAAGGTGCTTTAGAGCTGTATCAGTCTTACATTGAGCTTCTCTGTAGGATGAGACTGAGTTTAGCTTCTCTTCTGCCTTCAGGCTCACTGCACAGTAAGTCTGTCTCACGTGTTTCTTATTATTATGATCTGCATGCCGAAAGCCTAGACCACTAAAACAACAACTACATTATCCTAAAAAATGGATGAAGTAGAGGACATAGACATGGGAGCTCCTCCAAGGGAAAATGCTCTCTTGTGTCAAAGTTTTTGGAGCACTGGTGTTTGTGTTAATGTCGAGGTTAACCAAGCCTTTAAACCTGTGTGCTGAAAAAACACCACAACAGGCTCTTATGTCTTAAATGACACCTTTATTGATGCACTGTACTGGAATTTTGCTGATATCCATTATTCAGACATTTACAAACCTACTATTGCCAATACTGATAAAGATAATGATATACATGTATTTTGTTAAAAACTCCAGATCGCCCCTGCATCAGAACTGAGCTGTTTCACTAATTGTGACAGCCTATTAATTTATGACACTGAAAAAATACTAGACAAATGAAATCTGATTGAGCCATAAATGATAATCTTTTGTTTATGTGTTACACAGTCAGTGATAAAAATCAAAGAATTATTTCATTTGGATGATTTTTTTTTAATAAGAAAAATCACTAGAAGATGATAACCTAAGGTGGAGTGGTATGGTGCATGGGTCATCATGCCAATGTTACTTTCAGTATATGCATTATTGTGTACATAGCCAATATGTTTGGATGAAATATTAGCTAGGATCAATTCACCGTAAATTCATATCTGTTGATAACAATAATCATGACAATTTTAAGCTTTTATTAACTCAGAGCAATATCATGCTGATGACATGCATCCCAAACATCGTGCCGTTAACAATTATACTAATCAGCTCAGTGCATTATTATTTCCTGTGGATTTTATGTGTGGAAAAATGTAGGTCTACAAAGGCTTTTTCTTTCAACAACATCAAACACATGGCACGATATTTAATGCAGTGCAGTGTTGACAGTGTTACTGGTGTTTCCATCCTTGTTTGGAATCACACAGCCGCTACACATCATGCTTTTGGCACCACAGTGTGTAAAATGAAGCCACACTTTATCCAGCTTTTGTCTCCTGTCCTTCATAATTTATTTATTTCTTTGTTGCCGTTGAGTGACTCGTATGAGAGTATGACAGCATTGTTTTACAAGGCTTTCAGAATTAATTGGAAGGCACTGACAGGGTTATTGTTGAGCATAAAGTAGGGCTGCTCGATTATGGAAGAAAATTGCTATAACACATTAATTTTAAACCATTAGTGCATCAATTCTAAATGATTCAAATGATTCATATTGCCTTAAAAGGCCACAACAGTGTAACAAAATTCAGAATTTTTTTGTGAACTGGCCAAATAATTGCTAATGATTAGTACATGAAATTCACATATCTAATCACTTTACATTTCACAAGTTCTTTTTCATACCTGTTCAGAGGTGGTTTAATATGTTATGAGGTTTTATGGAACTCAGCTTTTTATAAATCATATTTACATGTACAACTTCTGCATTATTGACAGTGTGTGCAGAGAAAGCAGGAGAGAGAGGCAGGGAATGATTATCACCAAAAATATAAGTGTTTCAATCACTTGTACAGCCAGAACAAATGCCAATGGGATATATAAGGTGTGTTTTTTGTAGGGACAGTTTAGAGGAAATCAACAACTTTGTGAATCATATTAATAACTATATAGCTGACTCAGAGTTTATATTTAGAATAAAAAGTACTCTGTGGAAACAATGTAAGTCTTACAACTGAATAAAATAAAGCAGTCTTTATTTTGAAGTGCCATCCTGATGTCACATGGTCCCTTACAATAAGGCCCAAGGTGTATTAAAAGCAGAGCCGGCTCCGGTGAAGCTCCCTCGACACAAAAGGCTCAAAGTTCTATACATTTGTCAAAGCACAAAAATGAACTTTCTCACACTCCGTTCATGACTTGGAAATTGTAGAACTATCTAAAACACAATTTAACGAAAATATGAACATGTGTTCTGTTTAGTGGACGAGGCTTTGTGAGAGGAGAGTTGGGGGGTGGGGCTTTTTATTTGGCACATATGACTGGACAAGGGCGACATGACTTGTGGCACTGTTATAGTGTCACAACAGTTGTACTGTTTTATGATAATTGCAGGCTTTAATCATAGTTATAATTAATACTCAGTTAATTCCACAGCGCTAGCATAGAGGCGAATTATTTTCATGCCTTAGACTAGTAAAAGTGCTGCACAAACTTCAGTTCATTAACTGAGGTCAACATGTTTTTTAATAAATGGCTGTCTAACCATACATAAGACTAGCAGAGCTGTTGTTTGGTGCCTATCCTTTGAATAAGAGCAACACAAATTTAAGAATTTACCTTCTAATTTTACATTTGACAGCTTGTAATGTTTTTATGTGCACCTGTACACTTCAACAACCTTGCATACACAGTTATTACAATATTTATCAACAACTGTAAGTAAACTTAAATCAAATCAAGCTCCACCCAGGATACAGTGTCAACATACTCTACTCAGGCTTCAACTGAGGATATTTTGCTGTTATGTGTAAATCTGCAATATTGTCTTGGTTGATTACTGTATTTATGATTCTCACAAATAAATATTAGAAACATTTATATTGGGGCTGGCTTGGCAGTTAATCAAGATTTAATTCCTATTCCAATTATGGCTTCCCACAAGTTATGAAAACGAGAACATAGAGATTAACCAGGTAATGTGTAACATACCATGTTATATTTTGTCCACATCTATTGTCATGTGTGGTAAATGTTTAAGTGTTAGTTGTTATATTTTGACTACAGCAGTTCATTACCACTGCTTCAAACACATATTAAATTTATTTCCTTTTTATTCATTACTGATATTATATGTCATGTGTTTTGTATTTGTTTATTATTTCACATTTACTTTTGCTTATTGATTGAGTTCAGGGTCTTTTTTATGTGAAAGTGTTTAGAGTATTTAAATCATATACTGTATGTACTGCAGTTGAGGTAAACTAATGAGTTATAATGCTTAATGATCCTGGTCTCAGTGTCAAACAAAATGATCGTCATGGTTTTTGCCTCAATTGAGCTGCCCTAATATATGTATAAAAATATGTGTCACTATTTGTCAAGCACCTGAGGATATTTCTTAACATGATTTGTTTCGTCTGACCCGCATTGTAAAAAAGTCCACGTTATCCAGGGCTTAACATCAACCTTTTATGCTTATAGGCCTATGGCTACGTTTTTTTTTAAATCACTATCTACTCAGCATTTTCAATTGGCATTGAGCCATCAACAAGCCATCTAACAGTCAATAGATTCATTGTCAAAGCATTTAATTCCCATAGCGAACTGACATGAAGAGCTAGAATGTGAAAAGTGTTATCAAAGTGGTACATTTACTATAAAGTGCTGCAGCGAACACTGATAAATCCGACTTGCCAAAGTGGGAGTCTTTCTGGAATCTGACTACATGTGTCAAGTTTTCAGGTGTCGATGTCAAGTCCTGCTGGGATCTCTAGTTGAGATGACATTAAAGTTATTAAAAAAAGGTTCTGTATAAAATGTGAATGCAATCTGAAAATTAAAGACTGTTTGTGTTTATTGTCTGAATGATGGATTGCACATTCACCTTGCATTTGATGTTTATCTCCTGTTGCCTGTGTGCTTGCTGCTAGTGTCTGTTTTGCTGTATGTATATCAGTGTTGACATGAGATAATGGCTAATCATTCCCTGCTGTCTTCTCAGGTCAAGTTGTTTGTATGGTACGTGCTGCCTCGTAGGAATGAGTTACTCCATCGGCTTTTTAAGATTCTGCAAACAGGTGAGCTTCATTCATTCACCTGTCTCCACTCTGGAGATGCTTCCTGTAAACAATGTATTAAATGTATACACCTTGAAACACGTTTTGTTTACGAAACGAAACTTATCTTAAAATGCCATTTTGTTCTGATCCTCATACTGCTTAAAACTGACAGCTGATGTAATTGGTTCTGTGCTTTTCAGAGGATACCATCCCCTGGTTGAAATAGTAGAAAAGGGAAAGCAAATGAGGCCAGGGGAAAGCAGCTTGATAATAAACACTGAAAGATGATATGAGCTGTCAGCATAAAGCCTCCCTCCCTGTGTCTCAGGACACTGCACCACCTCTCATCCTAACACTGATGGAAATTGAAACTGAGAGTTATGTCTTCAAAACCAGATGCAGTGTGATAAGAACATTTCTTTTATTAGTGACTAATGATTAACATTCAAAGCCCTCACACAAGAATCTTAGTGAAGCCAGAAAAATCCCTCTCTGGTGGTTTCTCTGAGAACAATCAGTTTTTTACCCAGTTAAAGGACACCAAAGATAATAATTTTTAAAGAGCACTTCTTCTGTAGGAAAGTGCTAAAATGCCATCTCATGTTGGTGGAAGCTGCAGGAGATGGTGCGTTGAAAGAGTTTGCCTTGAGCAAGGACTTGGAATTGAGTTCCATGCTTCTAAAATAGGTCATCCTTATTAACATTCATTCAACAAAAATATTAGAAATCAATACATCGAGCTCTCAAGAAATGATCAAACGCTGCTTCTGCAGGTCAGCTCCCACAAAGCACGAGACTAACTGGATTCAAAATAATGATTAACTGCTGCCATACATATTAATTTATTCTAACTGGATCACCAAAGCACTCGAATGTATTGATCACACCAAGTTGTCTCTTGGAAAGACTGTGCAGTTTTCAAATCAGGTTCAGTCTGGACTGGAATATCAGCAAGTGTAACACTGACAAATAATTAGGTCCTTTTTCCGCTCTCTGGTTTAAAAACATTAAATCTTGTTTCACATTTTGAATGTGTGATTAAAGAAGATATTTAAAAATGAATCATTTAAATGTAAAAGCAGCCTGGAGTTATGGTGGTTCTTGGAGATAAGGCTAGATGATAAGCTGCTTCTTCATCTGGTGCTCTTTTTTTTTTTTTTTACATTTTTGTCTTGAGTCGTTTATCGATTTGTAGGACATGGTTGGGTCTTATTTTCCTGAAACTTGGCAAAAGTATAATCCAATGATGCCCACGGGTTACTGCTGTGGATTGAAATACACTGACAGTAAATGAAGAGCATGTGCATAAGGCAATGACTCACCTTTTTTTTTTTTTTTTTTTTTTTCGAATATAAACTAAGCTCTGTTGAGTTTAAATATTTTGCCAATTTAAAGCTCATATTACCGTCTGTTAAAGGCAGAGGGTAGCCCTGTAATGACCAAGCCCTACAACAAAAAAATAAGCATTTATTACAGAATAATAACATGAGTGCTGCTGTCGGGCTCTCTATTGACATAAGGAGAAGTGGGGAAATAAAAAGGCAGACCAACCAACAGTAAGATACACACTCCCGTCCTCTGGCCTGCCACACACATAATCCCTTTTAAAGTGTTCTCACACAAAAGTGGTAAGCTCCATCATTATTACATCTCGAGACATTAAATTTAATTCCATAGGGATTTAATATTTGTGCCAAGACAGCTATAAGGATTTGGAGGTGCACAAGAGAGTGCAACATGTATCACATACACTGTAAGGCAGACAAGACACACAGGGTTACTATCCCCCACTGAGTACATGTTCTCCCCTCTCACCAATATTATGCCTCTGATATCAGGGGTCAACTCACCTCCATATTCAATCACCACCATGTGACAGTGGAGGCAAATAGTCACAGGGTTCAAATACTTAAACTTGAAATAGTAGCATGTTCTGGGTTACACCAGCATTTCTCAAATAGACCATTGTCACACAGCATTGGGGATGCAGCTTTTCTGGCCAGGGGCTCGACAGAATCAGGAACCCCTGGATATTTGATTGGCCACCCCAGGTGAAAATCCAAAATGCTGCAGTATGATTTGTTATATTCCATGTCAGAAGAGGGTTGTATGTATAGTTTGATGTGGGCTCTATAAAAACAGGTCTCTGTTGGTTTTCTTCACTCAGTGTTGATAAATGTGGACCTTCTTGATTTTGTTAGAACTTTAAATAATGATGCAGGACTTTAATCTTTTCTTTTAGTCCTGAAAGAAATAAGTACATGAGTTGCCTCTTTATTTTATTCATCTTAATAACCTAGGATTTGGATTTTAATTTTAAATTTAATTGATGTGTGGATATAAAAAGGGCAAATACAAGCTTTTGATTTCTGCATTTGCACATTAATACTGATGAAGAAACTAGTGCTAACATGCTTGGATGTAGTTAAAAAAAAATTGACTGCCCTTCCAGAGATTTCCAAAGTGATGGACATTACGAAAAAATGCTAATCTCAAAGGGGGGCACCTCAGCAAGCAATTGAGAGCCACAGGATTATGCACTCATAGAGGTAGGGGTGTCAGATTAAGAGGCATTCACTCGTGTTGCCTAATGATTGCATTAAGGGGGGTGTTTCTAAATGTACAGGATAAGCAGGTCGCTATGATTTGTTGGTTTATCTGTGATCATGAGGAATGTTATGTGACTGTGTGTTAAGCAAATGTTAATTTGGCTGACAGCCAGTGCTTCTGGAAAGCCCTGTGCTGTACACATCAATAAATTAACAAAATTCTTTTTTAATAATGATAAATAATTTGTGTTGTCTTTGAGTGACTTTGTTGCTTTATGTTTGTATGATTTTAGGCAGTTTAGCCGAGACAGGTAAGAAGAAAATACAAAAGGATAATATCACAAACAAAAACATGAGCTAATTTTTTTTTTATTTTTTAAGAATATTCATCTGGCCTTGTTTCTTCAAAAATCACAGTGCAGGAGTAGACATAAGCTAAATCTTGACAAATTTATGGCAACAAATACATGACAATGAAAGCATTTGCACTGCACTCATAATTGTTGTCCTATACATAGATTACCAAACTGTTATTAGTTTAAATGGAGCGGCTTTAATACCTACATTGCATTACACAAAGTAAAAAGATGTAGCTGAAAGTTGACCCACGAGAAATCTGAAAATCAGTACTGTCGATAATTTAAAGCCATGAATAATTGCAGTGAAAAGGAAACACTTCTGGTCTTTCCAAGCTGTGATTTCTCTTTCAAAAATGATTAAATTTTGTAATGATATTTGCTGGTGGGTTGCTGACAATGGATGCAGGGTAAAAAAAAAAAAAGATCTAAAATAACAGATGTGCTTCATGTTCTTACTTAACATGAAATTGATGCATGAGTTGGTTAGAGTCACAAAGGCTGTACTCAAGCAGTTGACAAGTATGTAGACTTAGCAGACAGCTTCATGTTAATGTTCACTGCCATGGATATTCAGTGGTATGCATGGACCCAGTTAATAACTGAATGAATTTAATGATGAAACCACAGCTGACTTCTAATCCAGCAGCATTATTCATGCACATTGTGTTTTAAATGTCAAGCATGTCATGAAGTATCATGCAAAATTATTTGCTTTGGGAATACTTGGAGAGACAAGCTGGCACTAGAACCAGTGTGTGCACAGCAAACACTGTCAGCACTAAAAGCTTCAAAGTAAATCAGTAATACAAATGATCATTGATGTCATTTTGTCAAGCCCACCACTGACTCCGGCCGTTTCCAAATGTCTCCCTCTGGCTAATCAAGTTGAACGCTCCTGGTCTGTTGCTTTCAAGTGTCGCAGCAGTGATGGGGGTTTGGAGCAGCCTCTGTCAAATTGGTTGGTTCAGGCCTCAGTACACAACATGGAGGACACCTGTCCTCCAGCTTTATATGCTGTACAGGTCCACATTCTCCTGTGTCCTGTCGTCTCTGTCAGTCCCTAACTGTGACAGCATATAGACCTCAGCATCTCCTCACTGAACTTTGTTGGACTGTAAGAAAGACTTTATGACAAAGGATATGCTATTGACCTTCTGTATCTAAGAAGTAGCACTCTGACAATTAAGATTATAGTCCAGGTTTTTAACGGACGTCACATGTCATCCAATTTGCCAACGACTCATTGAGTTACAGATGATTATGTGGCAAAACATTTCAGAGCGCTTTGTTTTTTTCTCCAGGAAGTCTCAGTGTTTACCTCCTGTGTGCATTGATTCTGCCTGCTGAATTCTGTATACTTTGGTTAAAGGCAACCCCACGGTAGAAGAAACGTCATTGTCACTTGAGTCAAAATCAGTCATATTTGGTTCAGTATTAGTTCCTCTGCCGTTTTGTTGTCTTCCTAAGTCCGTAGAGTAAACAGCAGATTGGCAGAATAAATGCACACAGGCGGAAGAGCACATGGCTATTTGCTGCATCATAGTATACAGTTCTGTGAAAAAGTATTTCCCCCTCTTTCAGACTTATTCTGTTTTTGCTTTTTTTGTCACACTTAAATGTTTCATCTCATAAATCAAATTTTAATAAACAAACAAGACAACCTGAGTAAACACAAAAACAATTTTTAAAGTATTATTTCATTTAAGGGAAAAAAAGTTATCCAAATTAACCTGGCCCTACAGTTTGTGAAAAAGTAATTGTTAAATGATGAATTAACTGTGATTTACTCCATTATTTTGTAAAGCTGAGTGCAATTTCAGTAGCCACGCAGGTTTGATTACTACCAAACATGTCGAATAAAAAGATCACTGGGACAGAACCTGTCTGACAACATGAAGTTGGCTAAGAGGTCTCGAAAAGCAACACATCATGCCCTGATCTTAAGAAATTCAAGAACAGTAGAGAAACAAAGTAAATGACATTTATCAGTGTGGAGTGGGTTACAGTGCAATTTCTAAGGTTTTGGGACTCCAGTGAACCACAGTCAAAGCCATTATCCACAAATGTGGAACAGTGGTGAACCTTCCTAGGATTGGCCGGCAGATCCAAATTAACCCAGGAGCAAATTGACAATTCATCCAGGAGGTCACAGAAGAACCCAGAACAGCATCTAAAGCACTGCAGGCTTCACTGGCATCAGTTAAGGTCAGTTTTCATGATTTAACTATGAGGAAGGACTGGGCAAAAATCGCATCCATGGGAGAGATCCATAGCAAAAACCATTGCTGACCAAAAAGAACAAAAAGGCTTGTTTAGCATTTGCCCAAAAACATCTTGATGATCCCCAAGACTTCACGAGAAATATTCTGTGGACTGATTAGACAAAAGCAGAACTTTTTCAAAGTGTGCATCACATTACATCTGGTTTAAAACTAATACAGCATTTTAGAAAAATCCCAGGCTACGTTTACATGCAGTCAGTATTCAGGTCAAGATCAGTATTCCGGTTTCTGAAACATTCGGAATAACCCAGTTTACATGCGTGAGCAAACAGGGTTATTCCTCTATGCATGGTATCCCAATCAAAACAGCGACACACGGAGAACATCATGACACAATGCGCGTCATTTCTGCTTCTTCTTCTTCCCGTATCCAATAGCAGCAACAACAACAGCCAGCTTTGTTTGCGCTTTGGTGCTGGTACTGACCCACCACCAGTACATTACACTATTCTTTGTCAGTTTCTTCATTAATGGAAGATGAGAACGTGAAGAATTAGGAAATCGAGCCGGAGCTGTGCCATTTTACAACAAGTACTTCCTGTACTCAAAAGACCAAGATTCCTAGAAAATGAGTAACCCAGGGGTGATTTTTGGGTTTTTAAAAACCGGAATACGAGCATATTCCGGTTAATCAAAAGGGTTTTTGGTGTTACATGGCTGTGCGCAACCGGGTTATTGCTAATATTCCGGTTATGAAAGGGTTAATGACTGCATGTAAACGTAGCCATTGTCAAACATGGTGGTGGTTGTGTGATGGTCTGGGGCTTCTCTGCTGCTTCAGGATATAGACGACTTGCCCTATTTGATAGATTATGAACTCTACTCTCTACTAGAAAATCCCATGGGAGAATGTCCAGCCATCACTCCATGACCTTACAACCAAGCACACTCTGGTTATGCAGCAGGACAATGATACAAAGCACAATAAGTCCAAGTTGGAGTGACCAAGTCAAGGCACTTAGATCAAATTGAGATACTGTGGCATGACCTTAAAAAGACCATTCATGCTTAAAATCCCTCCAATATGACTGAATGAAAACAATTCTGCAAAAAAGAGTGGGCCAAAATACCTCCACAGCGATGTAAAAGACTCAGTCATCACAGACACTTGATTGCAGTTGTTGCAGCTAAGGGGGGGCACAACCAGTTATTAGGCTTAGGGGGCAATTAGTTTTTCCACATAGGGCCTTGGGTATCTTTTTTTCCCTTAATAAATTAAATAAAATAACATTTTCTTTCTGATCTGAAACATTTAAGTGTGGCAAAAAAGCAGAAACAGAAGAAATCTGTAAGGGGGCAAATACCTGAAAGAATTTTCATTTTGCACCGTTGGAAACAGTTGCAAAATTTTGAGCAGGCAATTTATTGAAAACTGCATTTAAACTGAAACATGCTTTTATCAGCTGATCAAAAATGTAAGACCACGGTCTTTAAAAGCCAAAATCTGTGCAAAAATTTGGATTCCATGTCATTTTCTGCGAGGTATTCACACTATCATGGCCTCCTGATTATTGGTGCTGACTGCAGCCCAATAATCATCAGACAGCATCTGAGAGGGAAGGACTTAAAAACAAACAAAAAAAAAATCAAAGTCCACATCTCCTTCAATGCCACAAAATTGCCTATTTGGACTTTGCAAGGGAGCACCAAACATGGTACATTAAAAGATGGAAAAAGTTTTATTCTCTGATGAGAAAAAATTTAACCTTGACGGTCTTGATGGCTTCCAACATTACTGGCATGACAAGGAGATCCCGTCTGAGATGTTTCGCCATCATGATCTTTTTATTTTTTTTTTCCTTCAATGGAACAATGGAGCCTCAGGTTGTGCAGGGGCGTCAAACGGCAGCTGGCTATGTGAAGATGTTGCAGCAGGCATCCCTCATGACTGAGGGCCCTTGTCTGTATGGTCATGACTGAAGGTCCTCATCTGTGAGGTAATGGCTGAGGGCCCTCGTCTGTGTGGTAATGACTGAGGGCCCTCGTCTGTGTGGTGATGACTGAGGGCCCTTGTCTGTGAGTTAATGACTGAAGGCCCTTGTCTGTGTGGTAATGACTAAGGGCCCTTGTCTGTGTGGTAATGACTAAGGGCCCTTGTCTGTGTGGTAATGACTGGGTTTTTCAACAGGACAACGCTGCAGTTTACAATGTACGCCTGACAAAGGACTTTTCAGGAGAATGACGTCACTCTTTTGAGAACATTTGGGGATGATGGCAAGGGAAGTTTACAAAAATGACATCAGTTTCAGACAGTGGATGCCCTTCATGAAGCCATCTTCACCACTTGGAGCAACATTCCCACTAGCCTCCTGGAAACACTGGCATCAAGCGTGCTGAAACGAATTTTTGAAGTGATCATCAAGAGCGGTGGAGCTACTCATTACTGAGTCATTTTGAAGCTCTACTTTGAAGATTCTAAAGATCCAACAGTGCAAAATACAAATTCTTGCAAATTTTCAACTGGTATAAAGATTTTGATCAGTAGTGTTAGTGCCACACACAGAGACGTCCTGTAGAAAAAAAAGGGCTCTGAAACTGAAACGTTTTGCCTTCTCATACATTCAACCCAACATAGTGTCCTGGCTTGTTTTTTTTTTTTTTTTAAAGTGAAACTCACACAATTATGCAAAATAACTGCAGCTGTCAACAGCAGTTTACCTTACTGGCCATCTCAGCTCATTCTTCTTGTCTATCAAACATTTGTACAATGGTGAATTAATTACCTCAACCTGTTTGGTTTCAAAGAGAAAGACTGCTGGACCCTATGGCTGGCTCCTTTTTCCGCTGGCTGACCATTTCATTTATTTGTGGATAGTCATGAAAATCCTCTAAACAGCAATTGTAAACAGGGCTACAGCAATCCTTATACATCTACAAAAGCAGCATTGTCCTCTAGATTTATCTGTTAGGGATAGTGGCTTGACATAACAGAACTGGTAGCAGCACTCACTGAAAGGATTTCTCAGTCAACTAAACAGTTAACAAATGTTAAAAGGACACTTCTGCTCTGCTTGAATAAAATATGTGCACATAAATTCCATTTCTTTAGCACACATGCCTGAAGATTGGAGCAGTGGGAAGTTGTGTTGGGGCTATGGGCCACCACCCCACATAAATGGTATGGGAAACACAGCGTAGTCCTGAATTTGCATTTTAACAATTCAAGCTCTCAAAGTGTCTGAAAAAGTTTTATTTGTGCTGTTTAGGGGTCTTTGATTTTAGATTACACATTAAACATGTCTTTGAAACTGAAGACCGACACTGTCTTGTCTACCTGCAGTGCCTTTTAAAGTCACCAGGGCGCTGCTGCCTACTCTGCAGGTGTTCTAACTCTTATGTCCTTTTTATTCTACAGCCTCCTCTGTCTTCATATTATCCTTGCTTGTTTTAGTGTCTCATTCTGAATTGCTATGTTCTCTCCAGGCAACTCTCCAGTTCTGCGTTGTCAAACCCATCATGGCCGTCATCACCATCATCCTGCAGGCCTTTGGCAAATACCACGATGGAGATTTTAAGTGAGCAGCACCTTTCTTCTTATGTCATTCTTTATGTATCTTACTTATTCAAGGCATCACCAGCAGGCATGTTGTTCAGCTTTTATGCTCAGGGAAACAATTTGGCAAGTAAGATAATTTTATCAACTCTCCACAGGTGGCAGTGTAAATACTTGTAGCGTTAAATAACTTCATATCAGACTGGGAGTATCAGGTTTAAGCCTGTCTAAAAAGTATGCAGCTGCTTTGCTTCATGTTGCCTTGGTTGTGTCAGCATCCAGACTGTAATATTGGCCTCTTGGTTGTTGTTCACATTGCAGATAATATTTTTTTGGCTTTTGAAGTATGAGATAAATAAATTATACCTGGTTATATTGAGTTCTCTCTGAAATGAAAGCCCTTCATACTTACTGTAGGTTTCTCTTGGTGAAGCACTGTACCGTAATGGATGAAGAATTTTGTTTTTTGTTCCACTCTTTGTATGTTAAGAGATACAGAGACTAGGATAAACTGTATACTGAAAAAAATAATTTTGGTGTGTCTTTTGTTTGAGAAGAGCAAATAAGGACCTCAGCAGAGTAAAGAGAGGTTAATATGTTCAGTAAAACTGCCATTTGCTGTTATCAAAAGCTTTAAACTTTGTCGCCCATGAACTCAGCTTGACTTTTATTCAGGTGCTCTTTTCCGCCCTTCAGTTATACCTCTCTCTGAAGATTCAGCTGCAACAGCACTTGTTTCTACTCAGAAGGGGTAAAGAGTTTAATGAGGAGTTGAGACAGACATTTCCAATCAGCCTCCTATCATCATCCTCTTAATGTCAAACTGAAAGATAGACTTGATTGAATTCTACTTGCTTATTTCTCCATATACCTCAACAGCAAAATTAGCGGGCAGGAAAAACTATCCACTTTCATGTCTTTCTTTAGGCTCTTCAGAAAGACCATGATGATTCACAGATTGTTTACTTATATGCTTTCAGCCAAGCATGCCCTCTGTACTGCACAGGAGTAATTAGTGTAGTCACAGCTGAGTCCTCAGAGACGCTCCCAGGAATGTAAAAGAGGTAGAGAGGAAGTCTGACAATAAAATATGGACAAATGTTCCTGTTTATCGGTTTCATCCAGGAATAAGGTCAAGTACAAACAGGCTTTATGGACTGCTTTAAATAATAGAACAGCAGGTCTTTTTTTTTCCTCACAGTTTTCCTTTTTAATTAGAAAAGTTTTGCTGTGCTCAAGCTGTGAATCTTCAGACTCTTTTGACAATACATGTTTTCAAAACTGGAGTAACTTTTAATAAAAACTTACTGAAGTAACTGTGTGCAGAACTGTTTTATTGTTGCACCTAGAAAATAAAAGTGTTACAGTCAATGAAAAAAAACCAGAGGGTACTCAAGCAATAAAAACTCTGCACAACCACAAGAAAGAAAACCAAAGACTGAAAAACCAAACAGCTAGAGCACAAAATTCCCTTTGACATATTTAATTCTGGGCAAAGCAGCTGTTTACACACCAGCAATTGAAACATTTCACACACAGCCTATATCAGTGTTGAATTCAGTAAGTGAAGAAAGGTTGGGTGTTGTTTGGAGTTTTCCCTGATACTGGTGCTAAATGAATACTTTAAAATGGTGACAGGGCCGAAACAGTTCCTGAGTCGACACTTTAAAGAAGGGATGGGAATTGAGACTCACTTCCAATTGAGAGCGACTTCCAACTTGTTTGAGGAATTGATATAATTTGCCTTCATGCTCAACAATTCCCATATCAATTCCTCTCCTTTAGTTCTGCATGCTGTGCAAACTAGAATTTCACACTCTAGCGGAAGACTTTGTACAAATGACAACAAGGGGTCAAGAAAGTTGACATATCAAGCAAGAGATAGAACTAATCTAACATGAGACTGTATAATATGACAGCAGCTCAAAGTGCGGTGTGTGATTGTATGATTTCAAGCAAATGTAAAAACACCAGCAACATACCAAAGCATTTGCCAATACAGCTTAGAAAGAAGTATCAGAAGTGCAATGAGTTTGTTGTTGTTGACACAGAATTACTTTTTGTACATAGAAACTTCACAGGATTCTGCAAAGGAATCAATAAGAAATAACTTTCACCATTCTTATTTTAAAGCAGCAAAAAAAGCTTTATAATGACTCTTGTCACAGCTCTTGTAATAATGCCTCTTTTGCCTGTAATGCTTATTCCTCCAACTAGAAATCAATATTAAACAGATTACAGAACAGAGATGGCCAAGAAGTTTTACTATTTTCAGCTGTTGCATTTGATGATTGATACGGAAATGAAGCACAAAATAAAATCTGTCTTGTATTTTAGTTTAGAAGTTTTTTGGGTGATAGTTTTGGTACCTATCCCCAAGCAAATGCCCCTCTAATATAGAAATTAAAATGGCTGTTTGTCAAAATTGATAAATTTCCCTCTTCTCATATACTCTTCACTGAGATTGTGAGACTCAGTCAAATTGTAAAGACAGGACAATGCAATTATCCAAGTATGAAAATTTAGTAAGGTATGGTGTGTTTTTTGTCTGTTTTTACCATCTGACAGAGTGGCTTTCTCTTTCTGTCAACAGCATATTTTCTGCAGACGATATACAGTTGAAAAAAAAATATTATGAAAATGAAATGTAACTCCTATGTAAGAGGGACTTCTACTTCTGGTTTTGTCCAAAAATCAATCCTTGCTCACTATGAAGTGCACTACATCGTTATTATTTTGTGTTGGTATCTGAAATCTGAAGTCATACCTGAAATAACTTACTAATTTTTACACATTATACATTGTATTAAATGTAGTGGGCTATATAATGCACTCATCAACAACAGTTTTAGACACTACTGCAGCAGCTGACGGTGACAGCTAATAGCAGTAATCCATGAGAATTGGTAATAGAGCAATTTAAGTGATGACTTAGTTCCCTAAATGTGTTTTACTGAAAAAAGCAAAAGATAAATAAATATTAAGTTCCTTGAGTTTTTAGTAAAATAATTATGCATGTTCCAATCCACATTTAAGGCATTTATTTGTTATTGATGCAGACAGCGGTTTCATATCTCAGTAGTTCAATTATTTTTTTATTTTTTGAGTTTTATATGCAAATTTTATGCTGCATTTTTGAAATCATCCCTGCGCCTCTCTATTTGAGGCATTTTTAATTAAACCCATAGGCCTAATTTGTTAAAATAATGAATAAATCAAGGATTCATTACGAGTAACTGTTTTAATTTCTGTTAATTACAGATAGAAGGCTATCATTTCAATGCAAAAATGATAAGGTAAATGTGAAAATGTGCTATTAAATATGTATAACTATTAGATTTAAAAATAAAGTAGCTTTATTAATCATTTAATCTACTTTATTGAAAATGTGGTCAGTTTAGGTAGTCATCTGTTAAATTCAACTGTTATTATTATTATTATTATTATTATTATTATTGTTATAATTTACAGCACTTTTTAAAATCAAGTTACAAAGTGCTTCACAAAGAAGAATTAATTAAAACAAAATAAAACATACAACACAACAAGCAGGTTATAAAATCATAGATTAGGACAAACCCTTTGAAATACAGGAACATTTAAAAGAATTTTAAAAGAAATACAATTATTTTAAATTAACTCTAAAAGCTAAAGCTCATATGAAATAAGTACAAACAAAATAAAATACCATAAAATAAACTCAAGTAAAATCAGGACAGTCTCGCCAATGAAAGTATGTCTCCAGAAGAGATCTAAAAGAGATCACTGCCTCAGCGGACCTGATCTCATTGGGTAATTTATTCCACTGTTCTGGAGCCCTCACTGAGAATGTCCCCTGTAGTTTTTAGTCTGCTGTGAGGAATGACCAGAAGACCTCTGCATGATGATCTCAATCTACAAGTTGATTCATATGGTATTAAAAGGTCAGAGATGTAGCTGGGGGAAAGGCCAAGGAGGGCTTTAAAAGTAATCAGTGAAATCTTAAAATCAATTCTAAAACATAGAGGGAGCCAGTGTAAAGACACTAAAACAGGAGTGATGTGGTCATGTTTGCTTGTTCTGTTTAAAAGCCTGTCAGCTGAGTTCTGCACTGTGTGGAGTCATTCTGCTGATGAGTGCAATATATAGTCCATGACATTAAACTCACTGTGTATGTGGGATAGGAACGGAGGAATTACTAACAAAACTAATATCTGCAGCACTGATGAAGGCTTTTCACTCAAACATGATCATTGCTGTTGTGGATGGGTCTTCTTAGCTTATATACGTAAACATATAAGAATATTTTGTTTACTATTAATGATGAACAACACAGTATATAACTCTGGGGTTTCTCCTATTGTTTCTGTGCAGCATAAATGGAGGATACCTGTACATCACAATCATCTATAACTTCTCAGTGAGCTTGGCCCTCTACGCTCTCTTCCTCTTCTTCTTTGCAACAAGTGACCTCCTCAGACCGTATGAGCCAGTGCTCAAATTTCTCACAATCAAATCTGTCATCTTCTTGTCTTTCTGGCAAGGTAAGTTAATCTCTCAAAACTTTCTGCATCTGAGAGAAAAGCATATAAAACTGCTAAAAGTGTTCTGTCTTTTTAGGAATGGTCCTCGCCATCCTGGAACGCTGCGGCGTCATACCCAATGCACTCTTCATTGATGGAGAAGAGGTCGGCGCTGGCACTGTGGCAGCAGGCTGGCAGAATTTTATCATTTGCATTGAAATGTTCTTTGCTGCCATCGCCCTCAGATACGCCTTCACCTGCACCGTATACCAGGAGAAAAAAAATGATGTGCCAGGTGAGATGTGGTCCACACAGAGAAACAACAATAAAACAACGTCAACATAGTCCAGAGTAATTGCCGTTCTCCTGCACAAAACAAGGGCTGACACAGGCTAGAGGTGTTAGCAGTAAAAGTAATCGCATTTTTCAGTGCCTTGTTCAGCCTTTTAACCCAGTCAGGCCCACTTTTAGAGATAGATCGCGCATTTAGACCTCATATTTTAGCAACATCAGCAGGAGCTTGTATTTCCTTATTCAGATGATTTTACTTATATTAAAGGTTGTGTTATCCAGGGCTGTCACCCACAACATAGTTGGTTTATAAGCTCTCATCCATCCAAAATCTCATTGGAGGAACAATTGCACATTTAATTTGTAGGAAATAAGAGCATAATCTGTTATTTGGTGTATATGCAACCAACTTTGTACTTGGTTGACTACAGCCCTGGTATTGTTATAATCAGTTTGTCATTCAAGATGGACGTCAGCAGGAGTTTTTTATTCTCTCCTGAACCCACATTTTAACTCATAACTCAGAGGACAGTTGTCAGCCTAAGCTGTAGAGAATGATGAAGAGTACTTGAAGCCATAGTGCAGTAACTAGAATAGGGTGAGCAGCGCCCCTTAGACATCAAAGCTGCTTTGGAAGTAAGAGAGAAATGGAAAAGCCTTTAACAGAAATATCAATCATTATGCCAGGTAACCTCTCTCCCCTTGAGCTGTTTAAAATGCAGGCACATTGGAAGTGATGATAAAAACGGAAGCATTTCTATTTGAAGATGATAAGGCTGGTTTGTATTTTAATAAAGATGTAAATCAAAGAGGATAATGGAATAAAATTAGTCTTTTCCTCAACCAATCTCCCCGCCCAAATGTAAATGAATCAACCATTCGTCTTTCTGCCTGGGCGATCATGATAAACATGTCAAAAGTCTGACAGGATTTTTTTTAATGTCTTTTTTCCTCTCATTTCAGCTGTCCATTTCTTCCCCTTAAATGATTTTTTTTGCCCTTAAACTGTAGCTCTGCCACTGCACCTACACCCTAGGGTGTTGATATGTGTGATTGCAGAGGTTGTCGCACCTCTGGCTTACCATTCGTCTGCCTCAGCCCTGTGGAGCAGGCAGGCTGTAACAAGGTGCTCAGTAGACTGTGCCTAACTGCTCTGCACCAACACCAACCCCACCCACATACCCCCTCCCTACTCCTCAGCCTTTTCCTTCCCTCTGCCAGCCCCATGAGCCAAACCCAGACAGCACTGCCAGTGACCCTTGAGCAGAAGGCGGTGAATCTCTTTCTTTCTTTCTTTCTTTCTTTCTTGTTGGGGGCTTGTGTGACTGGTGACCCTTTTAGTTTTTGGGTAAATCCAACCTGGCTCACAGCAGGGCGCTGAGAGACCATCAGTTGAGTGATGGCTGTGACTGCACTTTGCTCAGTCCATTTAGGCTGCGGCCTGAAAAAATGCCAAGATAAAAGACATAAATCATACCCTTTTAATGTTTCTTTTTAACTGGTTGTTAAATATTATGGACCTCTGTGTCTTACTTGACAGGTCTTGGTATCATTAACACAAAGGGGCAGTGAATACATGGAGGAAATTAATTTGACAAGCCATTAGAGGCCTCTATCTAGCAAAAGATGCCAAAAATAATCAGTGGCAGTAAATGGCATGTATAATGGAATCCAAAGATAGAGTGAAAATTGGTTGGTTGTTTCAGATTTTAAAATCAAAATAATACCAGCATTTCTTCAACAAGTTCTAAAGATTTCTGTGCCAAGTCGGCACCTGCTTTGGATTTAAAGCTCTTGTTTCTGATTTTTTTAGATGGCTACCAAACAGGCTTAAATTGATTAAGGCTTCTGTATGAGCAGCAAAAGCAAAGGAAATCTTTAGCTATGAAATAACTTTGATGTTTAAGTTATTAGCCGTGCTTATACCCACTGCTGCAGGGCAGACAACGACCAGAAATTCTTCCACAAAGAACAGTATTGTTTTCTGATGTTTGATCTTGAAAAACGATGAGCGTTTGTCCAAAAGGCCACATTTTAATGCCAAATAATATTCCTCTCTGTATCAGCTGTGAGGTTTGCCAGTAAGAGAAAAGACAGCAGAATGAGACTGTGGTTAAAAATACTTGTATGTATACAGGACACAATCTGTGAAGGGGTTAGTGATGCTGCTTTGTCAACAAGACGAGGGGCTCATGTCAACATAAACTGAAAGTCTCTAATTGGAGCTTTGAAAGGCTTGAGACCCTGGAGCCCTGCAAGTCAGTGCGGTGGTTCTCATACTTTCCATCATGCACCCCTTTCATGATTAACATATTTGTCTAGCCCCCCACCACCCAAAAAGTTACTGGATGAGCAAAGCTAAGATTTTTCTAAGTACATCAAAATATGCAAATTGTAATTTATTATTTCAATATTATTGGATAAACACAGAAATATAAAGTATTTATTCACTCTTTATATACCCACTGATCAGTTAAGATGAATATTCTAACCTACATCCTATCTTAAAAGATAAAAACAAGTGAGTGCAACTCAGAAAGAAAACTTTAAGTCCAAAGTCACTATTTAAAGGTCCAACAAAATAAAATGTTCACATTAAACAACATTAAGCAAAGGTAGCTTGATGTTACAAATCCCCCATTCATTTTTATTTAAATTCTACCTCTGCCATAGCAAAAAGATGATCACTGTGCACATGGGGTGACCAATCAAAACTACAGAGTATGCAGGCCCCAATTTGGCCAAGCCCTGTCCAGGCAAGTCACATCCCCTGGTATTTGACCACACCTACTGTAGGGTCACTTCCCACTATTGTAAAATACAGGTCTAGTTGTTATGCTGTGCCCCCATGTACAAACTTGAAGCACAGTCCTAGTTTTAGTTAGGGATGTGGACAGTTTACTAGCTTGAAGGTTGAAGTCAAATAGCTGTATAGCCAGCATCAAATTCACTGGACAGTTGAACTAATTATTTGTATTTTATCACTACAGTCCCAGATTTTCGGGCTCTATTACATTTTAGCACAGCCTGTCACCACCTGAACCACAGTAACTGCATAAAGGCTGCTCTCTCTTACTAATGAAATTAACATTACATTTATGCTACGTAGTGAAAGGATAGCGTTGGTGGTATCTCATAGTAACAGTGGGATATGCTGTAATTTTTGTAAAAAAAAAAAAAAAAAAAAAAAAGTTGATTAAATTGTACATAAGCTGTGTAAAATTTTACTCACCTATAATTACTTGACCAAAGCAACAGTTAACCACTTTCAGCAAAGCATTATGGACATTAAATTGGGAACAGGCCTGAAGACTAGTGATACTAGCACTGCTAACATTAGCATTAGCACACTTCAACCTGCAAACCATTTTTACATCATTTTTCCACTGACATTGTGATCCTGTGATACAGGGTGCTTAATTTTGTCAATTTTGAGTGCTCTATTAATGTAAGAGTAGCCTCTTAAAAAAAATTTTGATTTGTGTTCAGATGGATTTAAAGTACCCTCTTGGAAAAATCCCCAAATTCAGTCGGCTTCTTTTCAAATGTCATTCTCTGCTCTCTCTCTCCTTAGTTTTTGATTCTGTCTGCTGTCCCATCTGCAACAAAAAACTAAAACCCCAAAATACATTTTCGAAAACCGACCCAAAGTCCTTATTCTTACAATTTTTGATTGATTTATTTAGACACTTCAATCGATCCTCTTGTTTCAGGAATTTCGAAAAAAAAATGGAGCAAATTAGAGTTTATTATCATTTTTCAATTTCCTCAGAAATATAAAATCATAAAATACTGAATTTTGAATCCACAGAGCCTTGCTGTTTCCCCAAAACTGTCGTATGGAAAGAAACAGTTTAGGGAAACTTTGGTCCTGTGCATTCTTTTATGAATCTTTTATCTCCTAATATCGTTCTGCTCTGTTGTTCCCACAGAGAACATCCCTCCTATGCAGAGCATCTCGAGCGGTCTGAAGGAGACCATAAACCCAGGAGACATGGTTCAAGATGCCATCCACAACTTCTCTCCAGCCTACCAGCAGTACACCCAGCAGTCCACACAGGAGGTGGTCCAGCCCAGCACCAATGGGAAAGTGGCCATGGGCAACAAGAGCTCCCGCAAGTCCGACAAAATCATGCTGATAACCTCGGATGATGAATTATAAGAATTTTTCCAGCAAGATCCAGATGTTTGACTCCCTGCCACCCCTATCTCTGACCCTCTGGGGAAACAGCTGTACAGCATATCCCACAAAGCTGGATTGAATGGAGGCGTTTATTTTTTTATGATCCCAGTATTTAAGATGGACTGCCAACTATTGTCCTGATTAAATTAATAATTTAAGCACCAAGGAGGGGAACAAGGTTAACATTAGTTTTAGAATTTAAAGCTGAATGACCAGAGGAGTGGTCCGTCCCAGCTCATCAGTTAAAAACACAGAAAATGTCGTGTCACCTTCACTGTACCAGAGGAGTCTGGAGCTGTGCTTTTTCCTATAAGTCATGCTGCTGGTTGCTCAGCAGTGTCCCTGATCCTGATTCTGTCTCTGTCATTATGTCAGAGCTCATTCTCCAGCCGTCTGAAGTGTGTTCCCTCTGATTCTTGCTGCTTTAAAAGAGGAGATGATTAATATGTGACTCCAGGTAGGGGAGCAGAGAAGCCAGCGATGGCCGGGAAAGACACTTCATGGACCGTGTCTAGCATCTGTGTGTTTGAAGTATTTGCTGAGCATTCCTCTGCATGGTTTCCTGACAAATGGGAACATTTGTTCAAAGACACACTGGTTTTGGAGCTGGCACTTCAAACTGCACACTGTCGCACTTCACAATCCTTTGTACCAACCATAGCATGGACAAATTGGATAAACCTGTCTCCTACAAAGTGGGAGATGTATTGTTCTCACTAATTCTCCCGGCATGCTAAAGAGTGTAATCTGGTGAAACTAGCCAGCCATTCAACAAGCACTAACAATCAGGTGTTTTGCAGCTTCGGCACTTTTGTTAGAATATTGTTTTGGGAAGAAGTGTGTGCATCAAACACATAAAATTCCTTGATTCAGGGATTTTTGGAATATGTATAAAGTCTGACTTGTGTAAATTCTGTCTTTCTGTAAGTTGTTGAACATTTCTGAATTCTAAATTTACAGATAATAATGTATTTTATGTAACGAGTAACAGAGAAAACTGTGTTTTTAAAGGTCCCATATTATGAGAAAAAAAAAAACTTTAAAAATATTTTTAAACACAAAAATATGTGCATGGCCTGTCTACAAACCCCCAACATTAAATAATCCCTCTTCTTCCTTTGCTTGCGCCGTTTTTTAAGTAATATGTGCTTAAACAATCGGTCAAAATGCCACCACCTACCACCAGGCTGTGCCATATTACCTATGTAACACGTCATGGTATTTTCATTGTGTTAACTATATTATATTGCTGTGTAACAAAATTAAAATGGTTAATGCAATAAATTGCATTTTAATGTGCTACAATTCCATTTCCCCCAAACAAGAATCCTGATGTCTATGCTTAAAAGTAAAATTTTGTTTTGGCAATATGTCAGTTTCTTAGTGTTGTAGCTGGAACTTTATAAGAGTTATTTTGTCTCTACTTATTAGTGTTAATCTGCTAATTACAACCAGGTATCTCCTGGATTTGCTGTTCAAGCATTTGACAGTAATTTCAAATAAGGTCCTAAAATTTGAAAAAATTGTAGGAAGTGATGTTTATCATTGAAAACGTATTCCTTGCTAGTTAATGCAGAGCGTGCAGAGTTTCTAGCTGCTTCTTTTGTTAACATTAGAATTCAGCCTACAGTTTTTTACCATTTTCCTCTTATAACAAGCAACTTAAGAGTTTTAGACCCACACTGAAGCAGCTTTTAAAGCTGTTGTAATGAGATTTAAATCACTATAGCACTGTCAACTAAGTCAGTCTGCATTGATGCATTTCAGTGCTCAAGCACAAGAGCTGAAAAAATGAACAGTTTCGCTGTGGAGAGGGGAGGGCACATGTTTAGCACATGTGCAATAACTTATGTTGATTGGAAACAACAGGACTCCACACAGGATGGTGTGTGAGATTGTGTGAGTATAAAAGGTTGGTCTCAAACTGAGCTGTATTTTATTATTAATCACATTGTGATGCTCCTTTTATTACCTACGAATGTGGCTGATAGTTAAAGGCTCTGAGCCATCAGTGAGCCATTAGTGAGGCATCAGCTTATCCTCACATGAGCACAACAGAAAATGTGTTTAAACGGGTGAAGATGGTATTATAAAAAAACATTCTGTGGAGACACCAATACCTGTGAAGATGTAAACACTGCGTCTTCTACCTGCACTGATTTCTAGGCTTGTTGGTGCAGCCGAAGTAAAAATATGAGCACCTGAAGCCACATCCACTTCTTGAGGGGGAGTGGTCCGACTCAGCTCATGAGGATTTACATCATGACAGCCTGTTCTGAACAGTGCTGATACAGAGGGGCTTTTAGGGAGGCCGAATCTAATATCTGAGAAAATATTTAAGGGGAAGAAGAAACTTCAAAAATATGCTCTGGGGACAGCAGGGACCAGTGTACTTGTTGAAACAGAGTGTAATATGTGACCTTTAAGCACCTGTTCTTCTCAACATTGTTTTTCACGGAAAATATTTAACCTTTTCATGACTAAATGTAAAACACTGATACTGAGAGATGTTTTGTACATTAGCTTACAATTTGTTGCAATTTTGACACCCTTTTGTGCCAATGATAGCTGACTTTCGGGGAAAGTGGAAAATATTTAAAACCTTGTACAAAGTCTTAATTGAAATATACAGTGTAGTGGACTGATGTGTTGTAGTCCTGTGTTGCAGAATTAAACCATTGTCTTGCCTGTGTAAACTGCATTGAGTAAGTACACACCCTTCAAAGAGGAAAAAAGCTTTATTTGAAGGTACAAAAAAAGACACAGCAGACCTATTTATCGAAATAATTTACCATACTTTCAATCAGAGCAGAGACAAATACAGATTTTATTTGTACATGAGGGTAGTTCATTGAGAAAACATGTAAATAAATGAATGTAAAATAAAAATAATTTAGGTGTTTTTTTTAATAAAATTACACAATTCAAAGAAATAAATATAAAATATATATGAGCAGACTGATAAGTTGTGAAGGGTACATAATCTGTTTATGCTGCCTTTTAATGTCCTTGTTTAAAGTCACTATTGACAGTTACTCATAAAGCCTCAAAGTGTTTCCACTTAAACAAGAACAAGGATATTTATCTGTAACATTAACCACTCATGATGAACTAACCTTTAATATACTTTACCATCAATTTATCCATCATCCTTAACACATGCTTAATTCCCTCTATAGTGGAGCTTTACTGAATCTGCTGTTGAAACCCAGACAGTCTAACGCACTAACACAGACTCTACACTCTTTAAATTAAATACTTTAGCTTGTAGGACTGGCAGAGCTTTTAATGGAGAGCTTATCAAATCATACATTTTCAGAACAATATTTTAAATCGATAACAGCCTTGTCAACATATTCAGGCAACTCCATTTATACATACATAAACATTATATTGGTTCATATACAAATGTAGATTAACCACGGACATTTTTTACAGCTCCTCAGTATGACAAGCTTCAGTCACTTCAGCTGCAGGAAGAAAGAAGGCTTGCTAAACATCCATCGCAGGTAAAATTTCTGCCTTTCTTTAACCTTGAATGTTTATTCTATTTCCCTGTAAAATGCCGCCCTCAGTCATTTTACCAAGTCTCTTTTCTTTTATGAAAACAACTTATAAAAACATAAATTCGTACATCTAGAAAATGTTTCCTCCTTTTAAGGCAGTCGGTGAGCAACAGAAGAACAAGAGCGTGACTTGACGTCTGCTTGGTCATACTGATGGAAGGAAAAACAAGAAAGTACTTAGTTCACCTGGAGAGAGGTTTGTCTTTTGATGGCAGGGTACAGAAATATAATTTGAAACATGTATCATTTTAAGGTGTTACAAAAATACAGTAATAAGTTCTAAAATCAAACTGCTTAATCTTACAGCATTTTACTTTGAGACCTCAGCAGAAGAGGTTGTAATGCTTATCAGTACTAAAATTATAGAAGCAATGTTGTCTTGTGACATATTCTGAAATACGTCTTTTGTAAACATTTAACGTGTTTGTTTTCTGACTCGGGTTTAAAAAGGACCTTAGAAAGGTCTGGATGGACAGTTTTAGCAGCTCAGGCAAGCATAATAAAAATTATATAATTATACCACTGGTATATAAAACTGTTGTCAGAATGAAGTGGTATTCATTAAAAAGGGATATGAGGTCCATTTTAATCTGAAGGTTTACCAGAGTCTGGATACTTCAAAATTGAGATTATTAGATAGTTTAAATCTGATCAAATCAGACACATTTCATTTTTGTTGGGGTTAAATACAGTTGTGTTACCTATGTCACTTACAATTTACACCTTCTCTATTGTTGCTGTCAGGCAAAATCCTCCTTTCTCCAAACCCTTACTTTTCAAGAAATTCAAGGGGAATTCTGTATTTTTGTAAATAAACATATTGTTATAATTGCTATTTTGCCTCAATTTAAGATTAGATAAGAAGCATATAATTCCGTTGTATTCAAAATGCATCCCCCCTCCTCACATTATACTGGAGAGAGCCAAGAGCTGTTCCACTCTCATACTCCACCATATTGGATGTACAGTCAGATACCAAAATTTGTCATTAAATATTAACATTTGAACAAAACGAGTCTGTTAGAGTGAGAGGGTTTGGGACCAACAAAGTTGGATAAAAGACTAAGTCAGTGATTGCCTGGCATATACCGTTTATTTTAAAGGTGTAGTTCATATATTAATGTATGTTTTTATTTAACTATGCTATTTTATAAAGTCTGTTACATTTGTGAATGAATTTTGAAGTCTTATAAAGTCTGTCATTTTAGAGCATGCATCTCCTGATAAGTTTTGATTGTTTACCTGTCAAGGGACAGCAGTTTTATATTTACAGCTTAAGCTTTTTACCCAGAGCATTTATCTCAGAATTGTTCATGAAAAGACATCTGCACCTCAAACTACCATGATTTCCCTCCATTTGTTGATCACAACTAAAAATTTGCAATATATAACAGTGAAAATGTTACATTTTAGAGTAACTTGTGAAGCAGTGGCAGGTTAGAATAACAGCTAAATCAATAACAATGTTTTTAAGCAGTTGAACAGATTTCTTCTTCTGCCCAAAACAAAAAAAAATATCACTGAATCAGCAGTTGGATGTGTTTGATGTCAGCGTTTAATTGATGAAACTCAACATGTTATCAACTGTTTATCCCACATTATTTTGCCGATAATAATAATGATAATATTGCCATTTTCGATTGTCAATGACGCATCCGTGCATCCCTGGAAATATTACTGTTACAAATCGAAACAGTGCTTAGCTACTCTAGTTGACTGCATGTATGTGCAGTGACTAGCTATGAAGTTTAACATGACTCAGAGGATGAGGGGGTAAGAGTTAGCTGTACTTTGAATAACTCAGTGTTGTCTTTGTTTTGATGCGTCTTTAAATTGAAAAAGAAGGCAGCTGTAAACTTTGTGTTTTTTCAACTTAAGAGTGAAGTAATTAGTTACTTGTAATATATCATGAGTACAGTAATTATATGACTTTCAGTGAAATAATTAGTATTTTACTACATTTTTTGAGTAACTTCCCCAATACTACTTATCTACTTCATGAGTAAAACACAGAGAGCATGTCCAAAAAATCAGATTATTAATGTTGTGTTCTGCTGAAGGACCTCAGTGGTGTCATCAACACTTACTGGACCCAGTGGAGTTTGGGGTCTAGGACCAAGCTGTTTGATCTTATTAGTTCAATATTAAAAAAAATAAAGCTTAGATATCACTGACGTATGAAAAGAATTTATGAAATACAAGAGTGTAAGGTTTTTGCCCGACAGCCACATTATTATATTGCGATTAATAATAATCTTTACTTATAGTCCAAACCAGCAGCCAGAATCTTATTTTACCATGTTCTGAACAGTTAAGTCCTGACTGTTACAGATGAAAAAGCTGCAGCCTTTATGTAACACTAGCCATGGTTTGTCCGAAGACAAACTGTAAGTTTTTGAGAAAAATCAGTCTTGCGGTATGAATATGATTTAGTTTTGAGAACAGCAATCTCATTGTTGTGAACGTAAATATAACTTATTCTTAAAAAGGTCAGCATGAACATAATTAGACTTCAACGGATGATTACATAATCACACCACTCCCAGGATAGTAAAAGACATAAATATAGAAAAATATGTATCATATATATTTATATACTGTATATGCATATAAAACTAAGTATCAGAAAGAAAACATAGGATGTATCAACAAAGACACCAACTGAGAATACAAAACGAGAGTAAGAACACAGCAATGCCCCTGCTTAAATCACAGCAGGTTGTACAGCAGCAAAGTTCCCCGTACTGTTCTTTGCAGCTCTGAACAGGGGAAGAACGATCATGTCCTCTTAGCCAAGAGAAAATCCTGACATGAACAATCTCTTTTGACTTCACTCCAAATTAGGAATGGATCCTCTGTAAGAACGGCTTGATTTCAAGTGAAATTCATGTTAAACTATATATAAATGAAAATGTACAACAGGAGGAACGTGTGTACTGCATTTAGCTGACATGACACCACAGTTTGTGTTTTTTAGAGACGGGTGTCAGGAGTTCTCTTGCAGAAGAGTGTGTCAAAAGCAAAGAAAATAGCTACTGTTTCAGAGTTAGCAACACCAGCAGCAGCACTTAATCGTGACCCAGCAGTAGGAATGATTTCTGTTTGGACGGAGGTTTTTTTTTTAATGTAAAGTGACAACAGAGGCAGTGGGAGCTTTCATGTCTCAGTAATCTGTAATATACAGGAAGTAAGTTAGGTTGCATTTCACTTGTAAGGATTTCTCTCATTGTCACTAAATCCAATATGGATTATTAACCAAAGAGTGGCATATTGAGGAAAGAGGCAAAACACAAACCAATCAGTGCTGTAGCAGATAAAATCCTTAGTTAATTAAGGCCCAACCTTGCTGCATGTGGTCACATCACATTTTATCATAATGCAATAAAGCCTTAGCAACTTCAGAAATGCAAATATAGTTTCTATTTGTCATCTTTTTTTTCTAATTCTAGGAATCAGTCGCCCTGTCTATTATTTTCTTTTATACTGTATCTTAACAGTTGTTTTAAGTGCTATATAATGATAGACACAAGGCAATGTCATCTTCAGAAACCAATCAAATCTGGTCCAGAAAGCTTCATAATTACTTTTCAATGTTCTATTTCAGTCCTCCAATATATTCATTAAAAAGGCAACACCATCCCTTAAAACAAGTATTCACCTTATGAATTTTATAACAACTGACTGAGAAATTACAAACTTGTCTTGTCAGAACTGTCATGGCTGACGGTATACAATTTTCAGCCTGAAACGACAAATTTACAATCTCTCAGCCACAACACCACGACATGAAAGACATCCCATGAATGAGTTGCCATAACGTCTAAGTAAAGGCACAAACAGCCAAAAAAAACTTCAAGAGAATTCAGAGTAGTCTAGCAAAGGCTTTCATATTTTGGCCTAATAGATGAGTTTTAAATTCTCTAACACAAAAAAATGATCTTACTTGAAAACCAACAAATCAGACCAGCATCAGAAAGCCTTTACTGGAGTGCACTGATCACCGTTCCCTACAAGTACTTCCCAAATACAAAAGATGCTTTTTGGCACGACTTACCACTTTGCATAACCAAACAGAGACATAAACAAACAAATATTTTGAATGTAGCCCTTTAGCATTGGTCAGTTATCAAACCTCTTTACGTAGTGCTCTTTAAATGGGCCTTAGAGGGCTGTGTTGGCAGATTTTCACCCCAAACAAACACAACAACAGGGTTTTTAACTAAAAAGGAAACATCAGTTGTAAATGGCTGGCTTTCATAGCAACTTGTAACAGTGGTAATGAAAAGGTGTGTACCTAATCCTAAGGCCAGACTGATCATTTCTTTTGTATTTGACAACGGGTAAATCCCAAAAGAGATTTTAAGGCATCAGCTTCAAAGTCTCGATGAATAATATGACACACAAACAAAATGGCAAAGGCTTTTTAAAAGAGTGTCGCAGTGATGAGCCATAAAACACAAAAAATAGCAGCATTCAGCAATGTAAGTTCCTTTGTGTCAAATTCTACAAGATTTTGAAAAGATACCCATAATAAGATCTGTGGTAAAGCTGAAGAGATTTTAACATCATAAAGAACATTTAAAGATGTCCAACTCATGGATTTGAAGCTTCTATGCCATCTTCAGTTTCGTACATGTGGCTACAGGGTTTATCTGTGACATTTAACATCATTATTTCTTAACATTGTTTAAAAATATTGCTTTTCTTGATCAAGTTTTATAACAATGAAAGTCTTTTATAGAAGAGTTATGAGCACGAGATAAATGTTGGATGGTTAAGGGCAGTGACAATGATGATTGACAACCATGTTAGCTCCTCATAAGACTCCCATAAGTTATTTACTTTTGCAGACAATGTTTAGTCTTCAAAAAAATTATTAAATGGTCAATATTTTTATCACGTTCTCAAATCAACCATTAACTAATTGCTTTTTAGCATGCTAATTAGTAGCAAAATTGGCTGCTTATTAGTCATAATTGAAAGCCCATTAGCACCCTATTCTATATGAGGATTAGTCCATGCCAAGTGAGCACTGTATTTCTCTGGTGAAAATTCTTTATGAAGGTCATACCAGGCAAAGCATATCCAGATTATGATTTATGTACACCTTCCTAACTCACTATCAATAAGAATTATAGGATCATTATAATAATTTACAAAGTGTGTAGGGAAACACCTTGTTGCTCAGAGGCTAAAAGGAATGTGAAGACGACTTCACATTGCATTTGGTCAAGAGTGTCATCCTTAAAGGTATGGCTTCAGTTTACCGAAGTTTTTATTATAGACATCTGTTCAGAAAGAAAGAAAAAATGATTAGAGGCCATGAGATACTTAAAAAAAAAAGAAATGAAACTGAGAAACAAGAGGCAGATGCCAATAACACCACTGAGGAAACTACTTGTGCTTAAAACAAAGCAAAAGAAAAAGTTGCCAAAACAGTTAAGAACTAGCCACGATGAACTATCACTCCTCACATATCCATCTACTTTAATACCTAGTGTCTCAGCTGAGTGCCTACACTTAGCTTGATTTAAAATGTTGTAAATCTTTGGAGGGTAATGAGCAGAATCTGTTAATTCACAGGCCAGGGGAACTGAAACAGCCCAAGGGGCCTTCCCTCACAGCTAATACTCTTGTGGCCCATAAAACACAAACTACAAAGTATGGATGCATGATATTGGACTTTCTGAGATATTTCTAATCTCATTGTTGAAACAGATACAGATATTTTACGAAATTGACTTGTTGCCTTCAATGTGACAGTTTATTTGTGCAAGGAACACAAAACATGTCATTCTTTAAAAAATATAGATGTACATATGAGTATTTTGCTGATGTTAAAGCAGCTATATGGATATATATGGCTGATGTGTCAGTTGTAAATATCTGCAGATATTTTAGAATCTGCCAATTACAATAACCAACTTTTGGGCCAATATCTGCCAATAATATTGTGCATCCAAAAATACAACACAAAACTGAAAAATTATCACTTACTTACAGTGGTGGGTATGTTTAATATTTAGTTTAATATGATTTACAGCCACATATGATTTTTTTTTTAAACAGATTTTTTGTTTTTTATTATTGTCCCTTATTGGGGAAGTTAAGTTTTGCAGCAGAATTGGTATTTTAACAACTTTTTTTCTTAGTTGATTTTTTTCTGCTATGGAGGAAATTTTTTAAAAAGGATTCCTTCATCATTTCTCTCCAGCTGCATTTTGTAGTTATTGTCAATCTATGATGTAGTGTAGCCATGCTGATTTTCATAGTTTTCAGCCAAATAAAACAGGTTTAATTGTGAACAATCCTACAAAACTGCATGATGTAACTTCACATTCTCTATGGAGTATACTCTTGTCATTAGAAAAACATACTAATGAGTTTCGAATAATAACTAATTAACAGCCAGTTTCCTGTTAATAATAATGCTAACAGGCAGCAAGTTATTGAATGATGTGACCATAAAACCACAAGATAAATTACAAGTCTTTTCCACAGATCTTATTTTCAGCAATAACCCACTGGGAAAACCCTGAGGCTTTTTTATCACTGGAACAGGCACTGTGCTAACTTCCAGGTCAGCCCACAAACACACTTCATCCCTGCGGCACTCTTTAGCCTCTCATGATAAGTACTAATATCTGTCATGTTTATGCTCTGTAGCATCGAGTGTACAATCTGTCATAGGCCTGTGCTGCCACATGAGGGCATGTTACAAAGCACATCTCTGCTATCAGTCCAAGTGGAGGGGTCACAGAGGCCTGATATCCTGCCGGTGCTGGAGATCTGGGGGTAGGGGGTTTGCACAGTGCACAGACAATGTAGATTGTGTAAGAAAGACACATGGATGGAGATAGAGTTGTGAACGCAGCATAACATCACAGAGAGCTTGTCGCCCCGTTCCATCCCTCAGTCTAACCACTGAGCGTCCTCTCAGTGCAGGATGAACGAGTCCAAGCTGGGACAGAACCAGGAAGGACCAGGCAGAAGGAGAAGAGCCCAGTCCTGTCAGCACTAGGAGGCCGCGGAGAAAGGCTTCGGGCTGGAGTTGTTGTGGTTGGCCGACTTGACGATGGTGATGACGCTGGTGGTGGCCACCTTCCCCGGCGAGAGGGGCCCGTGGGTCACAGTCCGGGCAAAACACTGCAGGGCCTCGTACTTGGCTCGCAGGGCGTCCAGCTCCAACCTCATGCTGGCGTTCTCGCGGGCCAGCTTGTCCACCTCCTGCTGCAGCTCTATCTTTTGTCTTTCCAGCTCCTCCTTCTGGGTGACGCGCTTGATGCGGCAGCTGGCGGCGTAGCCCCGGTTCTTCAGGGTCCGACGCCTCTGCTTCAACCGCACGACGTCCTCCTTGGTCAGCCCACGCAGGTGCTGGTTGAGCTCCCGTACAGACATGGCCACCAACTCATCGTCGCTGAGTACGGGGGCATTCTCACCCACCTCCCTCTTGACCTGTAGGATGAGGTGAAAAGTG
This sequence comes from Cetoscarus ocellatus, assembly GCA_037902135.1. NCBI lineage: Eukaryota > Metazoa > Chordata > Actinopteri > Labriformes > Labridae > Cetoscarus > Cetoscarus ocellatus. Next base: position 931,849 of record JBAMNC010000719.1, read on the forward strand.
AGTGAGCAGCTCCATGTAAACACAGAACACATTTGAGTTTGCCTATTCAGCTGACAAAGCATGCAAATGGGACACTCAAAGTAACCTTAAACCTCTCCTCCAATTTGATGAACTTCAGCACATCTATTTGTCTTAATGATTTGGTTCCTGCTACTGTATGTGATGGCTGACTAGACGTTTGCTTTATGAGCAATTGGACATGTGTATAGTGCTCAATGAATGCAGGTGAACTGTTTCATTGACTGTCCCATTTCATTTTATCCTCACACTGAGCTTACCTTTAAAGCTTTGGTCGTCTTGAAATGAGTCGTCATTCCCTGCATGCAGACAAATGGCCAAAACCTCACAGAAGACACACTGAAACAAAGACAGGAAATTATTATTGCAAGGAGTTTGCTTAAGTCAAAGACAAAATATCAGTGGTGTAAATCTAGAGTTTGATCAAACAGGCTAACTTACAGTTTATTTAATTTGTTTTGGTTTTTTTGGTTACATATTTCACATTTAAAAAGAACTAAAAACATGTGACCTGTTATACTGCACACTATAGTGAAAGCCCTAAGGAGATAGGTCTCATGTTTTTTGAATACTTTTCCTGTATTTATGACAAATTTACTGTTTTTTTTTGTTTGTTTTTTTTACATATTTAGACTTGTTTATGTTCTCATCTTTAGATAAATATGCCTCTTTTTTAAGCGTTTTAGAGCAGAAACCTGGAGAAAATAACAGACATGAACTTGAAAAGATGAAAAACCTGGAACACAAGTTAAGACCTTAAGTAAACAAAATATTCACATCATTTCAGGAACACTAAGAAAAATATAAGTATTAGTGCAGATCACATGCTACCTAAACTTTAAATGTATACAGAGTTTTTAATGCAACATGATAACTCTGTATCATTCAGTGAGAGAACATAACAGAACATTTAGCTGAGAAAGAAAGACTCTGGTGCAAATTAACTTTCAACATGCACACAAGCTAATGTAGCTAATCTTATACATATGCAAAAGCAAACAATTTTCTATTTTTAATGGTGATACTCAATGTATATAGAACACTCATGCCCCCTTTACAAAATGCATAACACATTTTGTCCCAAAAAAGGAGGCATCAGAAAAGTGCCATCCATTTTTATGCAGTAATACTTTTTCCAACTCTCCCTGCATCAGACATCTTTACCAGTCATAACAAGTATTTCTTTCAGACTTTCAGAAGTTTAACTCTGAACGTACCACTTTAAGTGACCGATATATTTTTTATGAAAATGTAAAACAAAGTTAAGAGGGAACGCTTTTATGAAAAAAATGCAGTTTGGGGCATGTCAGTGTTTGTTAGCAAAAGTATTTCAGTGTGCAGAAACAATCACCCCATTTGCATCCCAAAAGTAGACACATCAATAAAGGGGATTGGATTGTTTTTACTTTCCCTCAAAAATATAATAAAAAAAATATAAACCTACTTTTATCCAGTTTGCAAATTAAAACACTTTAATTTCTTGACTTTTGTCTGTTAGTTTGTCTATTTTCTATCACTGTTGTGTCTGTTGGAGAAAAAAAATAATCCAAACAACAAAAGCTAAAAGGATTTTGCTGTAATTTCTTTTTAATTTACCCAGTCTGGGACAAGTGATTGATTATCAACAGAACTCATTTAATGGACTACTTTGTTTTACATAATCCTGTATAAATTCCCGGTTGGTCACTGGGAAAATTGCATGTTTTGCCTGAAGGTACCAAAGTGAGCAAGTGTAGCCAACCAATGAAAAACAATACCAGAAATTCAAAGGCTGCTTATAAATATACTGCATTACATAAGGCATTACACATTTTCATACTGCAAGGGCTGTAAGATCTAAATCACAGCTATAACTGTTTAATGTGCCTGTTTTGGCCTTAATTATTTAAGTATGGTTATAATGATTACATTGAGTTCTATAGATTTGTTAGTTTTAGAATCTGTTAAAAATAACTCTACCCAATGCCATGTCATTCAAATTATTGGTTGAAAACTTACCCCTAAAACAAAAACAGGGACCACTGGGACATGAGAGTTTAAAACTGTCTCAGTTCTTCTGCAGTGAATGCATACTGACTTATTTTGCAGATGCTGAGTAGATCTTAATGTTAGACATCACAACAACATTCCAGGGTTGCGTCATGTGTAAATATTTGTGTTTCAGTGTTAGACCCAGAGATGCCAGCAGAGGGCAGCATAAGACAATGAAACGACACCGGAGCACGCCTCTGTTTACAAGTCAGAAAAGGAGGGCTGTGAGTAATGTAGTTCACTAGACCAGGCGAGACTAGAAACAAGCCCTCCCTCTGTCTTCACAGAACTTTGCATTGAACCTCTCGGCCTAGGCTATTTTTCTGGTGCAGTTTAAAGAAAAGCATCTCCGTGTTCATTACAGGGAGCCACATGCTTCCCAGACTGCTGCCATGGCCAAAAAAAGCGAGAGCGTCGAGCTGTGATCCTGTGAGAGGCACACATCCCCCTAAGGCTCCATTTCAGGACCTGCAGATTGGCCTGACTGCGAGTGCACTGTTCCATGCTCAACAGCTACCATGGAAACGCCCTGCAATGGGCGTGGGAGTGTGAGTCACATGGTCACCAAAAGGGTAAACAAGTCTCATTCATAACCGCAACACAGCCCAAACATAGGACAAGTAAGAGGCGCTAACTCATGCAGATAACTTCAGGGCATCCTGTGTTCAGAATTCCACTTTGTTTACAAAATTTTTCTCCATCCTGCTCCCGCCCTTTAATCTGTGTTTATTTCCCCAGTGTGATGTTTCCAGGTTTACAACAAGCCCTCCTTCCTCTTAATCAGACATTACAGCAGAGTATCACCCCAGCAGAACATCTACAGTGATGCTGAACTTTACGCGGCACTCCATGCGCATGTGGAAAATTCCTGGAGAGAGAGTGTCACACACAAATAGTTTCCTTTATAGTCACGGATGTATTTTTTGCTAGGAGACAATGTAGTCTATCGATTTAGGGCTGCGTTTCTCAGCTTGGATCCTCTTACAGCGGGCTTTCCTGAGCGGCTACATGCCCTTATTTAACTCTGGGGGGATAAATTTAGCCCACAGTGCTGCTGACACAAATTTCTGCCAACTAAACAATTTAGGTGAGCTTGCGATAAGTGATACCTCAACAGGGCAAATTTTCTCAGCAGTCCTGTGCACTGCGGCTTCAACAGGGGGCAAATACTCTGGGGTGGCCTTTTTGGGAGGTTTATCACATTTTCACATGCTATAGCTTTAATGCTAATACAGGACTTTGGAGCTGCTGACTGAGAGGATCTGTACAGACGACACGAAAAACAACTCTAGCTCTTTAAACTTGTGTTTTTAATGACTCAAATTAAGGGGTAGAACATCAGTCTTTATAATCAAGTAACTGAATGCAAAAATGCAGACACGAGTTAGCATTTCGGGAAGTCTTGTTCCATTGTTTCAAAGTCTGTGATTTTTTAATGAGTTTTTGGCTCAGTGCCTAAAATATGGTGGACACAAGCTTTTAAGAGTTTGACATATTTCCTACAACATTAAATATGTCTTGCAATGCTCCATGTGTGATTTTTAAACTGTTGTTAGTTCTTATATTGGAAGAAACCAGTGCCATTTGCACATGTCAGTTTTGTTTTTTAATTCAAGCAAACTTTTTGAAAAACTACCAAAACATGACAGACATGTAAATCCCCTCAGAAAACATACTTTTGACCGCAGGCATAAAATCCCCCTTAATTTAAATGATTCCATTCAGACACAGGAGCCAGACCTTTATGACCCTATCATGGACAATATGTCCAATATATGAGTGGTATTACATGAAATAAATCTAATGTTTATTGTACTCATATTTAATGGAAACCATTATAAAAAGGGTGAAATTTCACTAGTCTTTCATTTTTAGACTTTCAATCTATGACATGTTTTTACATTAAAACCTAATTCACCTCAGAGTTTCAAAAAAACGTATTAACAAGAATTGATCTGACACGGATTATTGTTGAACAAGTTCTGGTCAAAAATGTGGAAAAGTGCCCTATTTCGCATTGTTAACAAATAGTTGGGAAAATTCCCTGATCCACATCCGGATTTGGATCAGCACCAAAATCTGTGCTTCTCCCTTGTGCCATGACCAACAGCCCCTGAAAATGTCATGAAAATCTGTTGAGAAATTCTTGGGTTATTCCAAAAATGCAGAAAATTGCCCTATCTCGCACCATTAATGAATAATTTTGAATAATTCAGATTACCACCAAAATCTAGTAACTTTTTCTTTATGCCATGGTCAACACTCTCAGATTATTTTATCAAAATAAGTTGAGAACTTTTGAGCTATCCTTTTCACAAATTAGCACACTACTCAATGCTGATAAAAACATAACCTCCTTGCCAAAGTAACTGGACTAGCCAACATTAATTTGATTAAGCAACAGAGGCCATTACAAGCACAACTCTATACACCATCAATTGGATCCATCCTAAAATGCTTCAAGCTGAAACACATGTTCTAAGTCAGAAAAGGATTGAGACAATCAGCATGAAACAGAGCCAGTAGCTTTGGTCTGATTTAGTTGTGCCAAAAGGGAGAAGTTACTGCAGTTAACTTTAGTTCAGTCAAAATGCTAATTTCTTTTTAAAGGTTCAACCCTCTCCAAACACTTTGTATGGGATGTTGCCTCGATGGCCTGGTGAAATGCTATATTTTCAGTGGATATGTAAAACAGTCTGACTTGTGTGTCAGGTCATTTGTGCCAATTTAGTTTGAAAAATGTCTTCAACTGCATCATTCCACATCCAACGTAACGTGATATAATGGTAGGTAAAATGATATAATGGTAATCCAGGGACTTGGATTTTATTCTTTTTGATGGAGCTTGTAGATGTAGACTATTTGGATTGTTTGTTTGCAAATGTAAAGAATAAATGCCACCAGTAGCTACTTATTTCTTCAGTGAAGTTGTTAAAGCTTGTACTGTTAGTAGGCGGTCAATAGCGTTTAGAGACAATGTTAATCTCAGGCAGTCCAAAAAGGACACTTCTGAAGGTGAACATTAGACTTGTAGTTCTTCACCAAGGCTATAGTGTAGGTTTTGGCCAACAAATCAAACTGCTGTCCTGCATAGTTAAAGGGGTAAATAATATTATGTATGAAACAAATGACTGTACTACTTTTACTTTTACCTAGGTAGTACTTTATCAAATGATCTGTACTTTAACTTGAGTCCACCCCTGCTGCCTTTGGAACACATGATGATGTTTTTTTTTCCACATGCAAATGGTCTTTGAAGAGTCCTGCCCTGGAGACTAACATGAAGACTAACCAAACAGCTAAACCCAAAGCCACATAGAGTCATGTTTAAATTTAGGGAACATCTGCTCCTCTACCTGATGTTCAATCACTCTCACGCAGCATGAAATTGCATAATTGAGATTACACAAGCAGCATATAAAAAAAGAACCTAAAAAAACAACATTCCTCGACAGCAGCTTGGCTAAAAACACCCTAATTTGAGTGGTATTGCGTCAGAGGGGGTCCCTGAGTATATTCCTTAAAAAGATCATGGAAAAGTGGTGAGGGGCCTCCCTCTCTTTATACAGGACGCCTCCAGCTTGAACTAAGAGGCCAGGTTGTTTCCCTCAAATTCTTTAGGCATGTGCTTATGTTTTTGCAACTTGAGGAAGGACATGCTTTTCCTGATCGAGTTTGCCCTGAGGAGAAACTGCATTTCTGCCACATGACTAAATCAAATCTTTACGTTGTTGCCGCCAAGATGAGACAAAAATGTTTCACAACACTAGTAGCTCTTCTTCATCATTGAAGGCAAACACTTCTGTTCCCCTTAAGAGTAAGAAACAAAGTCTGGGAAAATACCTCAAAGAGAAGCCACAGATGGCAGGCTGAGGAACAAAAAAAACACATTCCTGAGTGAACACACATGTGCAAACCCTCACAGGCAACAAAGCAGGCAGATCTTTACTGCAGAGGGGGAATACTCCGACTGAATATGTCCTGCGATGCACTCGGCGGTGGGGGTGGGGTTCAGACGACCCAGCTTGTAAAAACTGCGGCTGCGAAATTCACAAAATGTCTGGAATTCTGAGGTGTCTCACATCTTTTTACTTGCCTGCCCAAACAAATCAAAGTCAGCCTGTGTGCACATGTGTGGAAGTCCATCACTTTCTGACATACAGACATTTAAAACAAGTGTTCTTTTTTTTTACTCTACCTCAGCATGCAGAGATGTTTTATTTCTGATGATGACACAATGATGACTAATGGCTTTAAAAATACTATTTACTCAGGACTTTCGTCATCAGGAATTAATGAGAGGAGTCACAAGGTGTGACGCAAGAGCTTCACCTCAGCTAAAAGCAGTGAGGGATCAAGTACATACTTTATTATTTTGGTCAAAGTGTCAGAGAATCTCCTGCTCAAATATTGCTTCGAAGAAAGTGAATGTTGCAATGTCAAATTATTTTCCTGTAATGGAGTAGAAAAATCTTTCAAAATACATGGCTGTTTATTTATTCATTAACAGATAGTTTGACTAACATGCATTTTTACTGCAGTAAAATCTCAATATAGGTCAGATTTTCCCTTAAATCAGGGCCATGTATTCATTTTTGATGACTGCCTGAGTATGTTTACAAGCACTTACATTAAAAAAAACCTTCTACCTGTTATGCAGAGCACCTCTAATAATGCTATATTTACTTTAATTCAATTCAAATGAGCTTCACTGGCATGACAGTTTGTGACAAACATATTGCCAAAGAAAATTTACAACACATATGTTCAACAAAAATACATAACTTAATCAGTAGATTAACAGATCCATAAACACACCAAATATATATATATATATATATATATAGATAGATAGATATATAATAAACTTTATTTATATAGCACTTTTAAAAACAGGGGTTTACAAAGTGCTTTGACAGCAGGCAGGAACATATAGACTGCAAGGCACAAGAGCTCAAATACAAATGAAAAAAAAAACAAACAAAAAAAACCCGAAAGATGTCAATTAAAATCAAAAAACATTTAAGACATACACAAATATGTCATAAGAACCCAGACAATAAAGAACCCTGCTACATAAAATGAGACCATGAGGACCAAAGTAAAAGCTAAAAAAAATATATATATATATATATATATATAAAAAGACAATAATAAAATAATAGAATAGAGATAATAAAAAAGAGATAGAACAATAAAACAATAAGCTTAAAAGTTTTCTATAAAAAGATTTAGAGTATAACGTAAGGTGAAGCAAAGATAAAACAATCTGAATTAAAAGTAAATGAAGACACCAATCCGTAAATATAGCATAGTGGAAGTCAATAAAGACAAAGTAGCTAAAATGATAAGAGCAATACTAACAAATAAAAGGCTACAAAAAGACTAAAACACAAATAAAAGGCCAAAAAAGACTAAAACACAGAGAAAGAAGATAAAATGTGTGTGTGTATACACATACACTATATCTGCATATAACTGAATATTGACACTAATAAAAATGTATCAATCAATAAAAAGTGGATAGATAAATAAATCTCTCAACATTTTCACTCTGTCTGAGAGCTCTGGTCTCTTTAAGGCTCCCTTCCTGTGAGTCAAGTGAGCCAAGTCTGCTCTGATTGCTATGCAGGTCAACTCTGTGGTAACTGGTCAGTTATATATATATATATTATATTCATCATGATATCTGTGCTCTGCACTTGGCTTGCTATCGCGAGCCAGTGGGCTCAAACTCAAACTGATGATGAAATAATGACAGGATGTTACACTGGTAGATGGCTTAGGCAGCGACTGGCACCACAAAGTCCTGGAACTATGGACGTTTTTATTTTGCATATAAAACTAAAAAAAATCATAAAAAGGGTTCTTTTAAAAATATCTAATTCAAAAACCTTTCAAATAATCTGGAGATTATGGTTTTAGGTGCTCAGGTGGAAGATCATCAGCCCTTTGTGCTGTAGTCATCATAAGGCTTACTGTTTTGGTGGCTCTGGTTTAGGAAATAAATTTCTCCATCAAACTTTATGTTAACTTTGCAGTGCAGCTGGATTCACTTTGGTCGTGTCCATAAATAGGCAGGTCCATCTCACAAAGCTACAATCTGGAAGGACAGAGATCAGTCTGCAGAGGCACTCAACACTCAACATCATTTAAGGAGAAAGAGGTGAGAGCTCTGAGGGTGACGACAAGCTTGTAAACAATGGCAGCTTGTGAAGATAGTAGCATGACTGCTGCTGTAGTGATGGTTTAGTCAGAATATGAAAATAAATCCTCAATAAATCAAGAAAAAACAAAAGCAATGAAATAATTTTTGATGGAAATAGTCTGCTCCTTTTCTAAAAGGTTTCAGTGGGTGTTAGATTTAGAATCAAGACCACATTTTGTACTTTACTGCTCAGCAGCCGCAGCACCCACCTACATCAACTGTTGGCATGTAATGAATGTAATTAACAGCGCGTTTGTCCAGTCTCCTTTCTGAAAGTTTCTGCCCTCCACCATCACTTTCTATGGGCTGGTGCCCAGATGGACCAGTGATATGTATTTTGTATTGAACTGTCCATTTGACTTGTCGGGTTAATTCTCTGTTGAAATGTTGCAAAGCTTTACATTAATGGATCCAATCAGCTATCCACATAATTGTAAGAAAGAACATTAAATGATTTTTAAAAATGAGATTGGAAAACAGAGAAAAAAGACAAAAGATGGTGAGCATACTGTAATATTCTCCAGGAATAAAGGAACTACAAATCTCACAATTTGCTCAGATTTCATTATTTCAAGGATTTCAATGCCAACAACAGCCAAAAATGCCAGTTTAATGCACTCCATTCAAAACCTACAAACACCAAACTTGTTTCTACATTTACTATAAATATGATGAAACAATATTGACTAGAAAATGACTACGAACTTCAATGGTAGCAGCCAACAGTCAAAATTCCCTGAGCAATGAACCATAAGGTAGAAAAAAGATGACGAAGCAAGAGTGACATCAGTCATTTGGTTACTTGAGGGGGCTTTTTTGGGCCAGTCTGCTGCAATTGAAATTACTCATCCATATGACCAAACCATAAGGCATACCTCATAAATCCTGTATCATGGTTGGTTTTTTTTCTTCCAGCAGTAAATCTGTGAGTGGATTTCACACGTTTTACACCAATTAAAAGCGTCAAACCAAGTGCCAATCATGACAGGACCGTTTTTTTTTAAATATAGTGTTTTATCAGGTCCTGATAATAGGTACAAACTGTTTTGCCTGTCAGCAACAATATTCTAGCATCTCACTTTTAGGTAGCTCATGATAAATCTGCCTCATATGTTTAAAGGAACACTGCAACATTTTTGTTGTTTTCAAGGAAGAGATGGACAAAGATCGCCCACCGCTAGTTAGCTTAGCTCAAACGCTGGGAGTATATGGCTAACTCTTTAGCCTGCCTCTGCCTACAATTTATAAGTCTTAACAGTCCTGTGTGCTTGTACATTTTTGTTGACCACGTTATGTTACGTTTCACTATTTTTAGACTAAGATTAGCACTTTTTGTAATTTTTGAAAGAAATACGTACAAAACTAACTGTTCTGCCTCAGCTTCTCTTTGTGCACGCTCAGCTTCCAAAACATATAGTTCCTCCTCCATATACTGGTTGGTGGATCTTTGTCAGTCCCGAAGAAATCGTCCTTGTCCTCTCTCACAAACTCAGCCATAATTCTTAGTACCAATCTTCTTTTACTCGTAAACAAAGGCTTTGTTTTGTTGACCTGTGGAGAAGCACTGCATGCGCCCTGCAGCTGAGTATTTCTTTCAAAAGTTGCATAAAGTGCTAATCTTAGTCTAAAAATAGATAACGTTACATAGTGTGGTCAATAAAAAAAAAATACAACAAGCACACAGGACTGTTTAGAGTTATCTGATGACTGTAGGCAGAGGCAGGCTAAAGCGTTACCCATATACTCCCAGTGTTTGAGGTAAGCTAACTAGAGGTGGGTGATCTTTGTCCGTCTCTTCCTTGTTACTTGATGCACAGTCAAAAGAATGGTGTCTACCTGCTTGTCATGGACTCGGGAGTGAGACAGGACACGAAAACAAAAAAATGTTGGAGTGTTCCTTTAAGTTGTTTCCCTTCTCACTTACTAGAGATATGGTTGACTCAAAAGTCAAACATTTGTCTTCCAAATGGAGAGAAAAAGTTTCATCTAAAGTAATCCAGATGCATTTACTAAACATGTGCACAAGTAAATTGAATTTGTTTCTGTTTACCACTGACTGAAAGTCTATGACAGAGCCCAATGCTGGTTTTGATTTTGATGTTGAAACTGTTTGCGCTGTCCTTTGAGTGTGCAAACTGTTTTAAAGGTACACCCACTCCATCCAGGACTGTTAAGAATGTCTTAAAACAAAGAGCTGAGCAAAGATTTTTGTGTGAGCACAAAAGCTTCACTCAAACAGTTTTAAAGAACTAGGTGTGCATTTGAGACAAAGGCAGTGTAAGAAACCTGTACGCCATTAGTTCAACGATGTGAATGTTTGTGTTTTCAGGTCAGGCATCTGGTCAAGTTCAAGGCTGCCATCCAGCTCCAGCAGGTCACTGAGGGGCCCTGCCTTCTCCTTTCATAAACAGCATATCAAAGAGCAACATGCTCCTGTGATAAATGCAGAGGCTGCTTGTCCGGACTCTTTGTTTTTCCTCTCATTTGGTTTAAATCTGAGAGTGTAGGTAGAGTATAAAGCAGACTTGCTCCTGCCCTTGACAGCCTGATACTCTTCTCTGAGACAGCTCCTGCTTTTCTTGCATTTTTCTCAGGAAGCTGGAGAGATTTCTCCACAATCTGCTGCGCAGCACTCTGCTCTTTCTCCACCGCAGCACATTTGGTGGGATATTATGTGAAGGAAATGGAGAGCATAGCTGAGCGGTGAGTCATGCTGTTTACTGGTAAAAGCGACGACCAGCGGTAGGGAATCACACCCTCCCAATCTGACGTTTCCTGGAAAATCCCGTTGTTTCTCAGGGAGGAAGGAAAGAACAGAGAACTTTGGAAATGGTTGGCATGACCACCAGAACTTTTGTGCGGAAAGGGAGGAGAACTTGACAAATATCTGAGCAAAGATTTTTTCCAGACCAGGGAGGCTGGGATTCTAAGAAATGTCAAGAATGCTTAAGGGGAAATAATGGACGTACTAGTCCCACCTGTTGCTTCAATTATATGTCAGAGGATAAATATTCTTATAACTAGTAAAAGCAAACACTGCTGACACCTGTTTTTTTTATCTCACAAAAAACAAAACTCCAGATAATGAGAAGCATATTACAAACGTTTTCCAGAATATACAAAATATTTTTGTGAACAACTTAAATTGCAAAAAACACTTTGAGCAATATACTCTCTTTATCTTGTAGCCGCTTTTGCCTGACAAAGCTGAGGATGTGATGTTTCAAAGCTTCTTTTTGAAACCATGAATAAAAAACGAAATAGAAAGTGGATCCTTTTTCAAAGATTGGCCATCAAAAAGTGTTTTATAAAGTTTTAAAGTATGGAAACTCCACTTTAAAGGGAACATACAAAAGACTGATTCATTACTATGAGATAAAAGTAAAAGCAGTGATACTAAGTCATATTTAAAAAATTGAAAGTAAAATATTGTGATTAAAAAGCCATGATTATGAAACACAAATTGAAACTACAAGATGACATAAATAAAATAAATTGGCATCAACTAAGTCATGGTGTGGGATAGAAATCACAATTATGACATAAGAATAGTAATAATTTTGAAATGATAAGTGAAAATATGTACATAGAGTCTTATATTTATTGCTTAATCTGTGATAAGAATTCATTTTATATGATAATTATGCTTAATAATAATATGACTCTTTAATCTCATCATTTTGAGTAAACATCCCATTACTTTGACTTTTTATTTCAAAAGTATGACTCAGTTAATCTCAATGCTTAGCTTTCCTTTTTTATATGCATTCAATTTTGTTTTTGTGCTACAGATGGGCTTCCAAACAAACACTTATTAATCATATCTGGCATTCTTACATCTCAAATCAAAGCCGCCAGTGCTCAGACAGAATAGTGAGGCAAAAAACATGCAATAGCTCCCAAAATATTTGTTTGTGTTGCCACAGGAGAAGCATATGTCATTCTGGAATCAGGAAGCTGCCCTGTAGAAAGATCTGCCATTGAACCAGGAAGTCGGCCCCATCAAGAGCAAACAAGGAATTCCCAAGAACATGATGATAGAAAATAAATAAATGTGTAAACTTGACACTAGCCCCCCTCTGAACGATGGGGTGAAAGCAGCTGGTTTCTGACAGAGAAGCAGGAAAAGGGTGGGTGAATGTCACTGTGGGTGGCAGGGTGAGTGGTCTCAGACTGTGTTTAATGGTCTTTGAGTCACTCAGGATGGACACACCACAGGCGTGTTCACACCACGCTTTGTTATTGTCTGTGTGCTCTCAGTTTGGCATGTTCAGCTGTGGGTAAAATCACATGCTTCCACAGTCAATAGGCAAAACTTGACATCTTTTACCCAGCGAGCAGAGCAAAAACACATCGTACCCAACGTGTTCCCTGTGAGTCATCAAATCGACGACCACAACTATTCTACTTTCACAATACTCCACCACAAGAACGCTTTGCATGCAGCGCTGTTCTCAGCCAGCGCCACTGAGCGACAAAAGAAGAAAACTTAGAAGTCTGGTGACCATTAGACAATATCCTTTAGAAGGGGGATTTCATATGAAGAGCTCTGTCACTGTCACGAACTGTTGTGGTAATCAAATGAGTCAGACACTGCAACTTCTTCATCCAGAGAAGACATCATCACCTCAGTGTTTTAGCCACATGTCAACCTCATGACAGAGGAGTGCACCCACTCCCACTGCCTTCCTGAGAGCAGCAGACAGGGTGCCCCCACCAGAAACAAACAGTGAAGCAGAAAAAAAGCCTCTAGGGCACAATTCTCTGATCACTGAAGTAAAACAAGACAAATATTAGGCCACAGTTTACAATAGAGGACATGATCAAGCGTGGACAAAAGACGGACAAGCACTGATAGGGGTGGGAATCAAGGACTGGTTCAGACAGCTTGAAGCATCGATATGATTTGCCTTTATGCTTAACAATTTCTTTATTAGTTCCCTCAGTGTAGCTCTGCATGTCTTGCAAAACAATAACACCACTCTCTCACATGAGGCACATGATTAATTGTGATTTTCGTTGTTTGCACAGCCACACATTTGCTGGGGGAATGTGAAATGCCCATGTAACAACTCAAAAGATGTACATTTACAGAGATTGGGTTTGCACATCTGTTCTGTAATTGGAACTGACATAAAGTTGATGTTAATAAGCCAATGCTGCTGTGACATATGCTTGTGCTGTCCACTATTTTGACCTCTGACCTGTTGGGACTTTGCACTGTGAGAAACTACGAAAGGCAGACTGGTTTAAAGGATACTGCAGAGTTTTTCTGAATCAGCTGACCTATATCATTTGGGTATTTTGGACACAACATGGACATACTACTTACTACATTTTGGTGAAACATATATGTACTGAAAGTTCAGTAGGCAGTTTGGAATATGCCGAATGTCATGGTGGGATTTTAAGCAAAGGTGGAAACACCAATAATATTCTGAAGATTTTTGATACAGCACTGCCCTGTGTCTGATGCTGTTGACACCAAAAACCTGCGTAGTACTTTGGTCCATGCAGAAATTCCACAATAATGAGTAAGGAACTTGATAAAGAATCAATCATGGCATTGGCATTGATAATGGTATCAAATAAGTGGTATCAATTTCCATCCCCTAAGCGCGGGCCAGAGCCAGGGGGTGGCCTGAACTAGATTAGGATTTTCGTTTGCCCGAGGGGGGACAAGTCCTTAAATAAACTATTTTGGCTGTGGAGCTTGTGCAGGTTTTGTCAGGTCCACTGGCATCTGGCTAATTTTTCTAAGATGTCAAAAAATCTTGTCCTTCACAAGTTGCAGTTCATTTTGGGGTATTTCTGAAGTGATCTTACTCATTAAGGGTTGCATTTTTTCACTGTCATGCACAAATCTATAATTTCCATTTTTTAATGATTTAAAGAAAAAACGGTGCTCTTGGTCATCTCCTATGTTATTAAGTTGGTTTTATAAAATGTTAATCAATTAAAAGTACAATAATTCAGTGTCCAATCAGGACAGTGGAATGATTGTTAATGCAGTTTTTAAAGCATTTTTTTTTTTTAGTTTCCTGAGAAGTAGCACTTTTGGAGATATAAGGCTTGTGCACAACAGCAATCATTTGCTTCTTAAATTGGTGAGTTAGAGGAAGCTTGACGGCTTCTTGTTTTTAACTTTATCCATTTATTTATTTTGTTGCAAAGCCCCATTTTTTTTTTTGGCTTGTTTCCTTGCTTGTTTCTCTCAGAAAATCTGGCAACACTTACATACAGGCCACTGGTAGGATTCTTTGCATTACACTATATTACATGAAGATCATAATTCTCTTTTAGTCTTAAAATAACAAAGTACAATTTATTTGAAGTTTTACAAACTGATGTGCGACTGTTTTGAAGTTTAAAAAATGTAACACAGGTATTTAACATCCTCAAGGTTATTTACAAGATACTTCTGGTAAAGATTTAAAAAAGCATAAAAATATAATTTTTATAGCGAATGTCAAAGCATTTCCCACTTAAGGCCACCCCTGAAGAAGCCAGTGGCTCAGCATGGACACCCCAGACAAAAAAAAAGTCTGGCTATGCCACTGCACCATAGGCAGTGTGTTGTTATTATTGTGTAATATTGCAGATTTCTACTTTACTTTCAAAAGGTAGTTTCCTTGAATAACCCTGGTCAGAGTCTATATTTAGACCACCAAATTGCTAACAAACAGATAAGAAAAAGCCCTCTCTTTTTCCGGAGTGATTTATGCTTTGTGGAAATAGGCGCTCCTCCTGCTGTTTGTTTCCCCTGAACAGACCAGTCAGCCCTGGTGGTCCAACTTCCCATCGTGCCCTTTGTCCCACATGTCTAAAATGCAGACCACGTGTTGTTTCCAGTGTCAAAAGTAGGCTGGTATTCTGCTTTATAGCAGCCAGTTCAAAATCCCACGAAGAAAAGAGCAAGCGCGAAATCTGACAATATTTATCATGTGGAGGTTGAAATTATTAATTTATTTATTTTAGCTAGGCTGCATTTTTAACTTAAATTTTAGTGGAACAAAGAAGTCTAAAAACAAACAACCTAGTTTACCAACTACCTCTGAGATAAGACAGAAAACCTGATTTTATGGCTATCTTATGACGCACTTATAATTCGATCCTGCGAAATTGTATTGATTAATTGTGCCAAAACAGCGTTTAACATGTTAACCATGATATAAAAATCAATAAAAAGAGGTAAAATAACAAAATTTATTCAGGTGGCCATTTAGTTGAACACGCGGGCGTTGAAAGTTTTAAAATGTAGGTAATCATTTTTGCTCAAATATATTTAAAAAATATTATCTGAACTAACTCACACTGTTATAACAATACACAACATTAGCCCGAAAGTTTCATTTAAAAAAGTGAAAATGGCATTATACATTTGATAATATTATTTTTCTATGTTTTGCCCTATTTCCTTCCCTTTCCTCACTACTGTATGAATCCTGGAGACATTTTTAAGCGCATAGTGTGTTCTTTACTCCAACACAACACGTGTCCACAAACTCCACATCAAACTTTCATAACTGGGATCAAAAGTTACCCTAAATTACGGGCGCGTGCCTGTGTGCGTGCGCCACTGACGTGACAACACTCCGAAACCTTGAGCAATCTAAACAGGAATGTCAAAGCATATTCCCAAATAATGATTAAAAAAAAGACACCTCACCTCTGTGAACGCGGGTATCTGAGGACCGGAATGCGTAAAAAGTAGCGGAGTAGGTTTCCAATTGAAGCGACGCGCGTAGAAACTTGTCACAGCTGGTACACGGCGGCGTCCAGCAGTCGGGCAGGCAGCGGTGTATCCTCGTACTAAATTAACTACAAAACAACAACAATGTACCAACATTCCACGCTCTGCTTCCGCAAGCACTCACGTCACTGATTCCTCGTGACCGCCCCCTCCATTCATGAAAATAACTTTCTGCTGACGTCAGTGTGACACGGAGGGGGGGCTGTGGTGGAGCCAGAAATAGAAGATAGATACTGCTGGCCACTGCTTTTGCTTACTTTACAAAACTAACGCGTACAAAGTCAGCTCTTGTCGCTAATGACTGTTTGGGAGCTATCTAGCGGGTAAAAAACAAACGTCAAGTGTCAAATGGGAGCTCTGAACTCGGTGCTCTCGTAGTAAACAAACCCCCCTCCCTCCTATAAGTAGACTCTTTCATGGTCTTCACTACAAGGTATTGCAAAATGTGCATTTGCTGAGAGAAAACAGCGACCTCCTCCCTCCTAAGCTTTGGGAGCAGCAGCAGCAGCAGCATTCCATTCCTGGGGAAAGTATGTGGTGTAGTAGCCCAGCAGTCACAGGATTTCTCTTATTTTAACTGCACTGCTGCCAGTAACGTCACAGGTTATTCTGGGTAATTAAGTACTGAATGTAAATATGTTAAGTCAGTGGCCTTTTAAGGGCTGCTGCTGCTGCTGCTGCACTCTCATGGGTTTCCCTGCTGGTGTATCCAACATAAGAGGAGCCCGGCTTTGAGGTGGCTTTCGACTATGCTGCCTGTTAAAAACAGATGAAGTGTGTTTACACTATAAACACAGAGGGCCTCGCAGTTCAAACAAGGCTAAAAAGAGGACGAATAAGCACTTCAGCATTTTTCTCTGTCGACATAGCTTTGAGCAAACTTCCAAAGACTTAAGTTAAATAGTTATATCACAGGTTTTATGTGGAATATTCTGCCAGGTAAACATACATTTCTTCTGAGCCGGGACTGGCAGCTCTCTGGCCCTCTCCTTACTCATGCTGCTGTTGAGTCAAACAGGAAACATACAAACATGACAAAAATGTTAGTGAGGGTTTCAGCCTACGGAGGCATGTTGCATTCATGGAGATTTTTTTTACAGATAAATCAAGAAGACAGTTATCCCAGAACTATAAGACACATTTTAGCAGATAAAATTTGAGATTTTATTTTACAGATTTTATGTCAGAAGTTTTTTCAAGAGCTCAAACCTCTGCCAAGGCATTTCTGACATTGTTAGCCTTATCGCCCAATGTTAACAAATAGTCTTAAAATTCCTGGATAACCACTAAAATATAGTAACTTCTCCCCTGTGCCATAACATACCCTGAAAATTTAATCAAAACTTTTTGAGTTATCTTGCTCACAGACAGACAGAAGGACAGACAAACAGACAGACTGACAGACACAAATGTTGGCAAAAGCATGACCTCCTTGGTGGAGGCAATTGTCTCAGAATTGAGACAGTCTTTTAAAAAAAATAAAAATAAATCAGACACTGGTCTATTTTTTTTATGGATAAATCACATTAAAATCCCAGTGGAAGCACTCATGCAAGGTACTCCACATTGCTCGGATACTAAAAAAATTCCAGTTTTTATTTTGTTTGGATATGAGGTATCAGGAGGTATTATTGTCTTGAACTAGAATAAGTAGTGTTATAAGTTTGTCTTTGCATATAAATCAAAAGTCTCTAATAAGACTTTACAGCTATTCAAATATCAACTTGAACTTAAAACTAAACTCACCTGCTGGATGTTGCATTGTTTTTCCAGAATCAGCTAACCACACTTTTATTTCATATTTTGTTACTCCAAATGATCTAAAAAATAAGCATTTTAAATTCTATCTATAAATCCTCTAAATGTCCTAGATATTAATCTTGATAAGATAAGAAAAGGTGCAGATTTTTAATTTTACATGTGAAACAATACGCCAAGAAAGAAAGAAAAAAACTGGGGCATAGACTTAATACTTGTTCTGTAAGATGTAATTTGCAGCAACACATAAAATGTAATTAGCGTGATTGTCAGCAGTGGGTCTTTCTTCTTCACACTGGGATGGTGAGCACTCTCATGTGCCTTACCTGTCCAGTTACACACATCATGATGGGTCAAATATATTTACAACCACCTCCACACACTGGAGGACAAGTGCACAGGCATAAGGTTTAACAGTGAGTTTATCTCAGGTTGTACTTTTTTGTTAATCACAGTGGTAACAGAGAGCCTGTGTGTGAAGTCTTTGCAGTGAAGCTACACAGATGGAAGTGTGAGGATAGAAAAAAATTGGTTATTCAATTATTTTTGTTTCTCTAAGGCTCAATACAAAATGATCTATGGCCTGGTACTAGTCCACAACCTGGTGGTTGGGGACTTCAACCTTACAGGATTATTGTGATGTTCCAGAAGGACAAACGAACAACCCAAAAACAAAACACCATCAAACCTGGATGTTGCTTGCATGGAAGCATAAAAAGACAAAAAGATAGTACTACTACCAGTTACAAATAAGATCTAAGTAAAGTGAGTGATCTGAGCTATGATGTGGTTTGTTGTTGCAGCTTGAAATCCTGTTCGCAGGCAGAAAGTAACTTAATTATCAAACAGTTCTGTGTCATTATAGAAACAGAGACAGACAGGCATTAACATTTGTTCTCTAATGCAAGTCATGGTGACCTTTAGATTTCGTGTGACTGATGTGTGACTGGAGAATAAATGTGAAGTTTGAACATTTACTGTAGTCATCTCTTCGTTGTTTGGAGCCTTGCCTGGTAGTTTCCCTGAGGCCCCGATGCAAGAAAAAAACTCAACATTCACTTTGTCTGAGTCACTCATAGATTTTTTTTTTCACATTTCCAGCAAAAGCTCTTGCTCCTGGGAATTTTATAGGCTCTACTGTACGTCAGAAACTCAAGTTGTGATAGATTAAGGTTGGTGTCGTAGCTAATGACTCAACAAATCCAGCTCTTCCTCTGAATCCCATGTGAGATCACTTTGTTACCAGAGATTGTTCTTTCATCTGGCAGCCGCAGACTGTTTCAAATGAAGAGTCAAATACCTCCTTGGGATGAGTAACCAGATTTGTTTTCTGGTTAGCTTGTGTCACCAGCATGATGACCACAAGCAACAGCACACCGTCACATCCTGTGCGCAGTTTTTCTGTAATAATGTTAATAAAAGACAGCATTTTTAAAAGCTGTTTGTATTTCTGCTTGTGCTTTGGAACAAAATAGGAGAAATATGTTTTTTGTGTGTGTGTTTTAAGTAAATTGGGATACATCAAATAGGAATCAGTCAGTGGGCTTACATCCAGCTAAAATACTGAATTTATGTGTTTTTATGCTAAAACCAGCCTTTAGAATGCATGTTCACACGTTGGTATGACTAAAAGTTGCTCTATGTTTCTATTTACCGAGGTTGGACAAACATAAATTTATGTAAATAAAAAATAGATATTCCCTTGCATGTACAGGTTGTTTTCAGATGATGACAAGGAACAGCAGAAAACTCTGGAAGCGTCTTTTTTTCATGGTAAAAAAGTGCTATCAAAATAAAGAAGTTTTGTCCTGTTTACAGCTTTTGTTTTGGAGAAAAAAAAAATACTTTCCAGCCTTTTGAGTAGTGACAAATAAAGATGGAAATATCTAAAGTTTATAGTAAAAGTGTGCCTGGTATTCATAGAAAACCTCTGTTTAAAGTATACAGGAGTGGGTTCAGACATCTCTCCTGTTTGCACTAACCACATGTGAGACAGGACTTGACTGCAGGAGGGCCAGTCTGGTCCCCACACTCTTTTACTACAAAGCCGGGTTGTTGTAACATGTACAGAATGTGTCTTGGCATTGTTTTGCTGAAATAAGCAGGGATGTACATGAGAAAGACCTTGTTTGGATGGCAGCACCTGTTGCTCCAAAACCTATATGTACCTTTCAGCATTAATGGTGCCTTCACAGATGTGCGGGTTACCCATGTGATGGGCACTAACACAACTCCATACCATGACTGATGATTGTATTTTGGACTTTGTGCTGGTGACAATCTGGATGGTCCTTAACCTCTTCACTCTTAACTGTGTTAATTGTGGTTTTCTGAAGTGTTCCTGAGCCCACATGGTCATTTCCTTTAGAGAATGATGTTTTTGATGCAGTGCTGCCTAAAGAATTGAGGGTCATGGGCATTCAATGTGCCACTTACGTACAGAGATTTCTCTGGATGCTCTGAATCTTATGATATTATTGACTATAGATTATGAAATTCTTAAATTCCTTGCTATTGTATGTTGAGAGACATTCTTGAACTATTGGACTAACACACAAATCACAAAGTGGTGAACCTCGCCAAGTTCTTGCTTGCGAATGAGCCTTTCTAGGATGCTCCTTTTATACCTGGTCATGGTACTTACCTGTTTCAAATTCACCTGCTGACCAATGACATTTTTCAAATAGGTGTTTTTTCTTTTTTTTTTTTTTTATTTCTCAACTTTCCCAGTCTTTTGTTGTTCCTGCCCCAGCTTTTATGTTGCTGATATCAAATTCAAAATTAGTGTAATAAAGTATTACAGTTTATCACTTTGAAAATTAAAGAGCTTGTTTCTGTTCAGGGTTCAATTTAATGTAGAAGCAGAAATTTGCAAATCACTGTATTGCATTTTTTTAACTGTAACACAATGTCACAACTTCATTGGAATAAGGATTTTCATATCTTACAATAATCCAATAAAATACAGACCAGAGGCACGTTTTACAAAAACCCACAATATCACCCATAGGTTACATTTGACAGCTTGTATTTTGTAGATATTAAGGTCCTCTTGACTCACCATGTAAAAAGAGAAGTGGAGGAGTAAGTAATGTAAGTTTTACCATAGTGAAGATCACTTTTTGTCAAGAATAGGAATAGCATACAACAGCATACAGTTTATGTCCACACCCCAGTACAGGTGGCCTAGGTTTGCTTCCAGCCTGTAGCCTCTTTCCTGTGTCTTCTCCTGTTTTCCTGCCCTCTGACTCCATCCACTGTTTCTGTACTGTGCAAAAAGGCTGAAAAATCTTAAAATGAAAGTGTAGATCAGAAAAAAATGCATGTAAAATTTTGCTGGGAGCAAGTAGAACTTCCTATTGATTCACATTATTTCCTAGTCTTCATCTGACTTTCTCATGTCATCAGTCACCTACCAAGTAACCTATCCTCCCAACTGGATGACAGTGGAGTAGGTGCTGTATGTATCCTTCAGGGTATCTGCACAGGGCTTTAAACAGACACTCTATAAAAAACCTGCCACCTGGGGGGGCTCTCAACTTTAACATAACAAAAAGCACTCGGAGAGCGCAAACCTTCCCCAAGTAGCTCCCATTTATCTATAAGCAATGATTCCATGATAAAGTAACCATCATAATATGATTCTGTGACCCTGAAAATCCACACCTAGCACTCAGAATCATGTTGATATCATTATTAGTTAGACAGTTATTGGACAACAATGATTGTTAGTTAATGGCGGTTATCTGGATCACCACCAAAATCTAATTTTTTTTTTTTAGTTGGGCCATTACAACATCTCCTGAAAATTTCAGCAAAATCCATCCGGTAGTTCTTTGCGTAATCTTGCTTACAAACAAACAAAATACACCAAAAGCATAACCTTCTTGGCAGAGTTAAAGATGGAGAGAAACTCAAAGTATACACTCTGCCTGCCTTCACTTTTTACTTTTAATTGAATTAAAGACTCTGGTTACCAATAAAAAAGCACAACATAAGGTGTGTTTTCTCAACGCAAATATACATGCATGTTTCAGTGTGTGGGGAAAATTTGCACAATGACAAAATATCATGTTAAGAGGACTTCCTGTTTACATTGTGACCTATGTTTATCAGGAATTCAGTTTTTAGGAACCTTTCCCCCTCATCATGTTAAGTTTACCCAGACAACTTTAACAGATATTATTGCCCTGAGGTGTAAGTGTGTGTGAATGCTTGTCTGTCTCTATCTGTCTGCCTGGTAATTGTCTGGCGACCAGTCCAGAGTGTACCCTGCCTCTACTCAAACGTCAGCTGGAATAGACCCCAGCCCTCTGCAATGCCTGAAAGGGACAGGTGGTATGGATAACAGATGAATGGATGTTTGTATAGCTGTAATGACACATGCATACATGACATTTTTTAAAAACATGTCAGGAGATCTGACCTTATTCACTGCGCTGCATGCTTTGGTCCATATACTGAACTTCAGATTAACTTGTGGACTTCAGTTTATTCCTTACTTGAATGACTCATTGAAAGAAAATCAGACGCAAAATTATATGACATGTAAGAGAAACTTTGGCTTAATTTGCTGCACTATTAACTATGATTGCTCTTCCATTTGAAATAAGCCTTTCTGCCTGAATACAGGTTGCATTTTGGGACAGTAGTTTTATTTTGAGAAGAATATCCTTTAATTTTACTTGAATTGGAACTGTCTCTGTTTTTCTTTGCTGTATGTTTAATGACATTTACTTGATAAGTTATTCGGTTGAGATTACAGCTGAGATGGTACACAAGATGTTAGGTAAGATCTCATGAAGATGGTAAAGAAGAGGATTTTGTTGGATGCATTAAAGTCACTCAGAAAACAGATGGTATAAAAGTAGATACAGTTCAATTAGATGAAGGATTAGATTATGTTGCTTGTCATAATATTTACAGTTTTCTTACAGAATGAAATGAGAATTGATTAGAGCATGTGACAGTGCAAAAAATTACATTAGAGGTTCTTCAAGATGTGGTGAGAACAGAAATGTCCTACAGTGTAGTGTTATATTAGATTAGGGGTGAGATTAGACCGATTTAGTTTCTGTCAAAGTGTATGATTACACAATTAAACCAAGCATGTAGGTGAAAACAGTCATCAGATGAAATCAGCTCTGCTGGAGGATTAAAATAGTCTGGGTTACAGCCAAACTTTGCTACAAAGGTGAGGTTGAGGAAGAGGTCACACCATGGCAGAGCCCAGCAACAGGACACAAGGTAATTGTTCTACATCAGCAAGTCTCTCCCAGGCAAGATTTCAAAGTAGATTTGGGTTTTGATATTTGCTGATCAATCACTCTCAAAGAAGGGCAAAGACAGGGGTAATGTTGGACCGTGGATGCACTTGTCAGCCAAGAAAACTTGATGAAGCAGATGAAAGACATCTTGCATACTTCTCTTTGAAACTGGAGGATTTTAAGAAGTGCTGTAAGTTCAGAACCAGCAGAAACCAGTGGGACCCAAGTACACCCATCTACTATCCAGAGAAGTCTGGACAGGAGTGGCCTTCATGGAAGAGTTGTGTCCAAAAAAGCCATATTTCTGACTGAGGTTCAACTAAGTGCCTAAGTGCACCTGAGTTGATCTTACTGTAGGTATGCACACAATCAGACCAGACAAGACCAAACAAAGGTAGTAAACTACAAGAAGAGTGCATTATCTTTGTATTTGGTTGGATATTTAAGAACCAACAACAGTAAGCAAAATAAAAGAGCACACACTAACAAAATTAAATCACTCAGCACATGTGACCCATGTTTGCATTGATGGCACCCCCTGCTCCCAGGTCCTGCTTGCAGGTTATCACATACAAGTCTTTTTTTTTATACGTGTAGATTCATGCTGCACTTAAACTTGGATGCTTGTGGCACGGCATTCACACAAAGTCAGAGACACATACTTTCACTGCTTCCTCCTTTGGCTGAGTCTGCATGTCCCCTCTCTGATACGATGGAGCAAATTCCCGAATGCTGTGTGCCAAGTGGATGGTCTGGTCTGCAGAGCTGAACTGCTCTTTGGGTTGAATAAAGTTGTCTGAATTTGAATCTGAATAAACTTGTTTGCTTTATTCAATCTCTGTGAAGTGGAAGTGATGCATTACAGGGTCATAAATATTATGGCTTGAAACAGCAGTGTGAATGAGGCTAAAATGTAGTGTGAAGGCTAACTGAACCAGAGGAAAAATTCAACTAAGTTGCATCTTAACCCAGGTCCACCAAAATGAAAGTGACGTTTCCCTTCCTTTACTTTCCAAACAGCAGAATTATTGATTAGAGGATGACAATCTTTGAAAGTACAGACACTTTTATGCTTTTAATTTGTAAAAGTGGTGTATGAGAATCAAACCTTCTGCCCTCCTGGTTTTGCACCGGCCATGGATCTAAAAACTATCCATATGCTACCTGGAAATATCAGTAATTCTCCTATTAGCCAAAAATGATAATTTGCTTGTTGAGCTTATTGTCAGTCAATATATTGTGCTGATGATACTGTGCTTCCCTATTAGCTTTATCGTTTCAACTGGCATTATAAGTGCAAATCTGTTTAAATTGTTGCTGTTGTTGTCTCTATTTTTTGTCACCAAAGACACCAAAAAGGGGCTGAAGTTGGAAAAGCTTTCTGCGGCCCGGCCTCATTGGAGAGCCCACAAAGGTTAAAGAGTGGTCCTTCCTAGATTCAATCAGTTGTGACCAAACTTTGCTTTTAACCCAATATTCACATTTCTTATAGATAAAATAAAAATACACTCCTAAAAGGCTCCCACAGGGTCTTTCAGGGGCCAGGCTTTATCTTTGTCTGGCCATGTTTGTCACCACTCAGGTATTTCATTCTGGCTTTCTCTCTGTTCCCCTTCAACACAGTTTCAGCAGATGGCTGTACAACATGTGTCTAGATGTTTGTGGTGGATCAATGTTGGGTCTAATCAAATACTATAGAGAATACAATCTAGATCTAGTCTTATTGTGGAGTAGTTTGAGATAACATGTGCTGTAACTTGGGACTATACAATTTAGGACTGATAGATTAAATTAAATTAAATTGAGTGATTAAACTAAGTTCAATAATGTAGACTAAAAGATAAAAGATATAAACCAAAAATAAAAAAAAGGTTTGTATCTGTGGGACCACCGCTGATTTCCCCCATTCATCCCACATCCAGCTGTTCTCTTGAACCCACATCAACCAATTATCGTCCATCTGCTCTCAGTGTCCACACATGACCTGAAATACACCCAGAGTGTTGGACAAAACAACAACAGAGGAGCATATGCGGCAGAGTGGTCAGGGTTTGTGTTAGACTGTCGAGCTGTGGGGTCCGTTCTCACAGGTCGTTTAGGATTACAGGAAGTAACATTGAGTCACTAATCTCACTCCTTTCTGACTCAGACTGTTGAACTCAGAAATGTGATCTGGCACAAAGAGGCCCCCTGCTGAAAAAGGATCTCTTTTTTCCTCCCAAACGCTCCAAATTATTAGCCAGTAAGGGGCTGATGTTGACCATGCGAGAAGTTTTAAACTGAGGTGATAACATTACTAAAGAGCCAAATAAATATAGCAGATAAAAACATCAGATTGTTTCCCTCAGAGTGTTTGAGGCAGAAATATCTCACAGACACTCTGGATAGCTGCCTCAGGCTCAGCCAGGGCTAATGTCAGACGTTAAAAGGATTGTTTTTGCAGATTTGTAGACTTCCCATATGACACAAGATTTAATTTGGAACACTGACTGGACATTCCACTGACTTCACCAAAATCTGTTTCATATGAAAACACTTTACGTAACCAGCTGGCAGGTCGGAGCCACATGGAAAGGAACATGCTGGAGTTAAAGTGGTGGTGGTGGCAGCTGGAGGAGGATCTGGTGACTGTGTACTGACCAAAACTCTCTGATATTTTGAATTTAAACATAGCAAAAGGGACTTTTTCATACTTTATAGTCTTGCCATGTTCAGAAATGTTACAGGAGTGAGCAAATTCCTGTCTAGACCAAAAGTAGGACTAAATATGGACATTATAAGGTTTGGTTGGGCTTTGATGCTCAGACATTAGGGTTCTGTTATTGAGGGAAAACACATAAAAAAACTGCTCTGTAATCTCTCAGGAAACCTTGATTTTTGTTTTGTTGAATGACTCATCTTCATGAACTTTCTTGATGAGTCAAGATTGCAACATGAAGACACGGTGGTCAGATGTGGTTTAAGTGTTAAATGCCACAGAGTCTTTTTTAATGTGTTTTGAAAGGAGAGGAGTGTCCGATGACTTTGTTTAAAGTTTCTCTCATACTGATTCCGTTAAGCGCTTTGTGAATGTATGATTAACTTGCACACCATAGAAAGTTGTGATTTCATCACAGCAGCTTTTTTGTATTTTTTTTAAAGTTTTGTTCTTCCCAGGATACAACTGATGTCCATGTGTTTGTGCTGTAATGTCACTCACTGTTCAAAGAAAACAGTCACTTTTTGTTGTGGTGGGATAGAGCATGCTGCCCTCTTGTGTCCAATTTGTGGTATTGAGAGAAAGCAGGCAGGTGTTAAAACTGTCTGATGTTTAGAAACAGTGTCAGAACCTTAATACCCGAGATATTCCTTTTTAGTTAGGGAAAGAGCACTGTGGGCGCATGGGACCCTATTTGTTTTTCATTTGCAAGAAAGTTCCCACCATTTCTGATGGACTTGGAGGGCCTGAACATGCTCAAAAAAGTCTTGAAATTTTGCAGGCGTATCAAAACTTGCAGAAATAGCCATGTTGTAGTTTGTGGACATGTTTTTTTTTAGGATTGCATCCACAGCAACCCCCAACAACTTTCAAAAGAACATCCCCTGGAGCTTCCTTGAGTAAAATATCTGAAACTTTGTGCAAATGTCCAGCAACCCAAGACTTAATCAAGAGTGTCTAAGCGTCATGGTGAAGTCTCGACAGAACAGCCACCATTTTTGTTTAAAGGCCAAAATTGGCTATTTTTGGACATTTCCTGGGGACCTTCTTGGACTATCTGTTCTTAGGATATTCATTCAATCCACTCCAACTTTGGCATATAGGTAGACAAGTCCTTGATGATCAAAACTTATCCAGGGTGTGTTTCAATCTCAAAAGACTGAATTTAAATGGGTCCACAAATTTGCACATTTTTGAGAAAACAAGAAGAGGATCCTAACTTGGATGAAAATTATCCGAACTGACCAAAATCTCCATGCCAACATTAGGTCTGGGCATGAAAACATCCATCTGTCCGTTATCTATACTGCTTATCCATTTCAGGGTTGTAGGGGGCTGGAGCTTATCCCAGCTGACCCACATAGAGGGATAGACAACCATTCATGCTCACACTCATACCTAAGGGCAATTTAGAGTCACCAACTGATCTAATGAGCATGTTCTTGGTTGGTGGGAGGAAGCCGGAGTGCCTAGAGAGAACCCATGCATGCATGGGAAGAACATGCAAACTCCTCACAGAAAGGCTCTGACCGACACAGGGATCAAACCAGCAACCTTCCTGCTGTGAGACATGTGCACTACCTGCTGTACTATTGTGCTGCCCCCTGAAGGCATCTGCAAGGAAAAAAAAAATCTGAATGCATCTTAGCACCTCCGAGCGGTGAATACACATATTTTGTCATACCACGCTCTGATCCAAAAGGATTTAATGTATCAAGTCTATGTGAACAGAATATTTGTGAGTTTTTGTCATAGGGCAGTTTCCCAAAACAATTTAAGGTGCTAAGGAACTTCCAGCCTGAACACCTATAAAAAGAACATGTTTGAATAGCTTGCAGCACCACCTACTGGGGATAGAAAGTGTCAAGTTTTACAAATTTGCCAAAACATTCAAGGCTTTTTCTCAAATCTCACTCAAACTTGATCAGTTAAACCAAAACAATGGACAACAAGGATGATGTACAGCTCATGGCTTTTCTATTCACTTTGACGCTGTTCATTTTTTTGTTTGGAGCTCAAAAGTGAGTAGTTGGTTTAGTGACTAAATATTTTTTCTGACAAAAAACTGGCAGGCAAAGAGAAGAAAAAATCAGATAAAGATATAAGTAATATGATTTTTGTTAGTGGGTGTGTACAAATGGCTCAGTGGTGTCCCCCATTTGTACCTTGTACCCAAGGTACAAAAAATCCAGCCTGTATCAGGTAGAATTTTGAAACTTGGTTGGCTTTTTGTTACAGTTTGGCTAAGAAAAAACAAAACACTGCTGAATTTATTTATTCTTTACAACTTTATTCGACATGTACTTCTCTTCATACATTCATTAGTTCATGCTCCTGTTAATATTTTGGTTTATAGGGTAGACTGGGGGTGGCTGTGACACTGGGAGAGTTGTAACACCTCCTTTTTTTTTCCTATCATGAATAAAATAGGAATCACATGATCATTTTAGTATTTTCCGTCTTTCACCTTGATCGCACACAGGAGATGTCAGTGCTAGAAACTGTTTCATGCGATTTCATTGAGAAAAAAAAAAAAAAACTCTCTGGTAAGAAATTTTTTCATCAGGATTAAATTGTGCGAAGTGCTAAAACCATTGTAGATAAAATCATAAAACGTATTGTGAACGAAAGTTTAGTCTCTCAGGCAGAATGTGAGGCACTTCTCCTTTGCTAATTTTACTTAACATTGCTGAAACACTCACTAAACACTGGCTGTGGATGTGGGGTGAGTTGTTACAGATGTCCTGGATGTGTTGCAATGTCCCTAAGCATTTACCTTATAACTTTTTATTTTTAAAGAATTCCTGAGTGACAGAAAATGACAGAAGTTTGCCTGTCAATGTTTCAAATACAGCACCTCCTGAGCTCTCAAGAATGGCCAGTAATTTAGATCACCTGCAAAGGTGTGGGATATACTATATTAAAGTAAGCAGATGCTGTAAACACTGCCGAGCTAAAAGACAGGGCCTCATTACAATAGAAGCACGAATGCTCTCTCTGACAAGCCGGGGGATGTGTTGGCTGGATATATTCACTCTGAAATCCAAAGTCACCAGCACCTGGCTTTCTGAATCTGAGCTTTCATATTTAGATTTGGGCATCTTTCATGTAGAAAAAAACAGGTACAGGTCAGATCTTTGTGCCCTATGACCTCAGTCTGAAGAGCAAAATCAGCCATTATGTTTTATGATGAACAAGGATGATAGAAAATATAGAGTTAATCTACATCAAATTCAGCATAGATGAAGCAATAATAGTGGGAGGAACGGGTAAAAAACAGACTGTATAACCTTTAAAGTGACATCAATTTACAAGGCCAGTGATACTCTTACAGAAGTTTAAATTGATAGTATTTGTAGTAAACAAATGTGGGCACATCACATAAAAGTTTGAGAACTTTTGCCCAATAGTTGTGAGAGTTACAGGGGCTGAAGCAAAGTGTTAAAACCATGCACAGTCTCCCCTACATTAATCCACTACTTTACTACTTAAATACAACTTGCCAAAAGTTGGCAACCATGCAAATGTTTATGACCAAATGTATCATAAAGAAAAATTGTCATGCATTTTGGAAGCGGCTGACACATGGTTTTTCAAATGCTTATTATGATGAAAATTAATTAATCAGCATTGATTAGGGAGGATCTGGATGTGTGATAAATGATTCTAACCCACAGAAATAGCTGGGCTCCTAAAAAGCCTGTCAAATGGTCCCCTGATTAAATTTCATATTATCAACATGTAAACTGGTGTAAGGGCTAATGTGCAGCCTGGGGCCAATTCCAATCAGGCTTGGTGGTTGCTAGAATAGTTCATTGTAATTTTTTTCACTCAGCTTCACACAATAATATTACATTACTAAGGTAAAGTTGACTTCAGTGAGTCCAGCAACAATGGTAGTATTGCACAAATTAAGCCTCATACCAGTTTAGTAAAAGGGTGGCCTCCATCAGGAGATATGCAGCAATAAAAAAGTGCATTTGAAGCTTCATAACAGGTAACAGTGTGTTATCAGGTCAGAACAAATAACATAATAATAATGACAATAATAAGATGGAATATCTCTTAAATCCAGGATGGACAATGTCACTGTGTTATCGTTGAGCACCCTTATAGATTCCCGACCCCAGAAATCTTCACTCATCCCTCTTTATGGCTTTAGTGAAGCCTCATGCTATGACAGGCGGGTTTTCTGTGTAACTTAGTGTTTGAAAGCAGAAGTAAATGGGGCTGTGTGTTACCTGCATTGAACAGTGTGAATGAAACTGAACGTAGTACTCACTCCAGACCACAGGGGGCGCTGAGTACTTCAATGTTTAATAGCAAACACCCCCGTTTCAGAGAAGAAGTGTCCGCCCTGGGTAGCTGTATGCATTGAGTCGGCAAACGTAATTTTATTGTATAAAGTGAGTTATTCAGACCATCATCGATCATTCAGGTTAAATTAAATAAACATGTAAGAGCATTTTCATTGAATATTTGCATGTTTTTAGCCAACAATGACAAAAACCTGCCAATGTTACTCTGAAGACGAGCTAAAGCTAGCTGAAAGGGCTAGCGGTCTCTTATGTTGTTTCTGTTGAAGGCAGCCTTTGTTGTGACTAGTTTGTTGTACACGTAGGCATGAAATGCACCGGTGTATTATATAGACTAAATAAATCGGTTTCTGGTTCATTTATGTTATAACGTGTATGCTGTTCTCTTTCTCCTAGATGAGTTATTCCGCTCTGTCCTGATAAACTCTGACATTACCACATCTAGAATGACATAGCTTTGTTTTCTAAGTTTTGCTGTTGTTATAAACAGAACAGTGAAGGGTAGAAAATGCCAGCCAGTCAACCTGCTTAAACTCCTGCCTGTAAGTCAAGATGAATCGCCCAAAACCAACAACTCTCAGACGGCCCAGTGCTGCCAAACCATCAGGTAAGATGTCAGCAGTAGACTCGTCCTACTATTGTTAGGCATTGGCAATAAAGAAAAGATAATATGACCGTCTGTGTCATCTGTATTTTCCAGGGCACCCACCACCAGGAGATTTTATTGCTCTTGGATCTAAGACCCAGGGTGGAGAACCCAAAGCCCCTGCTGTCCTCCTGAAACCAGCATCCTCAGTTTTACCTGCTGATCGAAAGAGAGAGACGTCCTCCACCCTGCCCTCCTCATCGGGTCTGTCCAGCCTCACCAAACGACCCAAACTCTCAACTACCCCTCCGGTCAGTGCCCTGGGACGACTCGCTGATGTAGCAGCTGTAGACAAGAGGGCAATATCACCCTCCATAAAGGAGCCATCTGTGATACCTATTGAAGGTAAATCAGTTACAGTTAATTTCTGAAAATTTGCATTTAACACTCAACATGTAGAAATTATGGATTCTAAACAGCAAAATCTTCTTTTGCAGTGTCCCCTGCACTACTGCTGGATGAGATAGAAGCTGCAGAGTCAGAAGGAAATGATGATCGTATTGAGGGTCTGCTGTGTGGAGCAGTGAAACAGCTCAAGATGAACCGAGCAAAGCCCGACACCACTCTCTACCTCAGTCTCATGTTCCTGGCCAAAATCAAGCCTAATGTGTTTGCCACTGAGGGGATTATTGAAGTATGAATTGAGATATTGACACAGTTTCAATATTACAATTCAAGTACTAATAGATTGTATAAATATCTGTTGTGTTTCTTCAAATGTATGGTCAGAATTTTGGAGATTTTTTAAACACTGTTGAATAATTCACACATACAGTGTCACTTGTTGTTAATTATTTCTTAGTTATTTAAAAAGTACATTTTCTATCTGTCTGTCCATCTATCCTTTATCTCTACTATTAGTGTTTGAATGAATTATGGTGCAAGGATTTTGGTGCTTTACAATTGTATGATTGAAACTAAGAACTTTCAAGTATTGTTAGGCTTTCAGATCTCCCCAGAAATCAGCTTTACAAATGTTGGACTTTAACCATACTTTTTTTGATTTCCCTAGGCCTTGTGCAGTCTCTTGCGTCGAGATGCTTCAATCAACTTTAAAGCGAAGGGGAACAGCCTTGTGTCAGTTCTAGCATGCAACCTGCTGATGGCAGCTTATGAGGAGGACGAGAACTGGCCAGAGATATTTGTAAAAGTAAGAACTTCTGACACATTTGAAATAATAAAAGTTATATTAGTAGTGGTACTACTTTTTCACTTCTGTTTGTTTTTGAGGTTTTTGTTATTGTATTTAGTCGATCTTCAATTTCTTTTTAGGTGTACATTGAAGACTCTCTGGGAGAGAGAATCTGGGTGGACAGTTCTCAGTGTAAGACCTTTGTGGATAACATTCAGACAGCTTTTGGGACAAAGATGCCCCCTAAAAGTATGCTGCTGCAGGCTGACACTGGCCGTTCTAGTGGGGATCTCAGTGCAGGTACGGTTCCTGTTTTTTAATTCCCCCATTAATCTGGCTTAAGGATAAAGCACGACCTGGTAACTGGCCCCCAGGCTACCAGTTGCCTGTTTCTGCCTTAGATCATCATTTCTCGTGTGAAAGTCTTCCAGGCACAAGCCTCTCAGACCAGGCTGCTCTGTGTTTTTTTTTTTTTTTCCAAATTGTCTTTCAGGTTGGAGGTAGCGTGTGCAGCATGATGATCTGTCATCTAGTTTAATCAATGTTACCAAAGCTGTGCCACAAGGCTCAGTTTTCCTCCCTCTTTCTAATATACCTGGAGATAATTGTGAAACTGTAGCAGGATATAAAGCTGTCCAGCTTGGTCCCACCAGGGCAATGTAAACTTATTTTTGGGGCAGTGAAGAAATAATCTTTGCATTGTTTCTGTTGTTAGTATTTAATTTGCCGTTACTTGGTTTACTTACTTGATAACTGTTTGGAGTGTATTAGATATTCCTGTCTATAACTAATTGTTTTTTTGCATGTGTGCCTAAACAGCTCCGTCTTGAGAATAAGACCCTCTGTATCAGTGAGATTACCTGTAAGCAATAAAATAAATAAAATGTACAAGGACTGGTAAACTGTGTGTCTTTGCATTTTTAGGAAGCAGCCCTCATCCCTCAACCCCTGATGAGGATGACAGTCAGACTGAATTGCTGATAGCAGAGGAGAAACTCAGCCCAGAGGATGAAGGGCAGGTTATGCCAAGGTACAAAATCTACCTTATTAAATGAGACCTTGTACGCTGGCTCTATTTATATTGTTACATTTGTGTTTTAACTATTTGTTTTTTCAAAAATAAGCAATTTAATACTGTTAAATTCTATCATAATGAAAGTATGACACGTCTTGTAGGTATGATGAATTAGCAGAGAGTGTGGAGGACTACGTACTGGATGTCCTCAGAGATCAGCTGAACCGCAGACAGCCAATGGACAACGTTTCCAGAAACCTGCTGCGTTTACTCACAGCCACGTGTGGCTACAAGGAGGCTCGACTCATGGCAGTGCAGAGGCTGGAGATGTGGCTCCAGAACCCAAAAGTGAGTGAGAAATAATTTAAGATAATCCACTAAGAATACTTTTTAATATACCTATTGGTTATAATTGCAGATGCTTTTGACCACTTTACCACGCTGTTGTAGAAATAAGACTCAGTTCTGCAGAACTGTTATAAAGTAATTAATTATTAAATAGAAGAGTCTAAAATGATTTAATTTTAGTTATTTTATTTACCTTTTAATCAGGGACTTTACATGAGCATTTTTACATCTAATTGAGAGTGCAACTGATGCGATGTGTGGACGACTTCTAGACAATAACTAAAAACAATTAAGAGCAAAACAAAAGAAAAGATTGAAAGTATGATTTGCAATATGAAACATGTAATGTAGTGTTCACAGATTTGCCTTTGTTTAAGCCATTGTTACTGAACTCATTTTTGCTGCTTTTTTTTTGCACAGCTGACTCGACCTGCTCAAGACCTCCTCATGTCTTTGTGTATGAACTGCAACACCCATGGAACAGATGACATGGAGGTGATCTCCAACCTGATCAAGATCCGACTCAAACCAAAAGTCCTCCTTAACCACTACATGCTGTGTGTCAGGTCTGAAGAGTCCCTATTCGCTTGACCTGAAGCTTTTTTTTTTTTTATATATACACATTGACTCTCACTAATGCATGCTTTGGCTGTGTTTCTACAGAGAGCTGCTCAATGCGCATAGAGACAACCTCGGCACTATGGTGAAGCTGGTTATCTTCAATGAGCTGTCCAATGCCAGGAATCCAAACAACATGCAGGTTTTGCATACAGTGCTACAGCACAGCCCTGAGCAGGCCCCAAAGGTGAAATAAAAAATAGTGATGAGTAGTAATAGTTTGGTTAAGTATGACAAATCAAACCAGATTTTGTATCTTTGGCTGTGTTTTTCAACTTGTTCTCTCTTCCATTGTGTCCGTAGTTCCTGGCCATGGTGTTTCAGGACTTGCTGACCAATAAGGACGATTACCTCCGAGCTTCTCGAGCATTACTTCGAGAAATCATCAAACAAACCAAACATGAGATCAACTTCCAGTCCTTCTGCTTTGGTTTGATGCAAGAGAGAAAGGAGGCCACCTACGTGGACATGGAGTTCAAAGTAAAACCATATTAAAACACAATTCCTTGTTTCTCTTCAATCCTCATAGCTTGACTTTAAAACGTTTACTCCCATTTCTCCGCAGGAGCGTTTTGTCATCCAGGTGACAGATTTACTTACTGTCTCCATGATGCTGGGTATCACTGCTCAGGTTAAAGAAGCTGGCATTGCTTGGGACAAAGGAGAGAAGAAGAGTTAGTTTTATTTTATTTCATCTTTTACAATTCATTTTTTTAAAATCCATTTAATGACAGTGGTTCTCATCTTTCCCTCCTTAATGACAAATCACAGCCCAAAATAAATTTCAATCACTGAAATCACAATATTTAACTTTAATTTAGACAACTGTTGACATCATGGTAACAGTTGAACACACACATGCTCATGCTAACAGTTTTAAGTCAAAAGGCTGTAGATGCCAGCAGATTCAAATTTGCATACATTTGGTAATATTACTGTTCCCTGTCAGTCTTTTTAAGACATAACAAAAGCACCCACTAGTCCAGTATGATTTGGCATGTAAAAGTCCAGTCAGTGACACTTAAAACATCAACAGTTGATCACATGTAAACAAGAGAGATAATGTCACATAGTGGGACATCACCCTGAGGAGAGGTCGGCACAGACTGTGACATTTTGGGCCCAAAACTCAGTTTTCCCTATCCACACAGACATCCCAAAGCTGAGGTTTAAAAATCCTCACCTTTGCAGGAGTTTCCAAAATATTAGTCACAGGAATCAAAATGCTGTTTACTTGTGGACAGAAGACCAAAACTCTGAGAAACCGTGGCGTTTAAAAAAATATCCATTTACTAGTGGACATCGCCCCATTTAGAGAACTTTGATGGGGGCCAGAGCGCCCTAAACCCAGTTCCTTAAAAAATGGTGCGTTTGTTTTGATGGAACTGAATGTATGAAAGTAGAAATATACATGACAGAACAAACATGTTTTGAAAGCACATTATTACAGATGCCATGAGAGGTCTTATTTGCACAAGTTTTATTTTTACTAATTTTCTTATTACAGCAAGTAAATGTTGATGTTCTTTAGAGATCTTGAGAAATTGAAAAATATCAGGGAAAATAGAGCTTTGATTTCCCAAGATAAAAACACAAATAAGGTGATAGGTCAAGAAAAAATATATTTGTTTTCACACAAAAAAACTGTAGTAAAATAAAATGCACTGATTCACTTTGGGTTAGTACACATTTATGGCCCGCTAAAAACAGCTCCATATCCCATTTGTAGTCCCTGACCCACTAATCAAGAACCACTTGTCTTTGCCAATACCTGCAGTTTTATCTTTGCCTTAATTACATCTTTGGTTTATTTCAGATCTGGAGGTCCTGAGGTCATTTCAGAATCAGATTGCTTCCATTCAGAGAGATGCTGTTTGGTGGCTTCACACTGTGGTTCCTACAATCAGCAAAGTTGGAGCAAAAGACTATGTCCACTGGTCAGTCACAGCTGGTGTTTTATTGTTTAAAAAACATGGCAGATCATGTTTACATTTTGCTTTGTACATTTATCAATATTTTTATGCCCACAGCCTTCACAAAGTGCTTTTCACAGAGCAGCCTGAGACCTACTACAAGTGGGACAACTGGCCCCCAGAGAGTGACAGAAAGTACGTTTTCTCGTACCATTTTTTAGATGTAAAATGTTCATTTAACATCAGCCATATTGTCACCCTGCTAAGCTCTTTGTTTGTTTCTGACTTGCACAGTTTCTTCCTTCGCCTCTGCTCTGAAGTGCCTCTGCTGGAGGACACGCTGATGCGCATTCTGGTGATCGGTCTGTCTCGCGATTTGCCTCTGGGTCCTGCTGATGCCATGGAGCTCGCAGATCATCTGGTGAAGAGAGCAGCTGGAGTCCACTCTGATGGTGTGTGCCCATTCATTAAGCTTTATCTGTTAATCATCTAAATTAAGGCTGTGTATGAACACTCGCTGTAAAATAATGACATTTCCCTGATGATTCAAACAGATCTTGAAGTCCTGAAAGTGGAAAGGATCCAACTCATCGATGCCGTGCTAAATCTGTGCACTTACCATCACCCAGAGAACATTCAGCTGCCTGCAGGGTAATACAACTGTCTGTGCTGGCTTATAAATCTCCTCTTAAATAATTCAGTTTATAGCTTATAAACAAATAACTAATGCCTGTTTCTATTTAAGGTACCAACCACCTAATCTGGCTATATCTACTCTCTATTGGAAGGCATGGCTGCTGCTGCTTGTGGTTGCTGCATTTAATCCTCAGAAAATAGGTACAGCAGTCCCTGTGAAATGAAACATTCACATCTTAAGTAACTTGTAGGTATTCGTCATTTTAAATTAATAATTAAAAAAAATATTTTTCCTCAAGGTCTGACTGCCTGGGATGGCTACCCTACACTGAAAATGCTCATGGAGATGGTTATGACGAAGTAGGTGATCATTATTTACAATCAATTAGTTTGGGTGATGAAAGGAGTTAATGTAGTTTAACAACTACCTCGCACCTCTGTTCTCCCACAGTAACTACACATACCCTCCATGCACTGTTGCGGATGAGGACACAAAGACAGAGATGATCAACAGAGAGCTGCAGATCTCACAGAGAGAGAAACAAGAGATCCTGGCCTTTGAGAGCCACCTGGCTGCAGCCTCCACCAAACAGACCATCACAGAGAGCAACAGCCTGCTGCTGTCTCAGCTCACCAGTCTGGATCCACAGTAAGAGAGCAGGATGAATTTCTTTATGCCCCCTCTAGCTTTATGATCAAAATAGAATAGAATACTTAAATGAGAAATTGTGATTGTGACATAAAGGAAAATGTATCGCTTTATTTTATTTTGTTCTGTTTTATTCTATTAAGCCAGTAGCCTGTCACACCAGCTCTGCCTAAGTTCTTGTTCATATTGTGGCATGAAGTCCACACTAAACACTGTTAACATTAGTTCAGTTTGTACCACAAGTTGTGTCTGTGCAGTTGCACCATGGGGATGTAAAGTTCATCTCAGTAGAGTGTAATGTGTAAACCAAGCAAAATATTTTAACAGATATACTGTTTTAATTTGATTTGACCTATCAGTAACTTGCATTTTTTTTAATTCAGTGTTTATTACAGTGTTGCTTCTTGTGCTGGATTGTCTCTAAAGAGGCAGATGGTTGGAAACAACCTCTGCAGACCGCCATTACTTGATATAAAGTGACATCATCATATGTGAAATTTTTCAAAACATAATGATTAAGCTAGAATCAAAAGCTTATAGCTTAAATGTAAGTCTAGGTCAAAAATATAATTGTGTGATCTGGCAGTGAAGTAGTTCATAATAAGAGATATTTAGTGGTACTTGTGCTGCTTGTCTGGAATTATTTCTACTGACAGAAAACAAAAGTACAAGCAAGAAGGTCATTGTGGATTTCTTAACCTGATGACAGATCCCTCCAGGGGAGGATGACTTAAAGTTTCGTGCTGTGATATCTGTGTACAGAGGGCTTTACATCTACTAGGAAATAATTATCAATCAATCAGTCAATCAATCTTTATTTGTATAGCGCCAATTCATAACAAGTGTTATCTCAAGACACTTTACAATAGAGCACAAAGCTCTTCATATTATGGATACACATATATGCATAGATACATATATACATATATAAAATACACATATACATATATATATAAAATATATACATCCAACACCCAACATGAATCCATGTAGCCAATCATGAATCCCTCCATCATGGCGGCAAGAAAAAACCTCTGTTAAGCAGCAGGAAATCTTGAATGTGGACCCCAGTCTCATGATGAACAGCAAATCCACACGATGCTGTGTTGGGTGTGTGGGCAAAGGGAGGGAGGTAAGTGGAGACAAGTGGACTAAAGTAAGGACTAAAGCTAGTGACAGATCAATGGACCAATCATAGACCTGTCGTTGTCAAATTTGTTTCTGCTGCAAACAAATTTATTAGAGGTTAGCCTCTTGAGATGCTACAGTGATCAGATTTAAGACGCTGTATAACTTAAGTCTAACTCATTGGAACTATTTCAGCTGGTGCAGCACCTTCAGTGTTGGAAGGGTATAAACCAGGGAAGGGCAAAATTTGGCCCGGGGGCCACATGTGTGAGGTGAAGGGTCACGTGCAAATTTTGCTTATCCCTCGATCTTTTTAAATATCAATATATGATCTAAACATGAAGGAAAAAAAGACCAAATCAACTCTGAAATACATTTTTTAAAGCTGTGGTTCTGGTCCTGATTCAGAAAATGCCCCCCCAACACACACACACACACAAAAATCTAAATTATATTGACTTTTTATCTATAAATATGAAAAATGCAATTATTTTCATAACTGTTTTTGGCTATTGGAATTTATTTATAACAAATTATAGGTGTAACTGATGTCTTGTATATATTTTTGAATCTTATGAATGTATCAGTTAATGTATTTGTATAAATGAAACAAATGCAACTATAATATTAACATTTTTTGCCCTGAAAAAGTAGTTTCAATTGGCTTGAATTCTTTGTTAAACTCATTAAATCTTACTCTTTGTATTTTAATTTAGAATATGACCGTTGCTATAGTTAATTACTGTAATGGTATATCTTTTATAATCTATTTCTTTACATTAAGTTAAAATAATTGTTAAATTATGAGTATCTTGCAGTTTGTAGTGTGGCCCTTTGACCTTCAGGGTAGCAATAATATTGCCCTCTCGATCACTGGAGTTGCCCATACTTGGTGTAAACGCTGTAAGTTAGAACTTTGTTCAAACTTGGCAAAATCGAAATGTATACAGAGCTAGTGCAACCAATAGCAGGAGAACAAAAACTTTGATAATAACTGATATTAAAGTGTTTTTTCATAAGTGTCCGGGCAAACAGTTATCAAAGTTTTGACATAATACAGTATAAAAACTAAACAAAATACAATTATAACCCTGGACACATGAATACACATAAAAGAAATAATGTAAGTATTCGTCACCATCTAACTAATTCGAAATACATCAGTCAGAACACCCACAGCTGTATTTCTCTGCTTTTAAATAATCTAATACCCTCTTAAAAACATCAGATATAACTAGCTCATTGAATTTCAGGTCTTTTGGCTACTTATCCCAAGGGAAGGAAACTGCAAATTTACAAGTTCTTACTTACCATATCAGTTCTGACCTTGGGCACAGACAATGAGAGATCTTGGGACTGTAGATGTAATCTTCAAATAGATGTAGGTCACAGTGTAAACAAGAAGTAGATCTAAAGTAGAGCCACTGATAAGAATGCACAATGTTATGGACATGTGGACATCCAGCACACGCATGTAACGAACAATGACGAGTGTGAGAATTTAGATCAGAAAGAGAGGACATGTAACACACAAATAAAGCAGAATTTCTGTGAAGCTGTCAGTGCTTATATCTGTGCCTGTCTGCTTGTGTTTGTGTAAAGGGGTCCTCCTCGTCGGCCCCCTCCTCAGGTGCAAGAGCAGGTCAAAAGCCTGAACCAGTCCCTGCGTCTGGGTCATCTCCTGTGCCGCAGCCGCAACCCTGACTTCCTCCTCAACATTATTCAACGACAGGTAAAGACCAAAATCGTAGTGTTATATCTGTCAAAGACCAAGTTGTAATAGATGCGTTAGAGTTTCCCCTTTGCTTTTTTTCCCCAGGCTTCCTCTCAGTCCATGCCCTGGTTGGCTGATCTGGTCCAGTCCAGTGAGGGGTCTTTGGATGTGCTTCCAGTGCAGTGTCTGTGTGAATTCCTGTTGCATGATGCGGCTGATGACAGTTTGCCAATAGAAGATGATGACGAAGGAGAGAGCAAGGAGCAGAAAGCCAAAAAGAGACAAGTAGGCTGATGAAACACTGTGACATACTTTTAATGACTGATCAAGTGTCGTCTTTGTCCTGAGAGTACATACGCAAAATTCATTCTTATATTAATTTGTGTTTATTTTCAACTGAATGTAAAAGAGTCTAGACTGACCCAGAAGTTTTGTCTGTTTTCCTGTTAGAGACAACAAAAACAAAGGCAGCTGCTTGGGCGACTTCAGGATCTCTTATTGGGTCCTAAAGCTGACGAACAGACGACGTGTGAAGTTCTTGACTACTTTCTGCGTCGCCTCAGCTCGTCACAGGTGGCATCCAGAGTCTTAGCCATAAAGGTACTTGACACAAAGCAGGAAACATCATCTCCACTAGCTTAAGTTAGTGTCAGAGTTTTTTATGTAATGTATTTTTGTGTGTAGGGGTTGTCATTGGTGCTGATAGAAGGAGGCTTGAAGGACGGAGAGGAGAGAGACCAGCCAATGGAAGAAGACTCTGCAGATGCTGAGCTCTTGCCAGGGTATCAGTGGCTGCTTCAAGACCTGCCAAAACTCCCGCTGTTTGACAGTGTCAGAGGGATGACATCGACTGCTCTGCAGCAGGTAGTACCTGATTCAACTGTTGTGAAAAACATATTAAAGTGTGCAGTATATTCTTCTCATCAATTCTCAACAAAATATTGAACCTTATAGTAAGATGTCCACAGCTTAGTACAAGCCTGAGAATCATGCTATTTTCGGTTTTGGTTACAAATAGCTTTCATTATTGATGCCCTTTTCTCTCCCTGCTGCCCTGCTGAACCTGTGAGTCAGTGGTCAGGGAGAAGAAACTCCTGCAATGTGCATCCAACATAGGCCATTAAATGTCATCCCTGTCCACTGTGAAAGACTCTGTTGTGGCTTCCACAACAATTTCATATTTCACAAGACAGTAAGGAGAGTGAGATGGCTCAATCCTCATTAAACTACACTCAGGAAAACCTTGTCGGGTCCAAGCATAGTATGAAAAACACACAATGATAAAACTAAACAATTCATCCATTCATTAATTATGTCATCAAATTGGGTCCACAACAATTATATATCTTACTGGCTTCTTAAGTAGAAAAAAATCCTCCAAATCTGTTCAAAACAGCCATGAAAAACATCTTATCAAGTCTTATTGATTGAAATTAGTAATCCATTTTTAAGGTCTTGCTGAAGTTGGCTTGATGACCATTAGAACAAACTTAACAAGCCTTAACAAGCCCAAAGGAGCAGCCTGTCATGGAAACATCATGATGTGTTCAATGACAGCTCAAAAAAATGACAATTAGACAGAATAAATACTTCATCGTGATGTGTTTAAATACAATTCATTTTTTTAAAATACTTAAATAATTCCAGCTATTTGGAGTTTGAAGTTGTTTAATTTTCAGCATTATAACATAGATGTAAAATATGTTACCTATTGGTAAAAAATCATAAACTGTAGCAAGGGTTTTTAAGATAAGTTTTTTTTTTTTACTTAAAACTTAAGAAAGAGATTTTTTAGGAATAAAAATGAGCTTTTCTTATCAGTAACTTCTTGCTGTTCTTGTAAAATTCTCCTTAAATCCCTCAGAATGTAACAAAACAAAAATACGTCACATATCTCACTCACTTCATATGTTAAACCTTTTCAATCAAGTTATCCCTCTGATAATTTTTTTTTTTTTCAGTTAATGTTTTTTCTTGCTTTAAACATAACTAATATCCATATAAAATGGGTCCCTTTGTATTACTCTGAAACCTGGTAACCACAGTTTCTGTATCAATATGGTGAGTTTGTTCTGCTGTTTATTAGTTTCAGTGGTGGAAATAAGTGATAGGAAGGGGAGGAACAGCCTGAGTATTTGCAGGAATATATTTTTAATGTGAAGGACTGAAAGAGTAGATGAGAAAAAAATTGCTGCGTGGCTATAACTTTGAACTTAAAAGATAAATATTGGATCTTATATTTAAGAACAACAGTCAAAGGGCCTCATCCTTATACATACGTTTGCTAAACTGAAGCTGAGTGAGGGCAGAGCATAGATACAAGCATGTTTAAGTTACATTGTTGACATATATAGAGTGCTGATCTCAAGGCATAAGAAACAGGAGAATTAACGTTCAGTTTTAGCTACATAAGCGGTAATAAAAGCCTATACTTCTCAAGACTCAAGTCGGCACATGTGTGGGTTACTGCTTGCTGCGTGAGGGTCAACATCATGTGGTTAACCTCAGCAGCCCCAAAGTAAGTCAACTTTGGTCTGGGTGCAAATATGTGCTCCTTGTGCACAACACTTTCCCCTTTTTATTTGCCGCATTGAGAGTGAAATACTCCCAGAGAATAGAAGTTTTCAGATGTAGTTGTGCTATCCTGACCACTGCTGCTATGCTGTTTTGTTTTTCTGTTGTGTCATGGTTAGTGTTTTCTAATGCTGCTCTCAGCAAAGACAGTAAGGAGAGTGAGATGGCTCAATCCTCATTAAACTCCACTCAGGAAAACATTGTCGTGTCCAAGCATGGTATGAAAACACACAATGATTAAACTAAACAACTCATCCATTCATTAATTTTGCCATCAAATTGTGTCTGCAATCAACATACAATCGCATCTCTGCTTTCTATAAGAAGCAGTCCCGTATCTCCCAGAAGAAAACTAGATTTAAGATATCCTCCTGCATGATGATTTCATTTATGTTCAGCTTCGTTCACAACATGCAGTTTCAATGCTGCTATGTCTCTTCGTTTAAGGTATAGTAGCTAAGTTCTCAGCCTGTGGAATGCCCACCTCCCCTGGTAAGTTATCATTAAGCCAGAACTCAGGGTTCCCACGTGTCCTGGAAAACCTGGAAAATCTGGAAAATGATTGACCAATTTTCCAGTCATGGAAAACATATGGAAAATGAGGAAAAAAGTAAAATGTCCTGGTAAAGCTTGAATTGTCCTGGAAAGTTATTTAGCTTCCTTCTATCTTGTTAGTGAACAAAATTCAAACATAGAAAATAAAGTAAAAATGTAGATAAAATAATGCAAGTTAAGGAATAAAATATAAAAACTCAAAACAATGGTGACAAAAGA
Organism: Cetoscarus ocellatus; assembly: GCA_037902135.1. NCBI lineage: Eukaryota > Metazoa > Chordata > Actinopteri > Labriformes > Labridae > Cetoscarus > Cetoscarus ocellatus. The sequence goes on from JBAMNC010000719.1 coordinate 975,045, forward strand.
AATAATACAAAATGGCAAAATAAAATTTAAGCTACTTAAACAGTAAATCAGCAAAATATGTGTATAAAAAAGCAGAGTAAATAAAGATAAATCAATAAGGTTAAACCATAAATTTATTATAGTGAGACTCTACATACAAGTCGGACTAAAAAGATAGCTAGCAGACAATGTTCATGCCCGAGAGTTAGAAATAAAAAATGTTTAAGTTCAATATGATACGGTGGAGCTACCTAGAGATATTGGTCATCACCCTTTAATCTTGTTTTATTAACAAGGATAGATTAACCTGAGAATTGCCCAAACCAATATTGTAATGGGGGAAACGTCCTGGAAAAAGTTCTGAAAAAGTCCTGAAAAATTATTTCTAGAAAAGAGTGGGAACCCTGAGAACTCCACAAGGTCTATTTAACCAACAGCACCCCAGGATTTTGACCTAATGTGGTGAAAAGCTTTTAAAAGTGGCACCAACCCTCATGAGCTCATCATCACTATTTATTCCTTCTGTCAGTTGTTAATATCAATCATGTCAGGCTGTGCGTCATGATTGATGGTGGCGATCTGATGGTGAGTGTCTTAGTATTCTATACTGGCATACTGGTCACCCTGGTTCTAAGTGTGACTTACAGGTTTTTACAGTAATGGGTAATGGTTTAATGGATGCCTATTGCTTGTTTTTTCTCTTTCAGGCTATCCACATGGAGACAGATCCACAGACCATCAGTGCATACCTCATTTACCTGTCCCAGCATGCACCAGTGGAGGAGCAGGCTGCTCATAATGACCTTGCTCTGGTAATCACTCTCAGTTGCTTTAAAACCATCAACTTAACGTGCTTTTCTTGTATTGTTTTGTTTTCATAGAGTGGTCCTGATACTAATCATATCCTTCTTACCCCCCTGAAGGATGTTGCTCGACTCATTGTGGAGCGCTCTACCATCATGAACAGCCTCTTCTGCAAACACTCCTACAGGCCTGAGGCTGATGCTGTGCTCTGTGCCTTTCTTTGTATTTTCTCTGCGTACATCAAGAGAATGAGGAAGACTAAAGAAGGAGAGGATCTCTACAGCTGGGTGAGCACTGAAAAGACTTCACTCACTGCATCATATTCCACAATGTGGCTCTATATGTGGTGACACTCTTATCAGCCATTGCAAGTAACAGAAGAGCAGAAAATGTTGTATCATAGAACTCTTGAAATGAAACACTAGAGCAAACTTTTTATCAGGTGACCTCAGAATGTTTTTTTTATAAAGCACCCTGAGTTTAGTTGTCTGTTCAAGTTAAAATGAATCAAAAAAGTTGTGAATTACATTTTTCATTGTTGCTGTTTTTCAGTCAGAATCTCAGGACCAGGTGTTTTTGCGCTGGACCACAGGAGAGACTGCTACAATGCACATTCTTGTTGTTCATGCAATGGTCATCCTGCTGACTCTGGGACCTCCAAGAGGTAGTCCTGTAGACATTAGCGCAATGTTGAAGCTTGAGAAATATGTACTGTATGCTGTTGTGTTGTTTACAGGAGAGAGCGATTTCTACCCTCTTTTGGACATCTGGTTTCCTGACAAGAAGCCTCTACCCACTGCCTTTCTGGTAGACACATCTGAGGAGGCCCTACTGCTGCCTGATTGGTTGAAACTGAGGATGATCCGATCAGAGGTGTCCAGATTGGTAGATGCAGGTACTTTATTTATGAATTTGGCAAGTGACAACATGTAGTTACATTGATCATTTAGACCAGGGATGGGCAGCCCTCGACATGTTAATGTATTCTGGCTTTAGAGGGCCGAATGTCAGAAGGTGATGCTGCCGCTCATTAAGACTGTAATCTGGCAAAAAATATATATCAGTGCTGTCAGGCAGAAAGCTCATAGAAACAATTTTATGATTTTTTGTATATATATGTCACCCTTCATGGCTGTGAGTGGGTTTTGGAGTTGTATGAATTTCAAGTCAAGTAAAGATGAATAAATAACTGTGATCTAAGAAAGCACAATTTATCAACAAATATATGCAAATCATATGTGCTTATTCCTTTTAAATAAAACATTTACTAGTTATTGAAGATTGAAGATGTCGCGGTTTTCATGTTGTAAAGGAGTTTGCCTTCATACATAGTACTGTGGCAGATTACACCGAACACACGACAGTTTGTCATCTTCATGTTTACAGTTTTACAAATTTGACATTGACCCACAGGCTACTTTTAGTGGGAAAGAGGGCCGCATTTGGCCCCAGGACCTCCAGTTGCCCAATAATCAATTAACAAGGCCCCCCACACACACACACGCACACACACCCACACACACACACAAAAGTTGACATAAGGTTCACAACATACAGTATAAAAGTCAATGTCATCCACAGCAAATGAATCCCACTGAAGTAAAATGTAGCAGAAAATCGTTATAGCAATAGATGATTGGAGATTTTTAGATATATCAGTTACCAAAATAGCATTCTTGCATAGTAGATTACAGAGGGACCCTTGGTACATACTCCATACTGTAATATACATCATAATATACACAGCTGCAACACCATTACGTGTCTAGAAACAGTGGCTACATTATGGCTGCTGGGATTCAATGTTTTTTTTTTTCATCATCAAAATCAATACTAAAAGCAGCATTAACTAACCAAGAAAAAGTGGTCCAGATCAATAGCAGCAATATGTGGCAAGCAGGACTGACATCTGAGTTCAGCCTGTTATAGTGCACACATTATGCATCTTAATGTCAAAAGGCTTTTAGTTTTGAATGAAATATTATATGATTCTCCCTAGCACTGCACGATCTGGAGCCTCAGCAGCTTCTGCTGTTTGTCCAGTCCTTTGGTATCCCTGTATCCAGCATGAGTAAACTCCTGCAGTACTTGGACCAGGCGGTCTCCCACGATCCACAGTCCCTGGAGCAGAACATAATGGACAAGCGTAAGAATGCTACACACACTCGGCTTTACCTTTTAGGATGGTGTATAGCCTTAAAACGTGTTTGATTAATATTTCTTGTATTTATTTTAATACAGACTACATGGCCCACTTGGTTGAAGTGCAGCATGAACGAGGGGCCACAGGGGGGCACACTTTTCATGCATTACTGAGCTCCTCTCTTCCTCCAGACAGAGGTTGGTGACAGTGGCCCTCAAACTGTTGTTTAAGTCAGTTACCGAAATTGTTTCAAGTTTTTGTTACTGACTAATTGATACATGATATTTCTTTTTTTAGCTTTTTATCTGAAAAGCCGGAGGAATATGTTGCGTATCAAAATAAAATAATTTATTATTGTCTTAACTTTATCTCTTCTGACAGACTCTGCTGAAACAAGTAAGGCCAAAGTCTCTGTGGAAATGCCTCACAGCTCTGTGAAGATGAGAGCAGCTTCTCAACTTCCTACAGTCGGGCCTGATGATGATCTCACTGGCAGGTTGCTTCAGGTGGGACTTATTAGCCTTATTTTCTATGTGGTATGTGTATGGTATTTGTATCCTGCTTCAAAATTTCAGTTATGATGGGTTAAAACACAAAATAGGGTCTGTCCATTGGTATTTTCAATATGACTTTGCCACTTACAGCTCAAACTTCCCTGTTTCTTTCACCCCTCTTTCCACAGATTTTCCCCTTAAAAGTCGACCCGCGCTGGCCCGGCCCGCCTCCCAGCCAACTCTCTTTGGCCCTGCAGCAGGCCCTGGCTAAAGAGCTGTTGCGAGCCAAGCAGGGACAGATTCAACAGGCTGGGTTGGCTTTTCGGCTACTGCAGGCCATCGCAGCTCTGCTCACATCTGCTCATGCAGGTCCTATAATCATGTCCATGCACCGCAGCCATGCCCTGTCCTGTCCTCTCATGCGCCAGCTTCACCTCTATCAGGTAAGGCTCAGGGACAGTCAGTGCATAGTGTATTCGCAGTTGTTAGGTATACACTGCGTTTACATGGGCTTTATTATTTGGGTTATGATCAGGTATTTAAGTATTCTGTCCTGTACTTGGGAACGTAAACATCAACTGACAATTAGGAATGGTTACTGAAATCATACCAACATGTCCGATACCAACTAAACCAAATTTCAGAAGATATTACTGTTCTTTATTTGGGCACTATTCACCAGGTGTCAGAGCCAAAGAGGCTAAACCCTTGTTGCCTTTCTGCTTGGTAGGCTGCCCAATATTCCCCTTTAGTTAAGGAGATTGACATTACAGGCAACAGAAGCAGCAACGACCAGGGATGCACAAATTCTCAAGAATATTGAAGTGTTTGGCACAATGTCCACAGTTCAGTGAATACTTGCGAATTGCAGGATTGTCTTTTCAGTGCAAAAAGCTTTCATGCATTATAGCCTATTTCTTTACATATTGAACCTGTGAGTTGATGTGCAAGGATAAGGAAACTCCTGCTGCAAGTGGCCCAGTCCATCACAATGTGCCCATGGTTGGGTTGAGATATCCCACCACTTCTAATTGTGTCTTTAGCTACAATGGTTTCATCCTTGCTGTATTTTTAAAAATTTACATTGTTTGTTGTGAGTCAAATAAACATGTCAAGTGCCTGTGCAAGTAAGATGCAGTAATGAGGTACTGGGGTGCCTGTAATTATGAATACAGGGATATGAATAACCAGATTCTTTGTGTATATCTACCAAACATAATTAAAACCAGGATGAGACTCCTTGTACGGATACTCAAGTTCATGTCAATGCTATAACTAAAATAAGGGACCATTTACAGTTGTGTTCAAAATAATAGCAGTCCCACATCACTAGCAAGATAAATCACTGTTTTTGTTAGAATTTCAACTTCTACACTGCAAGTAAGTTTCTAGAAGGTTTAGTAAAGGTATAGAAAACCAACAGACCCAACAGGCATGATGTGCATGCTGCTGATTCTGTGAAACTGAATCATTAACTGAAAGGGGCGTGTTCAAAGAAATAGCAGTGCTGAGTTCAATTAGTGAGGTAATTGATTGTGTGAAAAAAATAGGTGTTAAACAGGTGGCCCTTATTTAAGGATCAAGGCAACTGACGCTGCATATGCTGGCTGTGCATTTGGCCTTGAAAACAGAGTAAAATGGGTCGTTCAAGACATTGTTCAGAAGAAGAGCATTCTTTGATTAAGAAGTTAATTAAAGGGGGGAAAACCTATAAAGAAGTTCAGAAAATGATAGGCTGTTCAGCTAAAATGATATCAAATGCTTTAAAGTGGCAGCCAAAACCAGAATGGTGAGGAAGACAAAGAAAAACGACTATTCGAATGGATCGGAGAATAACCAAAATGGCAAAGGCTCAGCCAATGATCAGCTCCAGGAGGATCAGAGAAGATCTAAGGTTGCCTGTGAGTACTGTAACAATCAGACAACGACTATGTGAAGCCAAGCTACCAGCAAGAAGCCCCCGCAAAGTCCCATTGTTAAAAAAAAGACATGTGCAGAAGCGGTTACAATTTGCCAAAGAACACATTGACTGGCCTAAAAAGAAACGGTGCAATATTTTGTGGACTGATGAGAGTAAGATTGTTCTTTTTGGGTCTAAGGGCCACAGACAGTTTGTCAGATGACCTGAAAACACTGAATTCAAGCCACAGTACACAGTGAAGACAGTGAAGCATGGTGGTGCAAGCATCATGATCTGGGGATGTTTCTCGTACGATGGTGTTGGTCCTATTTATCAGGGATCATGGATCAGTTTGAGTACATCACTATACTGGAAGAAGTCATGTTGCCATATGCTGAAGAGGAAATGCCCTTGAAATGGGTGTTTCAACAAGACAATGACCCCAAACACACCAGCAAGCGAGCAAAATCATGGTTCCAGACAAACAAAATTCAAGTAATGGAGTGGCCAGCACAATTCCCGGACCTTAATCCCATAGAAAACTTGTGGGCTGACATAAAAAATGCAGTTCATGAGGCAAAACCAAGAAATGCAGAGCAATTGTGGAACGTAGTACAATTGTCCTGGGCTTCAATACCTGGTGACCGGTGCCAGAAGTTGGTAGGCTCCATGCAGCACAGATGTGAAGCAGTTATCAGAAACCATAGTTATGCAACTAAATATTAGTTTATGATTCTCAGGAAAGTTGAATCATCAAGCAATTCTTAGTTTCTACACTACATTTTTGAGTTTGTAAATAAAAATGTCAACAATGCTATTTTTTTGAACATTATATTTCTTGACTTCCTGTAAAACATGATCAAATTCAATTACTTTTTAAAAATTTTCGTGCTTTGAAATAGAATGTGCAGTGTCCCCAATGCATTTATGTGCATTAAAATAAAATTTATTTGAAGAATTTTGAGGTTTACGCACCTTTTTAGACACACTGCTATTATTATGAACATAACTGTATATTTGATTTCTCCGATTTGGTGTTTCTTCCAGCACCTTGTGTCCCAGGACAGTGCTTTTTCCTCACTCTTTCTGAAGGTAATAGTTGAGATGTTAATTTGGTTAGACAACCCAACTGTGGAGCCGGGACCCCTGAAGAGTTTACTCAAAACCTTTGCTGGTCAGAACTCCCACAAACACAGACACACTGATGGTAAGTGCCTCTAATCTTAAGCTTTCTAATTGTGATTCATTCTTTTCGTAGAAACAGGGAGTGATAATTGTCTCTGCCCAACAGTGCGCACAGGTTTCCTCCACCTGGCTGATGCTTTGGCTTACCACAGAGACACTGAAGTGCCGCTCAGGGCCATCATTGCGATGCTGAAATCTGGAGACAGATGCAATGCAGAGGCAGAGCTTATTGGAAAAGGTTTGTATGGAGCATTTGTTTGGAATTTTATGTGCTTTAACGTTGACAAAAATGATGACCAGAGTTGGTGTTAAAGTCAATTTTTGAAAAAAGTAAACTAGCTGTTAGAATAAAAAATGTCCAACATCATATGGTAGTGCTGTGCAATATCATGACGTTCACAATAATACCAGTATAATTTTTTTTACATGGTATAAACTGTCTTATCCTGATATCATTAATATAAATAGAAAATGTTCCTAAGTAATATTGAGATATAATTTTAAAGCCATTTCATCCAACACTAGCTTTCACCATGTAGTGTAAAACCACATTCACACTTACAAAAAAAAAAAAAACTGAAATTATCCAGGCTTTACACGGGTGTACCATATGTGTGGTGATAATTTCCCCAGCCCCCCTGTGTATTTTAACCGTGAAAAGTCGAAGTGAGCTGATGTGTGAACGAAGCAGTGAATAGCCGGGGTAATTCACCGAGGCGAGTGGGGAGGGCTGATGACGTCATCCTGTGCGACCGTCACAAAAGCGGAAAGGGAGACTTGACAGGGCGGCTAAAGACAACTGCTGTAGTGGGAGAAGTTCATCTAAGAGAAACACAAACTCAAATGTGCGTCTCGATATTTGAAGGTGTTGTTTCCACTGCACACCATCAAACATCTGCTCCAAGACGATCACCGCCAGGACTCTCGAGCATCCAAAGAGCCATTTAATGCTGCCATGGATATGGAGCTACAACACTGCAGCTTTCTTACTCCGGTGTATATGTCTTGCATGAAGTGATGCGGCTTCATGTTCACCTCAACAGTGCTCCTCGCAAGTCTTTCATTGATGCTGTTGATACGCTTTTTTAACGTGAATCACTAAAGTTAAGATATAAATTGTGATATGAATTGTTCGTCCACTGTCATATTATGAACACTAAAATTCTGCCACATAAAGTATATTCAATGTGGTGTGCTACCTACTGGTGACGTCCCCCACCTCGCCTCACCCCACTCTACCACAGGAACAAGTGTGAACAACCATGACAGGGAATTACCCGGATGGGCTGCCCGGGTATTATCCTCATAATTTCAGAGTTGCATGTGTGAAAAGGACTTTTCAGAAAGATTATATGAATCTGCACGTTAGCTTTTACTGGTATAAAAGTCTAGTTGTGGATAGAAGCATGAGCTTGTTTACTGAATTAGTGCCACACTACATTTTAAAAAGATTTATAAAGTTATACAATGTTTTCACACTGGTCTATCTTGACGAAATGTAAAAATACTGTTTCATTTACTTTATTGCACAGGACTCGGTGAGCCTAAATCTGACTGTCTCTAAACATGCCAACTTTTTTGTTTCCCAGTGTTACAGGGTCTGATCGAGGTGAGGTCCCCGTATCTGGAGGAGCTACTCTCTCTGTTGATGACTGTTGGTACACAGAACGGGACGGCTGGCCCTGTTGCCACGGTGATTTCCTTGCTGCTTCAGGAAAGCGAGGAGCGAGCTGTGAAAAAGGAAGCTGATTCTAACAAGTGAGCGCCGCAATTCTATTTCGCTCGCAAGTCATGCAGGAAACATTTACATTTGACAGGACTGAAGGACAAACACGACTGCCTGTGACAAACATCGCAAAACGTCGCTAACCGCCTGTGGCCTTGTACTCGCGAACTGGAGTTTGATTTGGTTCAGAAAGGTTTAATTGGTTTTGCAGCTTTCCATAGGCTTTAGAGTTTCATATGCTGTGGCAATGATTGAAGAGTTCACAAATCCTTTTTTTTATTTATCTGACAGAGAGGCACACAGAGTGTTGTACATACACAAGCTTTGTTCAAAGAAGTGAGTGTAGATGGGCTGATGGTAAACATTTAGTAAAAATCATTTTCTGTTTGGAAAAAAAAGAAGTGCCTCAAACTAAAGGGCTTGTTTTATTTCTCTGTCTATGGACTATTTCATTTAGGTATCTTCTTGACAAAAGTTATTATAAAATTCTACTATTTGTTTTTAGGAACCTAAACATTGAGTTTGAGCTTAAGGGTATTTTAGTTGTTCGTCATATGATTTGCATCATCATTTTTTTGCTAGCATTACAACATCTATTCTGTGACAGTTTTCTCCATGCTCTTCCTAGGATAGATCACTTCGAAACATAAGACCACAGTATCGGGACATCCTCCCCTTATGGTGCCAGTGGCTTCTTGAAACATCTTGTTCCTCCTGCCCCTTACTAGTGGGACATCCTATCATTGTTTCATCATCAGTTTAAGCTTGTTGGCTCAGGGTAGCAAGTTCAGTGCAGAGCAGAGACGGTAGAATGAATGCAAAGTTGTTGACAACCTGGCATCAAGTAGTGCTGAACTTACCAATTACCACATAGTAGACCAGTCAATCAATCAAAATTGACTGGGCTCACTTGGAGAAGAGGGCCAAAAAGGGGCAGGAGCTCTAACAGAGTGTCTCAGACAGAGAGAGGGAATACAGCTGGATCAGGGGTACTCTGAATATAAAAACTAGCTGTTTTTTTAAGTCTTAGCACTTGTGAAAATAGTCTAGCAGTCGTTAAAAATGAACATGTAAGTCAGAGTTAAGGCAAAATAGTGGCTCTTTCATATGAAGTTTTGGCAATCATAGAAAATGCAATGTGTCCCCCAGGTAGCCTCTATGTTACATTTTTTTATTATATTAATATAACAGCCAATGACAGGGCCGACATGTAGAGACAGACAGCCATTCACACAAAGCTACACTTTGGAATCATCAGTTAACCCAACAAGCATGTTTTTGGCCTGTGTGGGGGGAGGACTTGGGTACCCAGAGAAAACCCATGAATGCATGAGGAGAACCTGCACACTCCACAGACTTAGGAAACAGAATTAGCAACCCTCTTGCTGTGAGACACTAGCTCTACCTGCTGCCGTCCTTATCAGATTTGTATTTAATGAAACACTAAACCAATCCAAAAGTCACCAGTTTACATGGTCGCTAATCAAACTAAGACACCAAATTTATCTCCATTTGTCTGGCAGGTTTAACACTTGATTCATTAATCAGGTTTTATGCCATTAGCTAGTTTGATCACATTTGTCCCTCTAACATATTGAATGGGTGTGGAGAATTCTGACTTAGATTATAAGTTTGTCTTTAAAATGTTCTGTCACTGTTCTTGCTCCTGTGTCAACATTCCTCTGCCTATGCACTGATCCTGCCGGTCACTTTTATACCACATCCTCCATCGGTGTCGCTGTAATTCCTGAAGATGTGCAGAGCTTTTTGGGTAAACTGCTGTAGAGTAGGCATGGCAGCCATCAGGAAGTTATGTCCTCGTAGTTTATCTCCAGCCTTCATCCCTGTTCAGCTGCACCATAATGGTCAATTCCCTAAGTTAGAAAGTTTAAAGTCATCATGCTGCACCAATACATCTTTTTCATTTGCTGCTGTTATGACCCTTGTTGACACACAGGTTCTTTGGCAAATAGTGTGTCATGAACAGATATCAATAAGAGATATTTATCTGCTGTGTCACCTCAGTTAGATGATGGCATTTACTACCCCATCAGAAGTCATCACCTGTTTGACAAACCCTATTATGCCTCATGGTTAAACGTAAGAATAGTTAGCATGATTGGAACTTACAGCAGAAGAAGTCAAAATGAAACATTGTTATGCAATCTGGAAGAGGCAGAATGTTTATTTTAAACATCACTTTGGGTGTCAGTCCTGAGTTTTACAAATGGTCAGGTGCCAACTACATGAGCTCTAAGTTGTAAATGGATGTCAAGTCAAAGAGTATTTGTTAAGCTCCAACAAAGGAGCAGTGACTTATTGCATTGTACTTGAATTACATGTTTAAAGCTGTTTTTCTGTATAAGCTTACATACATATTTGTGTCAGATGTGTTCATTTTTCAGTGAAATCCTTGAAATATTGTGTTTCTTATTTGATTTTATTGGTATAATTCTTGTTGTTAATCTGTTGAACTTAATGTTTGGCTGAAAACTTGAAATGCTGTCTGTTTTAAGTTGCAAACAAGTTACAGACAAGGTTAAAATGATCGGTCAAGTTTAGTGTTATAAAAGTTTTACCCATCAGCCCATCAACCATTGACTAATATGTTTGGCCTGCTACTTTATGTTTAATTGGACATCACATCTGATAAACATGGACTAATTTTTGCAGTGTTCTCAAGTTGCCGCCAGGTGCAGTCGTACATGATTTTTTCTTTTCAAGGACCCTGTTTCCATTATTTTTCTGTCAACATATGAATGCAGGGTGAGAACTTCGACTCTAGAAGATGTTTCATCTAGTTTAATCTTTTTCTGCAGTTTTGAGGTGACAAAGGCAGGACTGAGCTCTGGGCTGCTGGTCGACTGGTTAGAGCATCTGGACCCCGAGGTCACATCAGTGTGTCCAGACCTTCAACAGAAACTTCTCTTTGCTCTTAACAAGGTTGGACATGCGTGTCTGCAGATACTATTTTGTATTTCTCTTACAACATATCTGATCTGCTCTTCTGACATTTTTTTCTATCATTTTTAGGCACGAGGAACCCCTGCCTATAGACCTTATCTCTTGGCATTGCTTACACATCAGTCAAACTGGCCCACCATTCTCCAGTGTATCAGCGCTCTACTCAGCAAACGCAGAGACTACAAGTACACTGTTTTTTATCAGCATGTGTTTTGTGGCACAAGTAGATCAGTGCTCAAATGGTTTAATCCACTTTCTTGCACTGATCAGAAATTACTGGGAACTTGGTGTAAAATGTTCTGTGAACTGTCTGTGTCTCTACTTGCAGACTTGACCCATCATCTGCTTTGGACTTCCTGTGGGCGTGTAGTCACATTCCGCGTATTTGGCAAGGACGTGACCAGAAGATCCCTCAAGTGAGCTCTAATTCCAACAAACCAGCCAATTTCCTGTGTTTTGGTGCAGCAAAAAACGTCCTATGATGGTTCTTTTTTCTTATCTACAGAAAAAAACGGACAAATTTGTGCTGCGGCTTAGTTCTGATGAGCTCATCAGCCTGGTGGACCTGATTTTGTTGGAGTCAGAGCTCCACAGTCGTGACTCAGCCCACGATGACAAAAGCACTCTGGACCAGGCCACGTGCTCCCTCATCCAGTCCCGACTGCCCCTCCTTCACTCTTACTGCAGCGGGGAGCTGGACAACATCAAGAAAGTGTCCGAGTACCTCATTAACTGCACAAAGAAATGGGAGGACAGGTAGGTTCACAATAAGTTGCTTGATTTCTCGTACATTTATTCGTCTCAGTGTTTTAAATGTCAAGTCATTTAAAAACAAACCAAGTACACATACGGTAGTAACAGCAGTTGCACATGATTCCCAGCACTTTAATCTGCCTAGATCCCCCCTTAAAAAAACAACACACAGAAAAAAGAAGTCAGGAAATGGTTGAATGATACGAGAGAAATCTGACATTGCAATATTTTTCATTTTGAAAATGAAATAAATTCTTTAATTATAAAAGGAAAGCATGTGAATTAAACGCAGCTATTTCTTATGCACATTTATTTGATATTTAATTAAAGAACAATATTTGTTCTCCCTTAAATTCCTTCAACTATTATTATCACAAGTGGGTGGCAGCTCTTTGACAACCACACAGGAACAGACACATACAGAGTAGGGGGAGGAAAAGTGGAAAGAGGGAGGGGGAGCATCATGTTTTCTCATAAGCTTAAATTTACAGATAAACTTGCTGCTTTGTTTTGTGTTACTATAACATCATAATGCTTTTCAATGATGTTCAAGAAAGGCTTAGTTGACATTATAACCCCATGATCTTGAAATTCAATGACATCTCACCATGTCGAGCTCTATGTGACTCTCACAGCATGCACCAACAGCTAAAAAGTGCACCATTATTGGCATATCTACGCCCTAAATAGACCTAATTTTTTGCCCATGCATTTAACCGCCAGTATGGTAATAAGGTGATGTTGATAGCAGCAAAATTCTCTCTCAAGATCCACCTCTTTTTTCTGAGCATCTACTTTGCTTGTCATGTTGGTGTCTGTGTGACAGAAGCAATGCCACCTGCAGCCTGAAAGCGCATGCAGTCATTTCTCTGACGACTGATTAGGGATGGGATTTGAAAACCAATTCCAGTTGAGAAGCAGTAACAAATAGTTTTATTGATATTGCTCTGTCTTAATGCTTAACAATTCCCTTATCAATTTCTTCTACTTAATTCTGGATGCCTTGAAAATCAAGGCAGTTGAAAATTGATAACAAAGAGTCAGTGACAATAGCAGCCAAAATAAGCTTAATTTTACATATAGTATATGATGCTATTTACACAATGACCAGTATCTGTGTGACTTAAAAAAAGGGGTTGTAACACCAGCAAATTGAAGAAGCATTTGTCTGTGCAGAACAGCATTAGATATCAGGAGAGATGTGTTTGATGTTGTAATGACCTTGAAAATGTGCTCAGGCCTGCTGTTTCCACGTAAAGCATCCACAGGAATGGAGAATAAGGATCAGCTTTATTGGCAAGGCATGTTAGACATAGATGGATTTGACCTCAGTTAACTTTGATCATCGTGTGATGATTACCCTAACCCTAACCCTTGGATTAAGAAGTTAGAGCTACTAAAAGCAAGCCTGCATAGACAGTAGTACAACGGTAAGGTGCGCTATGGATGCTTAAATAGATATACTATTAAATATGGTGATATAAACAGGAAATGTTTATGTGAGGTTGACAGAATAAAATAGAATCAACCCAAAACCAGTGGGAATATATCTGTAAGATGAGAAGAAAGAATTGATAAGGAATTAGATTGATAGACTTTACTGATATTGGCATTGGTATCAATAAAATCATATCACCTCCCATCTCTACTCCCAGTGGAGTAGGTTACACATATTTTTGTTGCAGATGTGTCACAAAAGAAGAAAAAATAGCAATTTTGGTTTCTGTTGAAAACACAAAAGACGCAGCATGACAACTTCAGGTCACATGACAATGCATGATTATTGTGCACATATTACAATTTGAGTGAAAAATTTGCATCATTCAGCCCTTTTCAGGAACGATTTAAACTGATTTAAACAAAACTCATATTTATACATTTCTTAAAAAATATAAAGATTATGTTGCAGAACAGACTTTACCATGATTTCCTCAAACTGCCTGGCACAGATGCAGCCTAGAAACATAAACAATATGATCAGAACAGATCACAACTTTAATCCCACCACTACCTCATTGTGTCAGCAGACAGCAACCAACACTAGTTAGACCCACAGTAACCATGATGCTTCCTTGTGGCTGTTCCAGCAGCTTGCCACGATGCATTATTAATCTGCCAGCCCATCCAGAGCAGACATGCAGATGCTGTACTCCACATTGCGTTATTCTAAGACTCATCTCTTATTCTACGCACATATGTTGTAGTCATTTGTGATGTGAGATTCACCTCGTTTGTTATGATGGATAATATTGTTCATTCTAATGAGCAAAATTTTTCTTTTTGTTCCTGTAACCATGTGCTGATGAACTTTGAGAAAATCGCAGCAGCAGATATTCCTACGCAGTGCAGATGAACTTTTTAGACTTCCTCTGTCAGCCACAATGCCATGGACCAGGGAAAACTCGATAATTAGGTCTATTGGTGTGAAATTAAAACCAGCAGAAGTCGTCTGTACTGTGATCTCTTTAAAAGCTCAGTGTATTATAATGAAGCCAAGAGGATTAAGGCTGAAGCTCTAAACTTGCCTGTGTTGTGAATTCCTGCTCTGACTTAGCTGTCAGAGATCAGGGTGCAACTCTTTGTGGAGTCAAACACTCCTTTCATGAACATGTCTCTGGTTATTAAACCACTTTAATGAGGAAACTTTGACCAAGGTCAAGCAAAATTAGCTCCCGAATTACAGTATTTTAAGTACAGCTAAGCTGTCGGGTAAAATGGTTGCTGGTAAAAACATAGCAGGATAAAAACATGTCGAGAGTAAAGGGCTTTGGCCTTGTGTTTAATAAATACTTGATTGTATGTTAAACATTCTCCTTGTGAAACTTCTTTCTCGGATAAGCTGGTGTTTATTCCAATTACTTAAAAACTGTTGAACAACCAGCATGCTGTTTGGTCTTGGTCAAGGTCGCTCTGATTTCCTTAATTCATTGCGGTTATAAACTTTACAGTTGGCAAAGAGTGCTTCATTTGAGCCTGACAAAAGCCTTAGAGGATTATCTGAAACCACAGTGACTTAAAGATGCCACAGAATTACATTAAGCTATTCATGTGTTTGGTTTGTGTTAGTGTGCATTAATTGTTGCTTTGAGATTGTGACAAAAGAGAAGTGCTTAATCATGCTCCCTTATATCACACCAAATCTGTTCTGAATGTTTCCAAAAGACAAGAGAGGGAATTTGAAAAGGAAAACTAAGAACTTTATTTTCTTTTAGTATGAAATTAAATTTACAGATCTGACAGACTTTCTAAGGCTGCACAAAACTGTTAAGTCAATCACTTTCACTCATTTCACTTCAAGCTGTATTACGCAGTACCATCAGGAAATTTTGCTGAGATTAGTTTTTTCACTAAGCTCCCAGTTTTATTACAGACAGCTACATTGTGTTAAAGAGGCCATATTATGTTTGTTTCGGTTGTTTTTATGCCCTTAGACATGTTTTTTACATCTCCCTAGTATCATAGAGTCCTACTCTGCACGTAACAGTCTGCAGCTTCTGGACTTCTCCCCCTCCCCCTGTTAACAGCACAAGTAGCTGCCTGAAATGGCTGATTCCTCTAGTCTCCTCAAAAGACTTATAACTGGGATATCCAAATGCCTTTAAGTCATTGATTGAAGAACATTTGTGAGGGGTGGCAAGCCCAGTACAGGACATAGACGTAGAAAGACTGCAGTGTTGAGAACATGGCTATAACTGTGGCATCAGGACCAAATACCACAAAGTAGACCAATAAACCAATCAGAACAGTCTGGACCCATGTGGGGAAGGGGGCCTTAAAGTGATGGTAGCTCCAGCAGAGCTTCTCAGACAGAGTGAGAATAAAGGTGGAACAGGGGGACTCAGTATGTGAAAACTCAAAGGTATTCTCAACATAAGGTGCTACAAACATGCTCTAATAATCATCAAATTGGATATATGAACCTGATTTCAGGCAAAATATGACCTCTTTTATCTATTAATAAAATATATTTTCACCCTCAGGTTCTATCGTTTTCTTTCGGGATCCACAAGTTTTTGTTTTTAAGGACATATTTCCATCAGTATTTCAAATAGCAAGTACTTCGGCAGAAATGTACAAGTGTCTTTTTTTAGATTAATTTAGACATTTGTCTGTAAAAATAGGCCTATAGTGCTATTTGAAATCAAAACAATCCCAATCAGCTCATTTTGGCTAAAACAGATACATGTAAAAGCATCTGAGGAATGCTGTTTGATCATATGGACCCTGCAGCATGAAAACATATTATGTCTTTATTTATGTGGTCAGTATGAAGGCCAGGCTTCAAATTTTAGATGTTAAATATTTTCCACAGAGGGCCTCACTTTCTTATTTTAGAAACAAGCCACTCTTCTAACGTTCAGTGTGTAATTTTGTGTTCCTTATATCAGGGATATAAGGAACACAAACTGGCTTATAAAGGGCTTAAGTTCGAAAACATTGTAATTGTATTTTTAGGTTTAAAAAGGGCTTAAGTAGGTGAGAATATTGGATGCAGTGAAATCAGAAATTGATATCACTGTACAGAAAGTTTAAGGCACTTTTTTTTTCAGTTTGGATTTCATGGACGAGAAGTTAAATGTGCCTTTTTTTCTTTAAATAAACGTGGCACAAAACATGCATCAGAGTTGGTTTGAAAAATATTCATTTAGCATTTTGCATACAGATATAAATGTGTTTTTATTTTCTTTTAATTGTCTGTAGCTCATGTACTCAAACTGGTATATTAAGGCTTTAACTTCTGAAAATACATTTTTTCTTATTTATGAACATGACTGAAGTTGTTGAAAGTATCTGTTGCAGTTAAAGTTAATAATAATAATAAAATATAATAATTCATAGCACTGTTTTGGGTCCACTTTTGGGATGCTTTGGGCTTTCTGTAACATTTTTAAAACAGGCTATAGGGTTAATATGAATTTCTGTCACTTGTGTCTCCTCCCTGACACCTAACAGATCCTAAACATGGTTATATATTCTATCATTTTGTTTATTTTGTCCTTCAGTGCGATGAGTAAGCGGTGCCAGAACCTGCTGCTGCAGATCTATCTGCACTTCCCTGAGGTCATCCAGCATGTTACGTTGCCTGAGGGTACCTTGAGCAGCGGGGGAGCTGCATACGGCAGCAGCTGCAAGGTAAACATGTCCATCTTTCACCAACCAAATGGAGTTTAATTTCTGTGCCATGCCTTCAAGGAAAAAGAACATGTTTTTATTCTTGAGCACTTAAAGTGTTATGAGAAGTTTCTTCATGTGGAGTAAAATATCTGGATTTAAAGGGACAGTTTTTAACGTTTGCATCCTGTAAATGCAGTCTTACAGCTGATCGGATTGTTTAATGACTTTTCAAAGGGTTTGGTGTCTGTTCTATTGTTTCGTCCTTCACTGTCGGACTCCTCCTTTTAGCTAGGCCATGTATCATATAGAACTGAGATGAACTAACTGTCTTCTTTTTAGCTAGAGGCTGGTTTTTGCACTGGTGTCACAAAGCTTCACACACTTCATGTGACAGAACCACTGCCAGAGTCATGTGGTGCTGAAAGCAGGCAGCTGCGGTGCTTTGTGGAACTGGGATGAATAGCATTGTTCCTCTTGAAAGTTGGAATATGTTGAATATACTGATTTTGAAACTACTGTTACAAAACAATTACAATCAACAGGGTTTGCATGGGTGCTTGAAATCCTTGAATTTCAATTTGATATTTCATTTCATTGCATAATACAGACCCAAATTCATCTTTTGAGTAGTCCTGAGGCCCAAAAAGGTTAGTGACCCTTGCTCTAAAGATTGTTGTTCAAAAACACAGTTTTGATATAGTTTACTTTATGTTTTAACATGATGATGAAGTAAATTAATCAGTTGGTATGTTTAAATGTATAAATGTACATATGAGAAAACTACTGCTATCAAATAAAATAACCCGAGTCAGTCACCAACTTCCAACAGGAAACTGCAACAAAAATCTTCAATAAAAAAACTAAATAAATTAACCACTCTTCACATAAGACATGGAGGCACACTAAATCTACTCTATTTTCCTCTGGTGATGTAATTTATGGCTGTGTTGGGCATCTCAAGTTATGAAGTTGTTTTCATGAAAAAACAGCTTTGTTATCCCAAAAAGGGAGAGAAATGAGTCTAGATCTAGAGAAATCAAACAGAATGTATACATTGTTGCAGGAAAATCCACCAAAGTAAAACGTATGGATGGACATTCACGACAGACTTTTTGCCACAGTTTCTCAGGCACGTATTTAAGGAAACCACTACTTGAGATCCACCGATTTAGCGAATTAAGTCATTTAGCAGTTTCTCTAACTGGAGTCCATTTAATAAGCAGTTGTAAATATACTGAAGTGTCTTATTACTGCCCAGATTTAGAAATGTTTGAAATTTACACAGAAATCAAACTTTATTATGAAACGAGAAATCTTAAATCACCACTTTCTGTTGTATTCATTAAGCAGATTTTTGTCTGCTAAAACAATGTCTCTAATCTCAAATAACACTCACTGAATGTGTTTTTCTCAGCTTGATGTCCTGGTGCACCGCCTGGTCACGCTCCTCGCTGATGTCGGGGACTCAAAGTCAACTGAAAATCGAGTGTCTGATGCCAACCTTGCCTGCAGAAAGATGGCTGTGTCACACCCTGTTCTTCTGCTCAGGTAAAAAAAAATAACATATTCTTTTACTTAGCGAATGAACACTCGGCCGTCTGATTTTATATAAGAAGATTCATCTTTCTGTCTTTCTTTTTTATTTCAGACACCTGCCAATGATTGCAGGTCTCTTACACAGCCGCATTCACCTCAATGTGCAGGAGTTTAGGCAGCAGAACCACATGATCTTCTTTAGTAACGTGCTCGCCATCCTGGAGCTGCTGCAGCCACTTGTTTTCCACAGTGACCACCAGAGGGCGCTTCAAGACTGCCTTCTCTCCTTCATGAAAGTCCTCCAGGTAGGCGCCTCACACGCTGTATGACTTCAGTGTATGATTTAGGATTTCTGGATTAAACAAGCTGTTTATTGGAATTTTAGGGCATTAATACATGCTTGTACATCTTTTACTTTTCTAGAACTTCCAAAGATCTCGATCTCCATTGGTCTTCATCAACAAATTTTTGCAGTTCACACAGAAGTATATCACCCATGACGCAGCAGCTGCCATTCCCTATTTACAGAAGCACTCCGACATATTGCAGTAAGGAAATCATTACAAATAAATCCCAGTTAACAACTACAAAGTAGTGATTTATTTCATTTTCCTGTCTTTGTCCTGCAAGGAATCTGTGTGCAGAAAACCCAGATCTTGTTCAGTTAAAGTCTCTTCTGGCTGGACTCACATTGCCTGTGAAAAGTTCTTCAGCAGAGGTCACACCAGAGGAAGGAGAAGGTAAAGAACGAGGGTTTCCTTTTATCATGTGATTTTTTTTTTTTTTTCCCCAAATGCTTCGGTGCTACTGTAATATAGCATACAAGATAAGGACCCCTTATGTCTTTTTCTTAATCAAGCACCGGCAGTAAATTATACAAAACCTAACTTAAGAATTTAAAAAACTCAAAAAGAAAAACAAAGTAAGAAAGAGTATGGCAAAAATGTAGAAAAGACTAAATGAGTAACACGAAAATCTGAATCACACAAATTCCCCTTTGTAAATCCATACATTTAAAAGGGGTAATTTAAATTAAAAAAGAAGACCTTAAAAGAGGCTCTATTTTTACTGATTATTAGAAACATTTCACTTCTATTTTAAATCATGTGATGCCACCTTATTAGGGTTTGTGTTGATTATCTATTCCAACAGGTGATGACTTTGCAGTGTCTTCATTGTTGCTCTTTTTCCTGCAAACACACTTGAGTAAATCATTCTGTCTGTTTTTTCCCAGACGACATGGCCACCGGTTCCCTGCCCCTCGTCAACATATCTGCCTCCGTTTCCCTGAGCGCGGCTGACATGACGACGTACCTGAAAAAGATGTCGAGGGGAGAAGCAGTAGAGGGTGACTAACATACTGCTGCAGCTATTTCACATGTCTAACTTGTGTATCGTAATGACTAATGTGCCGTTTTCCCCCCTGTTTGGTATAGATGTGCTGGAGGTGTTGACAGAGGTGGATGAGAAGTCGAGGAGGAGCCCAGAGATCATCCAGTACTTCATTGTGAGTCATTACAGAACAAAAAAAAACAAAAACGCTGTATGTGAGTGTAACGTGTCGTTTACTGCCGTGTGTCTCTGCTTGTAGAATGATCTGCAGAGACTTATGACTTCATCCGAGGACTTGTGTCGGAATATGGCCTTCAGTTTGGCCCTGCGCTGCATCCAGAATAATCCATGGTAAGTTAAGGAGATGGTGCTGTATCTCTTCATCAGTCTGCTGTAGCTGTTCCTGTGGAACAAACTGCGGACTGGACTTAAAACATCATTTTACTGCTTCCTCTTCATAAGTTTGTCCTCTTCTTTACTTTACTTCCGCCAAGAAGGATTTGTTTTTTCCAGTATTTGTCAGTTTATTTTCCTGCCTGTCTATCTGTTGGAAAGATAATTCAAGAGTTCTTTACACTTTGATTACATTTTCAGGCCATGTTGGTCATGGCACAATAAAGATGTGATTAGTTTTTGGTGGGTGTGGGTCTGTCATAGGGCAGTTTTGCACATTTTCGTTAATAACTCGACTAACAATGTCAGACCTGCCTTGGAGGAGGTACGTGGTCTTGGAGCACTTTCAGTTTACTTCATATTTATTTTTTTATATTATTTGTTTTAAGCTCACATTCTGTCCAAGTTTTCAACAGGCACATTTCTGCTACATTTTAGGTTATTTTGATGAATTACCTTGACTGATGTCAATTTGATTAATTTCTCAATATAAGGACATTTTAACATATTTTGTGTGCCATGTTATATTTCATCATTTGAGCTGATCTCATATCTCAATATTTTTTTGTATATTAATATATTATATTTGCTCAGTGTCATGTTTATAACCCTTTTCCTGCGGGACCACTACAGGAGAAAATATTTCAGCATGTTAATTAACTAATTATCAACTTCAGCTTTATTTATAGAGCACTTTAAATACAAAGTTTGAGCCAAAATGCTGTAAAGCAGGAAAATTTGGAATAGAATTTGACAAAAATTAAGAACATATGGAACACACCAAATGATAAGATAAAAACGTGGCAGAAAAATTAAAAGACATATTAACAAAGTAGTAACACGTTTGTGTCTGGACAGCACAAACACATTACACACAGACTTCCACAGCCATTGTTGGATGGAGTCATGGCTGAGAACCCCAACTACCACAGACAGCAGCGTGCCAGCAGCTGCAACAGCCAACAACATAGACTCACAGACACAGATGCACACATACACATATTCTTACACAAACCACAGGTTAGCAAAATAGGTTAAAACTTAATTCAGATAAGAAATCACCTTCAGTATTATTCTTAAATATTCCAGCTGTTGATTGAAGGTCAAAAGAAATTCTGACTGATCTCCACACAGTGTTGACTATATTAAATAAATTCTAAGATGATGTTTGATGTTAGTTACTCTATTTCTGCATGACAGTTGATTTCTATATTTAAACACTACTTTTCTGGATATTTAAAAAAAAAAAAAGTTTTTTAGACTTATGTTCATTTTATTCATTGTGTCTCTAGAGAGAGAGCTCAGTTCTAAATGAAATGCCTTTCTCTAACACAGTTTTTACTCTCCCACTAAACATCTGTGGTCGGTTGTGCTGTGTTGGCAGCTTCGGGGAAAACCAGTGAAGGTTATTAAACACATTTTTGTCATGTATACCGAAGGAAAACTTCAACCTCAAAGACAGAAAACCTTTAAAACCACAATTTCATTTTGGAGAATGATTTATTTCAACCTGGTGGGCAGATGTTAAAAGGGTTTGTTCAGGTTTTTTGAAGTGGGTTGCTAGAGTCCACTAGTAGATATGAATGCCCTGACTTACCACATGTTGTCATCACTGGAGTCAAAGCGGCTCATTTTTAGTTCAGTTTTAGTGAAGTTAGCGTTGTTTTTTCTGACCAGCTATCTGATGGCGCACCCTACTGAGATTCGAGGAACCTCGGTACTTGAGGAAAAGTTAAATGCTGTACAGAATCTTACTGTAACATCTTGTCAAACCAATTTAGTTTTTTAAGTGGGTTAATTACAAGACTTTCAGTGGTACCATGTACTGCTATGCATTGGCTAGCATCTGCCCCTGGATATCTTTCCTCATGGACAAAGACTGCATGTTTCTTTATTGGCACTGATAGCCTGGTAGTCATATTTGTGCACTCAATGAGCAGATGCCATTGTTGACACTGCAGGTTATTTGGGACACATATCTGACAAAGAGCCTGTTTCCTGTGGGTCATCCTGTCTCCACTTTCTGAAATGTATCAACAAATGTATCCTCCAATAGAGGCATGACATCCCATAGATAATCTTAGATAGAAGTTATGAATGGTGCTTTAGTGGCTTTGCCTTGTCCCTGTCTTTCTATCTGTTTATCTATGACCATGTGCGTTTCATCATCTAAGACTGGATGTTTTCTTTCCTGCAGTCTAGCAACAGACTTCCTGCCAACTTTCATGTACTGCATGGGCAGCGGTAACTTTGACGTGGTACAAACAGCTCTCAGGAATCTTCCGGAATATGTGCTTCTCTGTCAAGGTAATGAGACCCTACATCAATATTTTTTCATTAAAGAAGCAGTTTTATTTTTGCACGATCACACAGTACTTTCAGGTATGTTTACATCCATTCAAAGCACAATCTCAGTCAGGGTTACACATCCATATCTTTATGGTTGTTAATGTGTTTTCCTCTACAGAACACGCTGACATCCTTCTCCACAAGGCGTTTTTAGTGGGCATCTACGGACAAATCGACACCAGCTCAATGATCTCAGAGTCCATGAAAGTCCTTCACATGGAAGCAACAACATAACTCCAAACAAAACTCCACACCTGATTGAAAACATTTATATTATGCATTCCCAAGCACTCTTGACTTTTCTTTCTGTTGTATTGTCTTAATTCCCCAGATTGCTCTAATTTGATTGTGACAGATTATAAAACGCTGGAGTTTTACTGATCAAAGGGTCCTGCAGAGAGCTTTTAGCCTCCGGTCATGTAATAACTTCTGGATAATTTAGTGACTTCA